>JBBPDJ010000026.1:1231462-1364045 GCA_037974625.1 Cucumis cinereus
TATATATATGTTATTAATGGTTTGTTGGATTATATTACTTTCTTTTAATTATTAAATTTAAAAAGTTATTGAATTGGTTGGTTGTGGGGTCTTACTCACTATTTTGTTGTCTTTTGCTACAATGGTAATATGGTATTTAAGGTTAAAGTCCAACAATTTGATATGATTTATATGATTAATGTTACAAAAAAAAAACCCATAAAATCTTTATTATTAGAGAGAAATAATGCCTGAGTACTTATAACATCCTAATATGATGATGCTTTATTAAAAAAATAATCTTAATTTTAAAGAATTAAATTTAAGTTTTATTAAAAATAAATGACTAAAATGAAATGAAAATTAAAGTAATATGAACCAAAATAAAATTACATGAGAGATTGTTTTAAATAACAAATCAGTTGAAAATATTTACAAATATAACTAAATTTCACTGTCTATCATCTCTTCATGTCTATCAACATCTATTATTGAAAAAGAGAGTTTAATTGTAAATTGTCGAAACGAAATGAGTTTAATATTACAATTCAAGCTCAAAACGTTCATTACAAAATGAATTTTAGATCACATTGCATCGCATTTCAATTTCATTACGGGTGACCAAATATCGTAAATTGTAATTTAATGCACTTAAATATTATATATATATATATATATTTGATGAAACAATCCATTTTCATTTCACCAATAAAGAAGAACAGAGAGGGATGAGATGATTAATCGCCGGCGCCGCCATGAATTCTGGCCACCACCACCGCCTTTGGAATACTCCGATACCTTATCTCTTCAGCGGAATAGCCTTAACTCTACTTCTCATCCTCACCTCATTGATTTTACTTGCTTGTTCCTACCGGAAACGCCCTTCCTCTTCCTCTTTTTCCCTCGAAGAACACCCGAAAATGAAGATCAATACGCCTTCTGCAACAACCGCCGCCGTCGTCATCATGGCTGGAAATCACACGCCCACGTTCCTCGCTACCGCTACTACTACGCCACCCGTTTAATTATTCTCATTCTTCTAATTTCTATCAATCGAAAATCCATCTTCTTCATCTTTGCTTCCTTCTAGTTTTGTGATTGTCAGCGGGAACACGTAAATGTCCCTGTAAATCTAAGTAAAAAATATTAGATAACACGATATTTCATCACATAAACAATTATTTTTTATCTCAATTCTACTTTTTTTACTTATTTGTTTGTAATTTATTACTCGTATTAAATTAGATAACAAAAAAATTTATCTCAAAACTAATCTACATGAAAAGTGATTTAAAACTAGAATTAGAGTTTTAGGGTAAGAAAATAAGTCAACTTTGTTTTGAAAAGTCAAAACAAATTTTATTGTTTTGTTAGTGATTTTGAAATAGTTATAATGGAGTTAAATTTAAAATATGTTTTTAATAGTTTAAATTTAATGTTTATTTAATTGTGTTTAATTGCACTATGAAGTTGCAAATTTAGACCAAAAAAAAAAAAAAAACCCCACATGTTGTTGTAACTTTAAACAAAAACAGTTGATACCTCAAAAGTGATTTTCCATCTCAAGCATTTTTTTGTCAAACTATTTATAAAAATAAAAAAAGAGATATTTATAGATAAATAAACTTCTATCAATCTCTATCAATGATAAATTTATATCAATTTCTATCACTAATAGTATCAGTGTTAGACTTTTATCAGTTTTTATCACACTGATAGACATTGAAAGATTTCTATCATTTTCTATCAGTGATAGGCGCTGATAGGCTTTTATCGACATTTATCCGAGTCGTAAAAATGTAGAAATTTTTGTTATAATTTACAAATAGCTTGACCCATTTATCTGTATTTAAAATGCTAAATATAATTGTGATTAATTTTTTACATGATTTTATACTTTAAAGGAAAGTAATAGTCAATGAGTTATCGAGTAAAAAAATAGAAATTTTAAAAAATGAATCTACTTATTTAGACTATATAAGTAAAAAGGCCAATATAAAAAATCATCCTTTTTTTTTTTTTAATCTCATTCTATTTTCTATACTTTTAAAAAATTAAGGTTAAAAATTATCATTGGTCCCTGAACTTTCATAAAAGTAACGTTTTAGTCCTTAAGTTTTGATAGGTAATGATTTAGTCTCTGAGCTTTCTAAATGGTACCAATTTAGTCCCTCTGTTAAAAAGTCTGTTAAGTTATTGACAGAATTTTGAGATGACGCCAAGTGCAATCCTATCTGTGAAAAAATAAAAGCCACGTGTGGAGGACTTTTATAAGGAAAAAAGGGTTTTCCTTTCCATTCTTGCACATCACCTATTTTGCATTATCTTAATTACTCTAATATTTAGTCAAATTTGCTCTGTTAATCAACACGCTATGTTCGTTAAGATTCTCCAACTTTAAATATGGCTTCTTGTATACTTTACTAATTATTGAAGATCATTATTCTTCTAAATCTACATCATTAGTAGAAGATTACATCTTGTTATAAAATTTCAAGACTGATAACAAGAACCACCAATTTTGTATTAGGTAATATTGACGGTTCTTGGGAAAGGTAAAAACACGAAAAGTTTGAGAAAATGCCAAAAGTTCCATGAGGAAGGTCTTTGTTTCTTCATTTGTGTGATATTCTAAAGTTTATAGAGACGGTGGAGGGGTGGAGGAAAACCCCCAATAGTTAAATAGCTTTTTAACTAAAAATCAATACCAATTAGACTAAACGGATTGACAATTGAGCAAACCCATTAATCAGGGTGTTCGACCTTGACCAAGCCATAAAATAATTAATGGAGCATGTCTCCTCTATTTCCAACTGCCATCACTCTAAGATCACAATAGGGCTAGAGGAGTTGCTCTAACCTTACCATCGACAAGGCTAAGGTCGACTCTACTAGCCAAACACGAAACAGGGCACGCCCATAGACCCATGAGTTGAAGAACTATCTCAAAACTACTCTAAAATTCTATTGAGAAAGGCAATTCATGTCAACCACTCATATAATTACATCATATATATATATATATATATATATATATATATATAGTTAAGATGTTCGTGTTTATAATTAAGAATCTCTAAAGTGTAAAGATGAATATGAATGTGGCATGAAAAAGAGGCATTAATAGGGCCTATAACATCATGTTGTTAATAGTTGACTTACTTTATGAACAAATTATAATTAAGCATCTAAACCCAATTTAATCAAATTTGAATATCACTTTTCTTTTGAAATATTATCCACAATATGTATAAAATGGATAACAAAACTAAAGATACCATTATCAAAATAGTCTTCTTCAACTTTTATTGAGCTTTGTTCATTAGTTGGATCTCTTTTTCATTATCATTTCACAATTTTTTTAATTATTTTTTAAAATTTTTTTGGCTCTAAAATTCAAAAGTAAAAAAGAAAAAGAAAAAAAAAATAAAAATAAGTGTTTCATTTAATTATGAAAATGATGATCCTCCATTATTTTTTTCTCTCAACCTCCAATGGAAGAAATCCTTTCTTATCCAATGCAAAAGTAAATGGAACATGGAGTGAAAAGACTGGTCATCTATTTATAATTTAATATCGTACGAGTTTTTTTGGCATATTAATGTTTTGGGATCATATTAGAGGGGCAAGCCATGATAGCTTCTAAGTTTTGTGGATTTATACTTATCTAGTAACATCTTAAAGGTTCCGTTTGATAACCATTTTGTTTCTTTGAAAACAAATTATAAAAATTAGAGCTATTTTCAAATATAGCAAAATGGACCAAAATATTTAGAAAATATAGCAAAACATTACGACCTATCAACGATGGACCGTGAAAGACTATTATTGTGTCTATCTGTATTACGATAGATACAAAAAGTAGTTTATTGTGGTATTTTGAATATTAAACATATTTTCTCTCAAATTTGTTCCATGCTTTGCATTTCTCTTGCGTTTAAGAGTCGGATTCTTAGACAAATTCTAAAAAACATACACATGTTATTAAAAACTATTATTTTTAGTTTTCAAAATTTTGTTGTATTTATTGAAATATTGTTAAGAAATACATTACAAAGCATGAAATTTAGTGGTAAAAGGAGCGTTCATAGATTTAATTTTAAGAAAAGTAAAAAAAAAAAAAAAAAAGAACAGTTACCAAACACGACTTTAATTATTTTGAATTTTCTTGAGAATATTCCTCTGTTTGTTTGGCGGAGGAAGTTGACGTCAGGCGGTGGAGGGGGTGAGAGAGAAAGAAAGTTTTCTAGAGAAACATGTGAATAAGTGAATTAATTGAGACATTTATTAAGATTATGTTTGAAATTGTCCGCTCATTCAATTTCTTATATACGTAGACTTCTTTGAATGTATGATTAATAAAATTAGTATTTAGAATTGATGTATGAACAATTTTGAAAGAAATCTTATTTAAAAGTTTAAATCGATCAATTTATGAGGGCGTTTGGGGCAAGGATTATGCCGAACTATAATAACCCCCTCTAGCTATAGTAAATACTATTTAAAAATCTCTAATTAACTTCAGTAAACACTATTTCAAAATCCTCAATTTGCTACAGTATTTACTATTTGACATTCATCATTTTTTTTATTATTTGCTACAGTGTTGCACTATTTTCTTCTCAAACTAAAATAATCTACACCACAAACACATACTATTATAACTCAAACTAAAATAATCTACCCTCCAAACACAAACTATACTATAATAACTCACTCTTTATCCCAAACACCCCATAAGAGTTCAATTGATAAAAGTATAGTTTTCTTTGATACGGACCAAAATCAAACATTTTCTAAACGTGGAGAACTTTATCGGTTTAATTTTGAAACCTATAAATTAAATTAACGCATTTTTTAATCCAGTTTTGATTGGACTGTGTCAATTACTAAAATTTTCCATTTAACAAATGACACCTATCTCCACCAAACATGGATCAGCCAAATTTTGAAACTTTGAACTAAATTGACATAAATTTCAAATCCAATTTTGATTGAGAACATTGATAGATTTGTAAAGTTAATATTTTTTTATGACAGAAGCTCAAGAGTTGAAGTTTAACTCTCAAATTTTAACATTTCTTGGAAGAAAATCAAATGGAAAATTCTAAGCATAAACTTATCAGACAACAGATTCAAACTCTGAAACTCAAAACAACAAAGTAATGTAACCAAATTGACACCAAATAACATATGAACTGAGCTCTGATCAACAACAGTACAGAGCTAAGATTATTGAAAATAAAACTGTTCATACTCTCTGGTTTATGGTGACGAATACATTCAGTTCTTAAGCTGTTTGGCGATCTTGAACCATTCGGTATGGAAAGATCCTTCGACATCAGTTCTTTCATATGTATGGGCGCCAAAATAGTCTCTTTGAGCTTGGACCAAGTTTGCAGGCAATCTCTCCCTCCGGTAGCTGTCGAAGTAAGCAAGACTGGAGGACATTCCTGGGGTGCTGATACCTGAGTTGATGGCCAAACATACAACTCTTCGCCAAGCTGACTGTCGTTCGATTATTTCCTTAGCAAACTCTGTATCCACAAGAAGATTGGCTAGATCGGGTTTTCGATCATAGGCCCTCTTGATTCTATCAAGAAATACGGCTCGGATGATACAACCTCCCTTCCAAATCCGGGCAAGTTCACCCAACTTCAAATCCCATCCCTTCTCAATACTCTTGGCACGGATCAAATTCATGCCTTGAGCATAGCTGCATATTTTGGATGCATAAAGAGCTTGTCTCACGTCATCGATCAACTTCGCTTTATCGACTTCTTGAGGCACCAACACATCTTTAAGACCTGATCCAAAGACTTTTGCTGCTTCGACCCTCTCTTCTTTCAAACCACTAAGGAACCTTGCATCAAGAGAAGAAGCAATGGTAGGGACAGCAACTGAGAGGTCAGCAGCTTGCTGAACAGTCCATTTACCAGTACCCTTCATACCGGTCTTGTCCAAAACTTTGTCAACTAAATAGCCGTTGGCTTTGTCGTCCTTGATGCTGAAGATATCTGCAGTGATTTCAATCAAGAAACTTAGAAGCTCGCCTTTGTTCCATTCTGAGAAAACTTGGTGAAGTTCCTCATTTGACAGCTTCCCCACAGTTTTCAAAACATCATAAGCTTCTGCAATCAGCTGCATATCACCATATTCTATTCCATTGTGGATCATCTTGACAAAGTTACCTGATCCACCTTTGCCGATGTAAGTCACACAGGGACCGCTATCGGGAACTTGGGCTGCAACCTTAACGAGAATGTCTTCAATGTTCTTAAAGGCCTCATACGATCCTCCAGGCATCAAAGAAGGACCATTCCTAGCACCTTCTTCACCCCCTGAAACTCCCATGCCAAGGTAGAGCAGACCTAATTCAGCCATGGCTTTCTCTCTCCTCTCAGTGTTCTCATACCATTCATTACCACCATCAATAATACAATCACCTTTCTCCAAGTAAGCCGAGAGGGTTTTAATGGTTTGGTCAACTGGAGCCCCGGCTTTTACAAGCATGATTATGACTCGAGGTTTTTGAATTGATTGAACAAAAGATTCAGGATCATGGAATCCATAGAGAGGAAGGTCTCCTTCAGCTTTTGCTCGTTCAACCGTTTCATCTACTTTGGAGGTCGTGCGGTTATATACAGAAATAGGGAAGCCTTTCTCTGCAATATTGAGAGCCAAGTTTTGACCCATTACAGCCAAACCAGCAAGACCAATCCTTGTAAGTTTTCCAGGAGCAGCCATGTTTCTACCTGCTGCACATTCAAGATTTATGAGGTTTCGGATAAAAACAGATATCTAGTTTGCTATGGATCCGAATATAACAACTTACTGTAAATTCCAGGTAAAAAGAACAAGAAAAAACCAACCACCGTTGCTGCGTTTGTCAAAGAAATACCCCTTAGGAAAACTACACAACATGCAAAGTGTGCATTCCCTTAAAAGAAGTATTAACTTAAAATTACAACTCCCAAAATTCTTAAACTCACACTTTGTATAAATTTGATGCAACTTTTGGAATGGTTAAGATTGATGTTAACCCATTAAAAAACACTTTTTTCTATCATTAGTTTAAACTGATTCAATAAGAAATAAATAAATAAAAAGACTTTAAAGCACTTTGACCTGCTTTTGAAAGAAGCATGAAGTAGTACTTCTTTCCGACTTGATTCAGTTAAAATAACTCCTCTGTTGTTTCTTGTCCTTTGTAACAATAACAAAAGACTGCCTTAATTTTTGGACTTAAGCCTCTTAAGATGGAGGCTGACCATTAAGAATTCACAAAGAGGACTAAAAACCCTCCATTTTGTTTCACCAGCTCTACATTTAATATTTCATGCTTTCACCATAAAACCCAAAATTTCACAATCTGCTCAATTTACGACTCAAACAATAAAACAACCATAATACCACATTCAACAAGAAAAACTTGCATGATTATAACAATAATATCCATAAATCATAACATTAAAACAAGATCTAGAGTCTCCTTTTATGCCAAACAAAGGCAGATCAGTGGATTAAACAAACAACATAAGAATTAGCATCCATCTATAACTTCTAAATCATTGTTGAAATCAAACAAAAGGTAAGAAACCACATTGAATGGTGGTGGTGGTGGAGGGGGGGGGGGGATTTTCAACAAACACATAAAGGGCATACTGAAGATAGACAGTTCAATGAAAAACCCAGAAGAAATCAAACCTGAATATTTTAAATTCCGAAGGAAATGGATCGAGAAAGAGGCAAATTCCCAAGATTTAGAGATCTGGGGTTGTGAAAAAGATGATCAAATGAAATGGGTATCAAAGAAAAATGGGAATTATTACACAGATATTGGTTAGGTGCTCGTGAAAACTCGCTATATAGACCCTTCGCAGGTCAAAGTTGGAGACTCACCAGTGGAGAAACACAAACTACCAATAAAAAAAATTATTAATAAATTAATAGCTTTTTTTGTTTTGTTAAAATATTCCTTTTTTTAATTTTTTTTTTCCATGTAGTTCGAAGTTTGTTCCTTTAATTCCTACCATTATTTTAATATTTTTTAAAATATATTTTTTAGCATTTTTAAATGCCAGAATTAAAATTAGACCATGAAATATATAAAGATTAAATTTGCATTAACTTTAAAATATAAATACTAAAAATGGTATTTTTAACCTTTTTTTGAGATCGGGTTACTTTGAAAAGTTCTATTTTATCCTAACTTAAAAAATAGCAACAAAAATAGGGAGCATGAAACTAAAAGAAAGAAGATGACAACATTGTTGTTTTTTTCCTTTTTTTTGGGAGGTACATGCTTAAATATCGATTTGATTTGAAACAAACTTCAAATTTTAAGTGTTAAAATGAAAACTATTCAAAGTTTAGGTATAAGAACTTTTGGTGATTTGAACTACGAATTCTTGGTCCTGGACATATGCTGATGTCAGTTGAAATAAGTTTCTGTTGACAGTACAATTGACATTAATTCTTTAATCCAAGAATAATTTTGATAATTTAAATAATAATAAAATAATAGAGCCACACAATTTGAAATGGGAAATTATTTTGAAAAATAAATAAATAAATAAAGCAGCCTTGGGGAGCAGAGAAGATGGGTAGGTGGACAAAATTTGAACAAAAATTGTAAAATTAGTTGGATGGAAGCTTTCACAAAGGGAAGGGGGGTTGGTGAAACTATCAAAATGCTTTCGTCATATTACATCGACATTTCTTATATTTACATACCAAATTAGAAAATTTAAGATTTATTTACGAAGGTTAAATTTGAGATTGATGTAGTTTGTTAAAATTAACAAGTTCTGTTTGATCGACTTGAGTCGTTGGCAACTTCGTTTGCCTTCGTTAATTGTGGATTTTGATTCGGCTGATGCTATTGTCGCTTTAAAGAAGATGGATGACAATCTCTTTGAAATCAAAACTTTTGTCGGATAATGCATTATCTTTAGCTTTTGCTCTTTGGGTTGTCTCTTTTTCTAGATGGCCAAGATTTTGTAATTTGGTTGCACACTCGCTAGCCAAATTGGCTGTTTTGGAGGTTTTGGTTTCTTTTTTGAATTGTCGTGGGTCTTTCTCGTTGTTGGAAGGCTGGAGTGTGTGTTTTTTGGGGGAGGATGTCTTCGTTTGTGTTTCCTCGATCCTTGAGGAGGGGTTTTAGTTTAGGGTTAAAAATATTGTATAATTGAGATGAAATAGGTTTAATAGATAGTTGAAGAAGATGTGATAGTTGCAAATATAGAAATTAGATTCAAAGTATTAGTTGCAGATATAGTACAACGAAACAAAAATTAGGTCGAGATATTACTCTTTTTTTCTTATTATTAATTTAAATTCAAACTTCAGTTTCAAATGTAGATTACACAATTCAAAATGAAAAAGAGTTAGAGATGTGACAAATATCAAAATTCTTACATTTTTCTAATCTTTCCTTAGCACTTTGAATGCTTCTAGACCTTCTTGATTTTCTTGAAATATGATAAGTGTTTTTTCTATATATAAAGAACCCAAAGTTGACTTCACATTCTTTGACCAAAAACAATTAAATATAAGGTCAAATAAGGTGATCTATTTTTTTTTTAAATTTATTATACTCTTCTTACATTTAAAACTACTTATTTTAATAAAATCAGATCGAATTGATCGGGTTGGCTCGATTTGACTCGATTTGTCGGTTTAGATCGATTTTTAGAAAAACATTGTAGTTGAAAAAAAATTAAAATCTAAAATTTGAATGTAAGGATGTATAATTTTTTGCTTTTATCATTTACTCGTGCTTTGTCTCCATCCATTTTGTCTAAATTTTGATATGATTGGCCTTTTTTTTTAAAAGGTACAAATACAAATGAAATTTAGGGTAATGTTTGAAATCAAATAAAATTTGGCTTTCTACAAACACAAGTGTACCGGAAATTAACGATTCAATCCAAGAACATGCTCAATGGATTGAGGAGTGAACGAGAATCTCGTTTCTTCTTCTAACTTCTTCAATTTTTTTCCTCCTCGAATCTGCAATATTTGTATTTTGATTTTTTTCCTTCGTTTTCTGCAAATGTACACCTTTTCTCTATTTTTCCTTTTTTTTTTTTCATTATGCAACTTTTACGTCTTTGGAATCTTCCCCTAGCTCCTTGGTCTTGCTCTATTTTCTTGATCTCTCTATGATACACACCCCATCTTCCACGGTTGATTATAAAGAGTGAGGGGTTGCATAACAAAGAACAAAGGAAAAATAGTTGAAGGAAACGAAAGCTTGCTCGCAGAACGTAGCGAAAAATCGAATCGAAAGAGGCTTAGAAAAATTGTGAAATTGGTTATTTTAGTAATTTCACCCTATGTTGACATAAGTACAAGATAATATATAAGTTTTTAAAGTTTGGTCGTATCTCATTTGGGTCTTAAAAAGTAGATCATTGGTGTCATTTTCTCCTTGTACTCCATTGACATTTAATTAATTCAATACAATAGCGCTCTCACATGTTAAGACTATTTCTATATCCTGCAACCTGTGCTTGTTCTCTTGCATGCATGGGCTCGCACTCCTAACTTTAAAAAACGAAGAACAAAACAAACATTTGCAAGTAGTTTATGACATATGCAAACTATTATTCATTGTTGTTTTCGAAATCTGAGTATATTTTGAACTTAAAAATCTCATCTTTTTTTAAAGACTATGAAGCAAGGTAGAACAAAAAGTTAGTTCATTTGTGGGTGGAGAAGATGAAAAGGAAACATCACAAAAAAGAACAATCCCATTTTTAACATTCCCCATTTCTCATCTGCGCATTTTCAGGTATGGATTTCCCTCTTTAATGGACGAAGAATTAAATTACAATGTCTTAGAAATGCATTTAGATCTCCATGTTTGTGGATTTCTTTTTAT
The DNA here is from genome assembly GCA_037974625.1 of Cucumis cinereus. Lineage (NCBI taxonomy): Eukaryota > Viridiplantae > Streptophyta > Magnoliopsida > Cucurbitales > Cucurbitaceae > Cucumis > Cucumis cinereus. The sequence goes on from JBBPDJ010000026.1 coordinate 1,242,330, forward strand.
AGAAAAGAAAGCTTGTTCTTATGTTGGATGTCCGTCGGATTTAGATCTCCCACTCTTTTCTTGGATTTGTTTTCAACCCAATGTAGATTTTAAGATTTTAACTCGAGCTGAGATGAAAACTAATCACAGTTATGCTAGATTTGTATGCTGGATTCTTTAACTAAAATCTTTTGTTTACGAGAAACTTTTCGAAAAAAAGTCCTGAAAAACAATGCTTTTATTCATGGATTCTGAATACCATTGGCTCATGCTATTCTGAAATTTTAGTATGGATTTGTAATTTTTTAGAGGAATTGAATCTTTGCCCTGCACAAGAGAAGAAAACTCGAACTCAGCCGTTAACTCTCCGACGATTAAGTTAGTAATCGTTTGAAGATAGAGGTAGAGAGTAGATAATTCAGGATGTATTTCGGGTACCTCATATGACCCAAGCGCTTTTGATTATATAGAAAATTGATTTTGTAATCCACTTGGCTATTTATCTTAGAAATTAGTGAATTCAGACATGTCTTTGGCCTAATAGATAAACACGTGTGTCTGAATTCACCCATTCTAGAGACTAATAAGCCAAGTGATTGTTTATTGATCTTGTGATCCAACTTGTGGAGTTGGTCTCTTTAGCCCTTATGCTTGTTCCCTATGGGTCAAGACACTTGGCCATATTTTTACCCATAACAGCTCAAACTATCCCGAGCGTTCAAATGGAACAGTGAACATAGATTAAATTCTTGGTGGATATTCTATAATGTATCTGAATATGGAAGTGGCTCATTATCCCTTAAAATTTCATCAAGGGGCTATGAGATTAGAAATGTACTTAGATTAGATTAAATTTGATGTGGTCTTCTATGTTTAGCTTTGCCATGAGTTGCGTGTTGGCGCTGTGCAGATTAAGTTCATATGTATTCTGTTGGGGCTTTTCGTTCCAGCTGATATGTTTAAATACTGTGAATTTCTTAGTAAAGAGAGCTTTTGATGACTTTGAATAAAACTTGAGCATCTGGTTACACCAAAGTGGTATTAGAGCTCCTAGATTGAACCTGATGGCAAGCAAGAAGTCTATCAACTCCGGTAATATGAGGATCAAACCTAATGGAACATTTCACAAACTAAGAGAGGGAAAGAAAACTTGCAAAAATAGTAGCTCCAGGGGTTGTTGAAGCAGTCCTAAAAACCATAACTTGAAAGTTGAAACACACTTAATATGGTGGGGACTGGATTTACTCACAATGATCTTATTCCACAATGCGTTTGGCTCCATAAAGAAGCAACACAACTACTTACTGATGACGAATCACTCGATCGCAAACTATTGATATCTATCCCCCAAGGGTCATAAACTTCAAAATTGTATCCCAATTAACCAAGTGCGAGCCTCAATGTATTTTTCTCTTACATTTTGCTCATCGAGCTGGGGATTTTAAACAAAGAAAGGAAGTACATCAGAATTCCACTCAGCATCAAGTTTTCCTCCCTTGGAGAAAAAAGCTCTTTTCCAATATGATAGATGCTTTTGGACCTTCTCCAAAATTGGACTCCAGAAAGCTCTACTCTTTAGAGTCCAAACATTCCTTAGAGGAAGTACTGTTGAGGTCTATACTGATTGAAGAGATGATCATTTAGACCTTTCAGTTCTTAAAGCATTTTTTTCCTTTTAATTTTTAGGCCAAAGATCGACTGAAAGAATGATAAAAGCTCATTCAATTTAGCAAAGGAATTCTCACTCCCCAAACAACAGAAAATAGTATTTTCTTCAAATTGGCTCCTCCTTGTGTCTGTCAAGTGTGAATGACTCTTTGGCCAATCAATTTGTGTACATAACATTTTATAATTTTGTGTAGTTGTTGGCCTTGATTAGTAATTTGGATGAGGAGGTAACGTATCAAAATGAATAAATTAAGAAAAGCTCGAAGCATTTTCTACACAGTTTGTGGGATAGTATTATGTTGTCCCAATTTGGGTAAATGTAAAAATGAACTAGAGTATCTCTTCATAGTGGAGTGTGTTGGAGACATAAAAATAGATTATGTTGGATGTAATAGGGTGATATGAGTATGATGACAGAACACTTTACTTTCCCCTTTCTCTTAAGGTAGTTAATGGAAGAATTGTGAGAAAGAGGGAACCAGAGGCAAGATCATCTACTGCTATAGGAGCCTCCATCAAAATTTGTTGGAACTGTACAGAAGATTGTGGAAAAAAAAAACTAAACTTCTTTGGAAAGGCAATGGATTTATCTTCTCAATCTTCTTGTGCTCAAATCTTTGGAGTACAACTAGAAGTGGCTGGTTTTCCTTTGATTTTGTCTGTTCTTATTGGATCTGTGTGGTCCTATAGCATCTGAATCCTGAGGATTAGTAGTTGTACAATATCAGAATTCAGCATTGGTTTATATTTTTGGAAATTGGCAGAAGGTGCTAAAGAATGTGTTAAAGAAACAAAAGGTGAAAAGGTTCTGTTTTATAAAAGGATTTAAAAGAAAAAGAGAGGTAGTCAACGGTCAACAGAAGACTACTCTGGGTCCTATGTAAAAGTTCTTGACATATTGCTCTGGTCTATTCACAAACATGAAGGCTCTCAAAAAACTGTCAGTAGTGCTCAAAATTTCATTGGATATCTTTTTGTTCGTTTTAGCACGTGTTTAGATTGACTTTCTAAGTACTTAATTGAGTATTTTTAAGTGTAAAAAAAATGCTTATAATAAGCATTTAGAAATCAATCCAAACAGTTCCTAATTTTTAAAGGTTATAACCAGTACCATCCACCACCACTTATTTCTCCATCACGTATAAATAATCCAATCCATGCTGCTCGTTGCTTTCCCTGTTCAGTACATTCAACATCAAGAAAGACCACTACTATCTTCACTGCACAATATGAAACTTTGTCATCGTAGTTAGTTTCAAGAAAAAGCTTCCTGTGCTGATATCTTCTTGAACACTTCAAATTTTTAAGCAACTTCAATGGAAAGATAAAATGTACAAAAGGGGAAGGGGCAGCAGAAAAAAAAATCTGTCAAAAAAGCTTCAAAAACAATATGCAATCAGCTAAACAAAGAGATGAGATAGCTGCAAAAAGCTTTAGAAAATTTGTTTCAAGAGGAAGCCAAATGGACGAAACTATCCTGATAATCCTCCCAAAGGCTCTTAATTTCATTAAAACACACTCAAATAAAATACCAAATTGTGGATAGACAAAGGACCATTGCCCTTAATTTGTTGTCCTGTTTTTGTTGTGTAGATAATAAATTGTTTGTCATTAGTTTGTAGAACTATATTTGAAATAGGATTATGATGGATCTCTCGCTGTTTTTCTATATGGAGCAAGTTCAGAAGCTCTAAGGTGTCTTGGGATGCCAAAAATAAAAATCATAATTATACATTAATCAACGAAAATGCTCAAACAGAAGTTATTGCAGTTCTTCTTTACGTGCATGAAGCTACAGACTGAATGGAGGAAAAGACTGAAGTTGGAAGAACCATGACTGGAGAAAGGGAACTGGAAAAAATTTCCTCCTCACCCTGGCTTTATCTATATATCTTGTCATGACTGGTTGGTGCGGACTCAGCTCTCGGATGGTGAGTTAGGGGGGATTTTGTCAAGTTCTCTGCAGTTGGGGTAATGATTATTGACCTGTAGTTCCGTAAGCATTCGACGAAGTTCTGAAGTCTGCTCTTTGAGTTGAACATTTTCTTGAACAACCTTGTCATGACAGTCTGAGACTTGATTCAGCTTATCAATAAGCTGATGGTTCTCATTCCTTAGCCAAACCACTTGAGACCATAGCTCATCCAAATGCTTCTGTTTTCGCATACGTGACCGTCGTGCAGACTCTCTATTTGATATCATCCTTCTCTGCTTCCTCTCATTGATAAGGCTTTGCTGTTGTTCATCTGCTTCATCAGAAGTTGAATTGCTACTCAAACATGGCTGTCTACTAAAATCATGAACTTGAGAAGTACCTTGGAAATTATATAAAGGATTAGAGAATTCATTAAGTTGCATTGTAGGTAAGTTGTTCTGTGCCATGGGAAAGTGAGTAGCATATGGAGATAAATTGGAGGGGATGAGATATTGGAGACTTGTGACTTCACCAGGCTGCATTTTCAAGGTCTTGTTGAAAGCTTTATTGGATCTTTGAAGAGGAGAAGACAGTGTTTAGGGAGAATGGGAAGTTTGGTGGTGAAGGTGCTTTATAGCAAGAAAAAGGTTTCATTGGCCCACTCTTGGGATCATGGAGTGATTTTGAGAAAGCTTTTCAGAGCTTGAATCACTTGATTATCATGCAGATCTTGTCCATGTCCTATTATGGCAGAGCTGCTTTGCTTTCATGTCATGAGATCGACCAGGTACTCTACTATATCTTGTAGCTTCCTTCTTGCGATGACTACTTCATGTCTATTTGTATGTGTTTGTGATATAAGCATGATTAACACATATATATACACGCACACACACATGAGAGTTGATTATGTTTCTGAATAATTTTTCACATCATATCTTGATTACATCATAGAGGGCATACATATTGTGGGAGGTATAATTATTGGTATGGTAGAATGATTAGGAAAGTATCTCTACTAGACAATTCAATCTAGTGATGTAAGCAAAAAGAAGATGGACAAGGCAAGCAAAGTCTTCTTTCACATCCCTATTCATCAACTTTCATAGGGTAGAGCTAAAAAAGAAACTATAATACCCAATAGTGTTAAATATTTAAATTTCATTTTAAAATACTCAGCTCCAATAACTTGACCCCTGAATCCTTTTTTTTTTTTTTGGATAGAAATAACTGCCTTTATTGAGGGGAAAAAAAAGAATACAAGGACAACAAAAAACAAGTCTGTAAGTTCCCTTTAAAGAGAGAGTTTCCAACTAAGTAAGATACTGCCTAAAGGATGATTACAAAGGTCTTGGATACCGAAACCCAAAGAGAAACATGGAATCTCGCCAAGGACCTGAAAGAGAAACTATAATCAACCTCCCATTAGTTCTAGGAGTGAGATTGAACCAATCATAACACAAAAGGGAGGTTATATTACAGGTACTTTTTCTTCTTGGTGTCTGAATTGTATAGGTACGGATACCAATTATCTTAGTCTAATTCTACGTCTACCATTTTAACCCTTTTCCTCATCAATTCTTGAGTTTTGGGATAAGACTGTACGAGTACAAATTGTCCCTGATGCAAATCTCTTGGCAGATACTTTTTCTCCCTTCAGGTTTATTTTGGTTATATTAGTGCAATTTGATCCAATCATTTACACTTATCCTAGAATTTCAGAGCAATAATTAAAGATAATGGCTACAATTTTAAATGCATACTCAACCTTCTCCCACCTTCCCACAAAAAGATAGAAAAGGAGAAAGAAAAAGAGGGAGGATATCACTACAAAGGCAGAAGTAGCTGAAAAAACTTGAATTTTTTTTTCAAGGCACTATCATATTATATTATATTCTTGAAAAGTTATAAATTAAGTTTTGTAAAGATAGATAAGCCCAGGCTTATTTATTGCATCACTTGAAATGGACTAATTTAAAAACACTGCTGAGAGAAACAGAGTACTCAAATCTTTTATTGGTGGCCTCATCTTGTCTCATATTTCTCTTTAAACAATTAGAAAAAAGGTCTATATTTTCTAACCACTACTTTCTTACCAAGTCCCTATATATACTTGTTTAGCACAATGAAGACAATTGTGACCTCAACATGAGGACAAAATTTAAAAGTTGAGGTTGAGGTGAAAGAAGGCACTTTTCTGTAATTAAGATCTTTAGTTTCTTTATACATAGAGAGACTATACAATCACACTCTGATTGCATGAAAGTAGTAGACATTGCAATATCTTATCTAAATATTTAGGAAAATTAACATGATATATGAATTCCCACAGTTGATAGAGATCTAGATTCTCAGTAGAAAACTTCAATGTCATCTCACATCTTAAGTGTTCAAATACCTTGAATCTATTATCTGGCGCTCTCGAAAATCAAGTGCAAGGGGCTTGCAATTCACGTTATTTACGTATTTGTCCATCAACGTTTTTTACCGTAGGGTTTAGAGAAGTGCATAAAGGCTTCTCTGTCCTGTATTCTGAATTTTCTTTCTAATAAAATCGTCCCTCCCTCTACCCATGGACATAGCTAATGCACTGTTAGTGAACCACATATATCTGTTTGCCGATTCTTTATTGCTTTACGTTTTGCGTTTTCTATTTTCTTTATTTGTGGGATTCCATAACAGTAAGAGTCCTAGTCGCTTAAAACATCGACATATAAAAGTTGTCTACACCCATCACTCCTTTGTATAAAGCATTTTTTTTTTCATGATGATCTTGTTGAATAGATGATTTTGGGAAAATAAGATTAACTCATAAACTTGCCTCAGTTCATATCTTAGTCTTGTTACTTCAAATCATTGTGAAGTTTATGTGATCTGAGCGAGGGACAGTAGATACTCGAGTTGTTCGATGTTGAGCTGCAAAAAAAGTAATGGCCAACCGTATAAGATTGCTTCAATTAAGCATGTTATTTTTAAAATCTGGTCAAATCTGAGCTCACAATTTGCTAGCTAGCTGCTAAAAGACATAGAGAGTAGCTGAGGTCCTAACCACACTCAACTCAAACAAGGTAAAAAGTTACTTTCAGAGTGGAAAATCTTGTCTGATTGGTGGAGGGAAATAGCCACACTTGCAAGTAATTGTGTACTTGCTTTGAAAGTTAGTCTTCCACTCAATAAAGAGCTTTTCTTTGATTCATGTAATACCATAATCTTTACTGGAGAAGAAAAAGAGCAACTTGGAAAACAAAAGTAAAAAAAATTGCTGCTTCCCCACACTTGAGGCTCTTGTCTGATTGAAGGGACAGCTTAGTCAACATTGTCATTAGAAAGATATTGACCATCTCTCTCTCTCTGTCTCTTTTTCTCTCCTTCACTCATCTTTGAGTTTGTTTGAGATTTGAGTAGAAAGTACAGATTTCAGTATGTTTTCCTGTCCAATTGTATCAGAAACTTCATAGTTTGTTCTGTCATTTTTGCAATTGTACTTGTAGTGTACATCACATTTTGGATAGTTATATACTATGTGCTCCTTTAGAGTGGTGAATCCATGGATTTTTGTACAACTTTAAAGTGAAGCTAGAGAATAGTTCACTATTACTATTGAAATTGTTTTTGTCAAATAGAAGCACTTCTCAAATTTGACAGTTAGATCTATGGCTTAAGGTGTTAAGAAGCTTGATATTGTAGATTTTGGATTTATAGCCTAAAAGGAATAGGTTATAAATATAGGAAAAAAATTGCATCTAGTATGAGTTGCGCCTATCTTCTGTGCACGCAGACCACACCCAATCGAAAATTATTATTATTATTATTACTATGTCAGAAAAATGGTACGCATGAGATTAGATTTCCTATAATAATATGAGTTCTTTAATATAATTGTAAAGACCGTAAAAAACGCCTAATGCATTTACAAACTAGTAGCTTGAGATAAGTTGATCAACATATCAATAAATGTTTAACTTCGTAACTCAGAGTCATACAAGTATTTTGGTGAACCATACACCTTTTAATGTATATGTTACCATTAGACGTAACCGAATTAGAGACTTTTTATTTCACTAAAAGCAAAACACAAATGTACACGAACTTGTTTACAAATCTTTTTTTTTTCTCTTTTTCTCTCTACTTTAAAACTTTATGAATCAATATCGTATAGATTAATATATATATTAAAAGGGGTACTTGGACTAATCCATTATATACAAAAGTGAAAAAAGAAATTGATGGGAGAAAGAAGATTATGTTAAGAAGGATGATGGAGCAAGCAAAGAAGAAAAAAAAAAAAAAAAAAGGGCAAATAAAAATGGAGATTGAGACAAGAGAGAAGGTGATGATAGATGAAAATTTGTGGGGCTAAGTGCGCATGGGTTAGTGCCACCACCCCCTACATCCTACCCTTCCTATTGCTCAACTTGTCCATTCATGTTTTCTTTTTAAAAGACGTACGTTATGATCTCCGTATTTTAGAATTTTGTTCAATTTTAATGTTTCTGTAGTTTAATTTTAGTTTTTGTACTTTTGATAAATTTTAAATTTAGTCTCTGCTGTTAGTTTATTGTTGATTTTTTTTTTGTCATATATTAGCATTTCCACGATAAAATTTGAATTGTATTTACCTTTTGTAATTTTTTGTATGAAAATTATTGTTATTATTTAATCAAGCTTAATAAAAAAAAATTAACTTCGAGAAACTAAATATAAGATTTATTAAAAGTGCGTGAACTAAAATTAGATATACAATACACGTTTGACCCACCAACTACATAAGTTAACGTTAAGCAACTAAAAATGGTTGAAATTTACACAAGCATCAAGAAACTTCATATCGAGAAGTTTCATCCTACAACTATACACCCCAAACACAAATTTTCTAGCTTCAAATTTCATAACTCAACTCAGTGTCTCAAACAGTCCACTGATTGTAAGAACTAGAATTGAAAAAAGTTAATAAGTACAATGACCAAAATGTCGTTTTAATCCAAAACGAACTGTGTAGAGAGATCGAAAAAATAAAATATATCAAAATGGGCAACTTTTCAATGCGCCCCATTAAAGCAACCTCAATATATGTATTGGTTGAATGGCATTTGGTGATGTTCTAATCTGTTTTATTGTTGTGGTGGGTGTCCTATAAAAGTATAGGATAGAGTCCAAAATGTACATTATTGGAGCTTTGTTGGTTTGTATAATTTGGTGATTAAATTAGATATAAATATATATATATATATATATATATATATATATATATATAGAGAGAGAGAGAGAGAGAGAGAGAGAGAGAGAGAGAGAGAGAAGAAAATGCCCAAAACATCTTTATAGTGTTTCTCTTATTTTAGTCTTTAGATGCTTTGTTTTTATAGCCTTTCTATTCCTTTCATATTCATCCAATAGTGTTCTTCATACAAATGCCCCAACTTTCCTTTTTATTTTATTATTTATTAATCCCTTTTCATATAATAAATTTAAGTTTCTTCCCTCGTTTTTAGTCCCTAGTTTGGTGTACATTGTTAATTTTCGAAAACGAAGAATCTACTGATCACGTTTTCATTCGTTGGTTGTTTTTTTTTAATGCTAAAGCGACGTTCTTTAATATCTAGCGAGTCAAAGGTAATTGTGTACTTTCTTAAGAAACTGGATGGTCGGCTCTCGAAAATACTTGATGGAATTGGACCTTTCAGTGAACAGGGAAAAGATTTGACGGAGATGTGTTATTCATGCACCTTGTTATGAATTCAGTAGAAAGAATGGAATTAATTAGCAGCTCTTGGTAGATAAGTTGTCTTCCTTTGATTCTTTTTGCAACGTATATATCATGTTACAAATCACTCAAAACTCTTATATAACGGTAGCTCTTTGATGATTATTAATAGACGCTTCGTTGTATAGGGTTTCCTCTCTACTCCTAATAAAAATGAACCCATTACATGTTTTTTTTTTAATTAACTCACAATTGCGTAACATCAAATAAATTATGAACTTTTATGTGATTAAATTTTCTTATTTGAATGAATGTATGTATGTGGTTTAGTTCATGATCATGTTAAGAAGTGCATTTAAGGGAGTGGTAATGCATTTTTAATTTGGATTAAGACAATCACTTAACCATTTCTTTTGTTCATCAAAATTTGGATTAAAGCCTTAATCCACTATCAAATCTTGATGATAACCACAATACCATTACTTTGGCAACTATTGACTTGATAGATACCACTTATCATCTTCTTCCCCTATTTATATATTCTATTTAATTAATTTAAACTTAGAGCATTTGCATATATTGACTTTTAATACATTTGGAATTTTTAGAAAATGGTTTAATAACCCTTAATATGTTATGCTATTAATTCTAATTATGTTTAGAGTTTAGGGTTTAGGGTTAGTTTATATATTTAAAAATCGAATAGTTTTGATCCTAAGATTTCAATGATGCTTCATTTTAGTACCTGAAATTACATAAACGCTAGTTAACCTAATCAAATTCAAGAACTAAGGGTATTTTACTCCTTCGTATATGACTATGGCCTTCTTTGGTTTAAAAACATTTCTAAGTTGTGGATTTAGCATCAAATTAAAGTTGGAGTAAGCGATTGAAATTAAAACACTTTTCATCGTGTTATAACCATGACTATAGTTTGCAATTACGAATTATTTCTGCACTCAAAGAGTTCAATTTTTTTTTTTATCAACATGTGTATAGGTTAACTGGTAGAAAATTTGTATTATCGATGATGAAGTCAAAGGTTTGACTCTAACCGAAAAAAAAATTAAATTTTCTTAAAATGTTTAGAGGCCGTAGTAAAAACGTAAAGTCTTTATAGGTAATTATTGAACAATGACTCCTTACACTCTCCTCTAGTGAGACAAAAATCAATAGGTAAGAAGCTAAAAAGAAATATGCAAAAGATATATAAAGCTAGATACCTAAATCTACTAAAAAAAAACATACCTTAAGAAATTCTAGAGTTGGCTTATCAACATTATGTTTCATTTCCAACGCAAGCGTGCTCGTGAAATAGTTTCATTTTCTTCGTGCACATTCACGCATTTACGCATTTACTGACATTTATCCATGTCTCAAAAGATATTTACAGTGACCTAAAATCCACATTGCTAAATACATATTTTTGTACAAAAGTGATTTTTACTGGTGAAAAAGTGATTCTTAGTAATGTTTTTATACGTAATTTTTCTTGCAGTGATAACGAACATGACATGCACTTTAACTTCAATGCTCTTTAAGCTCTCTTCTAGAGAATTTTGCTTGGCCTAGTAACTAAATATTGATAAATTGTAGCTACATATTATATTATTCAAATAAGACAAAGACTTAGCGCACTCCAAAACGGGAAAATAAAGCATGTTTGAAAGTGCTTTTGAAATTGTTAGAATCACTTTGATACACTTCTAATTGTCCATTCAATTTTTAATTTTACACTTTTAAACGCTTTTTCATAGTATTAAAATTGATTTTGAATGATTAAAAATATTTTTAGAGTAATTCTAAAAACCACATAAAACAATTTCAAAATCACTCTAAAACACGTCCTATAATCGAGATAATGGGAGATCAATTGCCCCTCCTATTTTCATGAACATAAATAGTTACTTGAAGACTCACTCCTTGAGTAAGAAATCAACTTTGTTATATACTAACTACTAAATCTTCAAAGTGAACATCGTTCAACTAATATATTGATATTATATTAATTGGTAATTTAATATGGTATCAGAGCAGTTTGCTTTATGTTGTACTGGGTTCAAGCCCCTACCCCCTGCATTGTAATTTTCTCCCTAATTAACTATCAGCTTAAGCTTAAGTTTTGGGGTTAAATTGGTGATTTAAGATACTATCTGAACAAGTTGTTCCATTTAATATCAATTTCAAGCCTATAAGTGAGGAGTGTTATATATTATATTAAATTTACCCGTAACTATCAGCTTAAACTTTTGAATTGAATCGGTAATTTAAGATATGTTGAACAAGTTTTTATATATAATTTAAACAAAACAATTATTAAAAAAGACAAAGAAAAAACAATGATTAAATGTTTGTCTTGACATTTTAGTCATAGAATATATGTAATAGTATATAATTGAGGCTTTTATTTCATATCATAACGAATATCTCTTTTTCTTTAATATTAATATTAATATTATAATTATCTGAAATCTTCTCGTGCTGCTAAACCTAATTAAATTAATATTCAAAATATTTTGTCTTTTATGAAAACAATTAAGACTTTAAATATATAGAAAAAAAATTTGCATTGTTAAAAATAATGATTTCGTATCATTACTTCTTGTTAAATGAAAAATTACCGTAGATAACAAACGTTTAAATATTTATAAAATATAACAAAATTTTAAATTATATTATAATAATTATTGAGAGAAAGTTTTATCATTGTCTATTATTTAGCAATGTTACTAAGAGACACTAATAGAAGTCTATTAATATTCATCAATATCTATCATTAATAGAATCTAAAATTTTTGCTATATTTATAAATATTTTAATTCATTTTACTATATTTAAACATATTCGTGGTTACATATGTTCCAACCAAATTCCAAATAGTCACTCAAAGCAAAAAATATTTTATCAATTAAGATTTTAAAATGAAGGTTAGTGTTTTATGTATAGAGATAAATGTATTTCGATTAATCTAATTTTGATTTGAAAACTACTATAGGATTTTGTGCAAATTTTAAAATTAACTTTTTAAGTTTTTAAAGAGAAAATATCAATTTACAACTTGAATAATGAAGTTGTATAAATTTATACTCTAAATTAATAATTATATCAATTTAAACTCTAAATTTTACAAAAATATCAATTTAAATCCCAAGCTTACATGATTTTATCAAGAGTTAAAATTGATACAATTATATAAGTTTGAAATTTAATTTAACACATTTATAAAAATTTAAGATTTGAATTGATACAATTATATAAGTTTGAAATTTAATTTAACATATTTATAAAAGTTCAAGGTTTAAATTGATACAAGTTTATTTTAGGTTGATTTAAATTGATACAATTATTAGTTCAAAGTTTAAATTCATGCAATCTCATAGTTTTGGATGTATAAATTGATATTTACCATTTTTTAGTATATCCAACATTCTGAATTTTAGAATTCAAAATACATATTATATTAAATAAAGATAGAAACGATTAGAAATATATTATATCATGCTACAAACCCAATTCATTATTGTAACGCTATTATAAATTACGTAACATTATGAAATAATAATATATACAAATTTTGTTACTATAAAACATTCATAAATTAATTAACACAATAGAGTGTAACTACATCTAATTTTATGATTAATATTTAAAATATAATATCAAGCAAATTTAGAATACTTGAGTGTTCTAAATTAAATACCAATTTCCAAGAAATACACCACAATCTCACTTCATTAAATTAAAGGTTTTCAAATTTTCGAACAAAAAACTTTCATAAACATATCAATTTATATATCTATATATTGTGCAAAATGAACGTTTCAAAGTGCTAAACCCATAAAAAACAAGCTTGAAACGTTAAAATAATAAGAGAATTAAACAAAAACATTCTAAGATCTGAAAACATGGTTGAAATAAGAATCTGATTTGAACAACATAACCACACTACAAAGCAAAACAGCAAACAACTCCATAATCAACACAGCTATAGTAAGTATCTAATTTCTCATATGTTCACTATCTATAACCTGAAAAAGAATACTCCAATCCAACTTTTACTGACAAAAATCCCAGCGCTACACCAGGACATGAAATGATGAAAATAAAACAGAGAAATGGTCCTTGACGATTCACAATTCACAATCTCGATCTAGAACATGAGGATAAATGATTACTTATTACTACATAACTCACCCTCGGTTTAATGACATAGTTTATATCGTGTTCTAGCAACAACAAGCATCGTATAAATCAATGAAAGAAATGCAGGCACAACTCAACTTCAGTTTAATAATGCCGTAGTATATACCATGTTCTAGTAGCCGCAAACATCATAAGAACATAAATGAAATGCAGGAACAAGGCCCTCTGTTTAATAATGCCATGGTCTATATTTTGTTCTAGCTGCACCAAACATCATAACCATGAATGAAATGCAGGCACAACTCACCCTCCGTTTAAAATGTCAGTCTATATAGTGTTCTAGCAGCACCAAACATCATGTAGACAAGGAAAGAAACACAGACAGTTAAAATCAATCTCTTTTTTTGTTCTCTTTAATATCAGTGAATGTTCGAACCAACTTACAAGCACCTCGAATAATCTCATGGGATAGAATGTCTAACCATACAACATTTAGGTGTCAAAGAAACTTGTAGATATTAAATCCTAGGTAAGTGCCCACTATAGATTAAAATCATTCCCTTTTAGCCATTTATCGAACTTGTGCTGCTTATTTACCAATAGGTCAACCCATGGTTGAACAGCTAATCAATTAATCAATAGATAATCTGATAATGCATAAAAGCTAATGATGATCCAACGTAGAAATTAATACCATAATAATAATTCATAAAACAATCTCTGAGAGATTTTAAAGAAGGGAACAATAAGATAACACACGGGTAAATGCAATGCAACAATAGCTAACACCAGAATTTATAAGTCTGACTTTGGATGATTGTTTGATAAAGAAACCTGTTTCTAAAAACGTTAAAGCAATAAACAATGAATAATTCAAAAAAATGTATGCTCCATGCCACACTTCAGTAATCATGAAAAGGGATGCCATTTCTAAAGATAAATTTTTTCACAAAAACAAAATCCTCATTTAATATAATCTCAATTTTGGACCGATATCATGAATGATTAAAAGCAACTTCGGGAGTAATTTAAATTAGAACACTTCCACAAACCATCATGGGTTGGCCTAGTGGCAAAAAGTGAGACATAGTCTCAATAACTATGTAAGAGGACATGGGTTCAATGCATAGTGGCCACCTACCTGATTTTCTAGGAGTTTCTTTAACACCCAAATGTTGTAGGGTCAGGTAGGGTGGGCGTAAACTAGCCCAAACACTCACATATATATATAAAAAAAAAACATTCACACTAGTGTTTTAGGGGGAAAAACAAAAAACTCAACTAAATGTTTCTTCAACCATAAAACAATTTCCCATGCGTAGCCAAGCACAATGAAAAAAAGATTTTACTAGTCAATGCACTTTTAATATACTAGGGGAAAGATAACGCTCCCAAACACACGCAAAGGGCCAAAGCACATCCACTAATATTTCCATATCCAATAACCGGATGGGCGAGTAATTATTAATGATCAAAACCCAATGACAGAAGCATCATCCTCGCCATGTCCTATTAAACTAACTTAACACAGAATGATTGTGAGCCAAAATCAAGCAATTGCGCCAAACTAAAGTTTACTACAGGAGGGTCCTAATTAAACAAGTTTATCAACAGATACTCAAGCATATAAAAATATACATTCACAGGTAAACAATTTCAAAGGCCAGCACTTAGTATGACTTGTGTCGCAATCATTATAATTCCTAAACTGAATTCAACAAGGTAAGATATGATATATTTTCCCCTACTATTATTGACTAAAACTTACAAAGCATTGAATCACAATGGATACTTTTGAGGACAAGTTGAGCGTATCAACAGCAATGCTAGTAGTTTCATTCCACGCAGAGAATTTTTAAAAGAAATACTTACCACAAAACCTTTACAAATGCAAAATCGTAAGCAACTTTCTTCATCTAAGAGTGACCCTATTCACAGGTTGCATTCACATATTGCACTAATATTAAGCTATTAGTTCAAAATTGTACCTGACCTGCAAATCCGATTGCAGGCCGCCGCCACTCACCCTCTGACTCTGCCTACGCTCATAATCTGGATCATCTGTTGGCAACTCGTGCCGGCAAACAGGGCATGTGTTTCGAATATTCAGCCATGGAAGAATGCAATCATCATGGTAATAATGACCACAGGGAAGCTTCCTCACCTTCTCTTCCATTGAGAATTTATCCTTACAAACAGCACAAACAACGACTTCCTCTGTCAGGGTATTCTCTGTTTTCAACTCAACCAGAGGAAGATTCTCCACAGCACTTTTAGCTGCTGGAGGACTACCCTTCAAAGCATTATCATTTTCAACGAATTGCCCAAAAAGGGTATCGTATTCTGCTGCATACATGTAATCATCTTGATCGGCTATATACGCCTCCGCATCGTTATTCCTTCCGATATCGTTCATTACCAATAGGATTTCCCATCGACCCGCCTCTTCTCCAGATTCTTCTTCATTAGAAAAACCCGATGCAAGAGACAATTCCTCAGCTCTATCAACCACTACGCTCGAAATTTCCCTTTCATCCACCCGTTCCTCAATCTCCTCCCATTCAAAATCCTCGTACGAAATCCTCTGACCCTGAAAACAAAAGTTGAAGGTATCCGAGACAGGATTCGAACTTTCAACCCAATTACCATCATTCTCGACATCGTCCCCCGTCACGAGTTGCAAAGCACCAATCATCCCATGATCAGAATCGGAATCCGAATCCACATCAACAACACGAAGGCCAGTAGTAATAGAATCCGCAATTTGCATGCTTACATCCACCTCCGAAACCCGTGTATCAGATTCAACACCGAACGTCGACCAGAGCTCCTCAATATAATTAGATTCAATCTCACCGCTATCTTCAAATCCCGAAATGCCCAAGTCGTTAACAGAATGCGTAAATGGGTCTAGCGCAGAATCCAAACCTCGATCGTGATCGTGTAAATGATCGGTGAAGCTACGATTGTCGAAAAGATCAGTGACAAAACAACTAACATCACGGTCGGAGTCGGAATCCGAGTCGGAAAACCAATCGGTCTCGAAAGGGAGGGAAACGTCGGCAGATGTGACGATTGAGGGGACGGTGGCAAAAGGGTTGAAATCCATGGGGTTGGGGGGATTTTCACGGCGAAGGGAAGGGATTGACGGCACCGGCGACGTTGAATTGGAGTGGGTTTGATTGGGAAGAGGCATGTTAGGTTGAAGATGAAGTTTAGAAACGGAGAAAAAAGCCATAGAAGTTTTGGGGGAAAATTTACAAATTGGGGATTTTGACGAAGTCAGGTTTTTATAATATTTTAGAATATTTATTTCTTTAACAATATTTTTTTTAAATAATAATAATAATAATAATAATTTGTAGTTAAAATTGATGTATAAGAGAGTAAAACCACGTGCTTAACGTTAATTTTAATCTAAGTGGTTTAATTAATATCATTAATTATTTGTGTTTAGTCCATTTAGCATAAAAAAATGGGAATTAGGGTGAGTTAATTGATTTATGCTTTCATTTTTTTAAAAAAATTATATATGAACTCAATCTATAATAACACGAGAGCTCCTCTAAATGTTTTCGTCGGTGGAGTGATTCTTAGTCGAATTTTCAACGTGCTTGGAGAGTTATGGATAAATTAGGTTAAATGTTTTCGTCGGTGGAGCGATTCTTAGTCGAATTTTCAACGTGCTTGGAGAGTTATTGATAAATTAGGTTAAATGTTTTCATCGGTGGAGCGATTCTTAGTCGAATTTTCAACGTGCTTGGAGAGTTATTGATAAATTAGGTTTGCTTTGCTTTTATCATATTTTACTTTGGGTCTTGTACATACTTACATGACACAATGAGTCTGCTGAGTTATAATTGATTGCATGATTCATTAAATGTTGTTGAGTCCAATTGATAATTAGGCTAGAGAGATGAATAAAATTAAGTGCTTTTTATATCTACTATTTTATTTTTCTTATAACATCAAAAATATTTAGTATAAATAATTTCATTTTAAAAAATCAATCGTGTAGATATGTCATATCATGTATTTGCATATTAAGTACTATGTTAAAAATTAATTAAAGCATATTCAATTCTTGAATTTTGTTGCAAAATTGTCTTAGTTTAAGATTGTCATACAACAATCAAATGGAAAAACAAATTGACTAGAAAACCTAGTTTAGTTCTTTTCAACCCTTTGAAGTTTCTTGTAGGAAGCTTTTGTTAGTCGTGTGGGGTTCAAGAATATTGGATATACCCCTAACATTGGATATACCCCTCTTCACTCAATCTGTGCACATTATGTAAGTTCTAGTCATATCATAGCTTCCGCGATTAAAAAGTTTGAATTTATCTTTGAAGTAAAACTAACTCTTTAGGGGATGGTTGGAGGGCTAGACTGTAATCAGATTATTGAATATCTGAAGACGGTTAGGATGCGTGAAAAATCAAGGCAAAACCGAAATGATATTTTGAAGCGTGAAAACAGTAGAAAAGAGAGTTTGATTGAAAACTGTCGAAATAGAATGAGTTTAGTACTACAAATCAGTAAAAAACGTTCGATCCAAACATGAGTTTTTTATTATATTACGTTACAAACTCATTCTATTACGATTCATCAAACATCTCAAAGGAAAATAGAAATTGGAAACAAATTAACATTGTAAGCAAGAAGATATACGTACATTTACAAAGCTTAAATAGATGGAAAGGATCTCAGCTTGCTAAAACTACATAATATAATTCAACACTAGCTACAAAACTACTTCTTGACGTGTATATATATACATTGCCTCTACATAAAAGAAGTTACTTACAGAGACGTGGAGTTAAGGATTCCCAATACTTGTGACGAAAGGAACCAACCTTCTATAGTCTCTCCTCTTTCCCAGTATGCAGCTATCGAGAACCCGCCCGAGAATAAGTCTTGTGTTTTGCAGAGCTACCTCTCTTGGAGAAGGTCCTGATTCATTTGAAACCCCCGACACAAGAATTGAACCTGGTGCGGATGTTGATACAATGCCGTATTGTAAGGGTCCACTGCGAGCCTTGAACGACGTCTGAGGAGCTAGCACCTTGTCCTCAACTCCACCATGTCCATTTTCGAAGGACCCTGGGTCGTGTGGGTGAGGACCTGTCATTGAACTACAACTCTGTAAAAGTGCTTCTAATACACTCAATGCCTCCCAGCACAATGTACTCTCAACTAACTGCGAGACAATTGCGTACATATGCGGACTTTGTGAAGCATCTACAGGAGTATGCTGGAGCAATGCCTTCAGCATCAGTAGTATTACACGCTGGTATTCAACCGGTCCTTTCTCCAGCAAGCGCAACAAGTGGCCAAAAGCCAGTGCAGAGTGCTTTGGAAACCACTCATTGCAAAGTAGAGGGGAGACACAAGCAAGAAGGATCTCAATACTTTTGATCTCACCTCGAGAGTATGCCATGAAAACAGTAGCTAATTCGTCCAATGATTTCGCATGACACCATATAGAAATATTTGATGCAACTGAGCATGCTTTTTGATGTTGTTGCTGGAGCGGTGAAGCTGGTCCTGTCAGTGGGTCCTTACTGAGTTGCAAGCAGAGCCATGGGAGTAAGCCTGTGATGTGCATCAAAAGTCTTGTTTCTGCATCCCCAAAAATGGAATCACACGAGTGCACCGTAATTCGTGAAAGAACCTCTATTGAGACACCATGACTAACCGTGGACATCAGCCCTTTAAGTACAAGAGGCTGCACCCCTTCAAATGTTGGAAGATTCCCAGTAGATGGAGGCAGCTCATAGCCCATTCTAGATTCAATTCGTTGGAAGTCTCCAATGTCGTTATTAGTATCAAGTTCATCTCGAGGCATGCTTGAAAGGAGTACGTTTTCAGTTGTTCTGTCCCTGAATGATAAACGATCAATCACACGAGAGAAGAGCTCAAGAACCTGGCAGTATACATGGACAAAATCTGTGTGCATCATAGCCACACACCCCCAGAAGAGTTGAGGATAGAGTATCACCTTTTCAGGCTCCATGTTCTCAACCATTACCTGCAAGGTCAACAAGATTTCCATAATGAAACCTAACACAGGGGGTACCGGATTACCCAGACATCTATGTAGACAGCGAAGGAGAGATACACAGGTATCACTTGTAACACTTGGCCGGAGTGCACGGTATATCTGGTGTGAACGACAAGCAAGGTGCCGTGACGTACATTCCATGGCCCATTTTAGTGCCTCCGATCCCCAAGTCTCACGTAAATCACCTTGAAAGAAGATAGCATCCACCATGCTCTGAACCAGCGCAGAAAGAAGTGCTGCACTAGGAAGTTCAGTTCTGACGACAGATGGGTCTTCATTCTCCCACATCATGCTTCCACGCTTTGATTGAACATACTTGATCAGGCTCACAACCTGTTGCTTGTTCTCTCCATCATTGTTTTCAACTTCATAAAGTTCCAAGTGTCGGCCAGCAAGTGAATATAGTAGATTAACAAGCAATTGCTGGCAGTGTTCTAGAACAATGTCTTCTGAACTATCCATTGAAACAAAAGTGACATGAAATAACAGAGGCAAGTGCTCACGGAAATCTTCATCATTCTCATATGCAATTTCAGCAAGAAGGATCAGTGCTATGTCAGCATGTGTAAGAGAATGCTGCTGATGACCCTGTAGTGCGGACTGTAGTTCTTTAGCACTAATCCCATGTGCAGCAACCCCAGAATGAAGCCCATCTTCACCAGAATTTGGCGTATCAATGAGATAGTCACCACTATCCCTGGAGACATGTCGACTGCGTATGGTTCCCGTTGAACTTCTAACACCCATTAAAGGACCAGACATATTTACTAGAGCTGGAAGTAGCTGGCCTGATCGACCAGCTGCATTTACTGGAACAACGTTCAACTCAGGAGGCATTGGGCTTAGGGGGCCGGAGACACTTCGGCCAGTTACGCCAGCTGTTCTCCAGCTTAAGCTGCCACTAGCATTCCTGAGCGGACCATCAAGGGATCCACGTACAAGTAGTGGTGACATGTGCGGTTGGCTGTCCACAACAGAAGTAACTTGGGCCACTGGAGGCCCCTGAGAGAATTCCAACACAAAGTTTCCACCCAAATCTCCCTTGGAACCCAAACCAACAAGCTCAATGCTGTCTTCTAACATGCGCTGGGCCAATTGGTAGACCAGGTGATCAATAGTACGCTGAGGACAAATCCGTGCTAAGTACAAACTCACCCGCTTTGCAACTGAAAAATACGTGGCAAAAGCACCACTTATTTCTGCAGATGCATTAGAATCACAATCTTCAATTCCCTTAGTAATTAAGAAATCCAGAACAGGACTAATGTTCCTTGGTTTGCTAGCAATCGTGCTCCAGAGCTTTTCAATTTCATCTGGAAACTGATCCCCATGCCGCCACGTGACATAGTAAAGGCTTTTAAGAAGTCTATCACTCCAACCCGAGTCTTTGAGTTTCCAGAAATTAAGGTTCTCAATCCACGGAGCCATGCACGTGAGAACCTGATGTTGAGCTATGATATCAACTGCATCAAGTTGCCTTTGCATTATCTCCTCACAAAGAAGTTGACTCAATTCAGGGTGATCTTTTGCAAGTTTACAAGAGAGCTTATACTGAAATTGTTGGTACGAATCAGGAAGGTTACCAACGACGGCTGCTCGATAGCTCCCTGACCCCTCAGTGCCATCTTCAGCCCATTCGCGAACAGAAAGAGTTTCAAGCATTTGAAGAGCATCATCACGGATTTGTCTACTAGGGTCCACAACTTTGTACAGAATTAAGCTTAAGAGCCTTTGGATTTCACATTTTGGTATCTCTTGCCGCATATATACTTCTGCCAGAACACTGAAGTAACCATCAGCTATGGCAGCATCGGAGTAGTAGCACTGAAATAGAAAAGTAGCCAATTAGCCATGAATGATACCAAATGCAAACCTCACGAGTAAAATTGTTGTGTTTGAAAGAGCCTAAACAGTTAAACCAACCCTCATTGACCAAAAGTGTCATTTTTCCTACAAATATTCTAATAAATCAAGCAATAATCATAATCCTTACACTTGACCATATGATTCTTGTTTCAACATTATAACTCAATAATCAAAACCCTTATATTTTAAACATTCTTGGAGTTTGAGCTTTTTCCTTTGCGCATGCAAAATTTCCTTTTGAGAGCACAAAAATCTCCACAAAATGTATGAATATTGACACATCCTAGTATCCTATCAAAAACTCTATTCAATTTATAACCTATAAAAGAGAACTCGGTTGAATTTTAACTTCTTTTTATATAAGGAACTCCGTTCAATTTTAACAAGAAACAAAATAAGTCGTAGAAGGTATAAAAGAATACACTTACCTGATCAATGCAAGCGGGAAACAGGTCCAAATTTGTAAGCAGGAGATTCTTCAAAGCCAATTTTGCTAAAGAGACACGGTTGTGACCCCCTCTTTGCCTATCACGACCAGCAGTGCCACGACCGCCATCTACGGACTTGGAGTATGATGGAGTTCTAGGATCAGCTGGTGAGTAACCAAAAGGAGCCCTGGGTGCAGGTTCAATAAAAAGACTATTTATCCAAGAAATGACCCTGCCACTCATTTTCCTAGCATTATCATCAAAGCAGGGTCCATACAAGAGTGAAGCCATAGCAGTCATGGAGGCCCACTGGATTGCTTCAATTTGTTCACTGAGTTCTTTATCAAATGATATCTTATCAACTGAATCTTTCGACCGAGCATGTTGAGAAGATTTGTAACGTTCTACCTCACGTCTATAATCGCTGACCCCATCCTGGCCCCATGTTCCACCTGTATCATCAGACCAGGAGAGCAGAAGATCAAATAACCGCTTTCTAGTTCTAAGGTCAAACTTCTCTGACCTTGAGTCAACAAATTCTGGGGCTAGAGATCTCAGAACAGAAGCAAGTGAATAACGAAGAGGTTGCATTTCCTGAAAGCTCTCCAAAGGTGCTGTCAAGATTTGTTTGGTTGTATCATCAATGAACTTGAGATAATGCCGACGAAAAACTGATTTACGGGCCAGCATGCCAGGCCAGATTTTCTCTGCAACAGTACGATATATACTTGCAATGTGAGTACGAAGCTCCTCGCGGCGTGGCTTTTGGCTCTGTAAGTACAGAAGTCAGTAGGTCACCATAAGAAGAAACTTTAACAGAAAGCAACTAGTACTCTGGGAAAAATAAATGCACAGCTTCCCAACATTGGCCTGACTTCACCATAATAATAAATGCAACAAACTTATTTGCACCTCCTCAAAGGAACTTCAAGTAGATGAGTGCAAAACCATGCATGTATGGCATTCAACTAATTCAGCTTAATAAACAAAAGTGGTTTCATTCGAGGGAAAATAAAATTACAAAAAGGATCACAAATCACAACAGACAACTAATAGTAACCAGTGAAAAAAATTGAAGAACAAGAAGTACCAGTACAATTGTTTAGAACTTTAAAACTAGAAGTTTAAACAGAAAACAAACTTTTCATTGATATACGAACAGAATGAAAAATAGAGATACAAACTCTCAAATGAAGTAAAAAGAAAAACAAACAACAAAAGAAGCAATGAACTCCAAATAATACAAGAGCCAGTGACTAAACTACAAGTATGCCCATAATTGATAAACCAACATGAGAAATACGAGAAATACTGATATCTCAAAAAGTACTTATTAGAAAATTCCTATAAGTTAGAAAAAGAACAATTTTAGAAGAAATTAAAATGACAAAGGTAACAAAGTGGTCTTCTTTACTTGATATTCTAAACTGATTGCTAGATATTCTAAACTGGTGACAAGTGGGTTTTAATTCTTCCTTATTCTCAGTTACTTCCTTGTTTTTGTTGTCCCATATGAAAATTTCCATAATGAAGCATTAAAGAAAAGTACTATTGTTTACTGGGTCAATGTTCCAATTCCATTGTTTTGATTAAACTTGTGAGTACAAAATTTTGGCTCCAGTGAATATTACTTCTTCTCATTAAGAAGATTCTATTTCTTTTTTAGCATTATCTTGGTGCAAATTAGACAACCTTTTTGTAAGTATAGTTTATCTACACTCCCAGTGTACTGGACTAGCTTCATGTAATTATCACTTGATGGGTTCTTTTGTACAAATTCTCACACTGCTTCACATATATCATTTAATAAAAGATAATGCACCTCGATTAAATCTTGGATAATACCTTCCATTTTGGCTTCCCCTCTGTCTCCATCGAAACCTCGTCAATAAAAGATGCTAGCTCACTGAACATTAATTCACATGCTTCAAAATGTGAGTGGCCAAGAGCCATGGTGGCTGCATGCTGAATTAGGAGAACTGACAAACTTCAGTATCGATAGGTAAACTTAATGTAGTTAAGTAATCTAAAAGCAGACGACTTACAAAATCAATTTTAACAATTTACAACCCATAAGAGAGGCCCAAAAAAGAGAAAGGAAGATGGAAAGTTGAGGCAGAAAATTTGTCAAGAAAATGTGCTCACCACGTGGGATTCTGATCCAGACTTTATTGAAGGGAAAATAAGGTGATAAAGATCTTTGGCTTTTCCCGAGGCAGGACTTTCTCTGGGAGCTGGCGGGCACGAACATAAGAACATGGCATACATTAACCACTGATCCAATTTGTTGTCTGAATCTTGGGATGGATGAGCCTTTCCACCTAAATCAACTGGTGTGACATGAGCAAGCCGTTGCAAAACCTCAACCCTGCCAACCAAAATTTTGTTTACAAAACACATCCTAGAGTAGAAACTTCCAACATTGGCCATTAAATCCCAGAGAAACATAATAGGGTTCCATGTTGGGTAGTAACTCATACAAGATTAGGCCCGATTCTTCAAAATATAATTGTCAAGAAAGCACAATTTTGAGGAAGGCGCTATTTACCTTGCTTCCTGAACAGAACTTGGACACAGCTCAGAAGCGTACTTAACCAACTCACTGAGACAACGTGCCCACCTGTTCTTATCAGGGCTTTCAAATATTATGGACTGAAGAGTAACATCTGGAGGTATTGTATCAGATTCTCGCTTCAAATCAAATGGGCGCCCCGAATCCCAGTAACAGTTTTGAACAATATCATCCTGTAGGTCATAAATCAAGTTTGACATATCATCAAATCCTAGCAGTTCGGTGAGTCAAGTGAAAAGGAACAGCAGAGACGTGCAAAAAACATTGATAGAAAGATACCCCATGCTCCTCTAGGACATCTATGATAAATATTGGTTCGGCATCAAATTTAAGAGTATAATCTGGTTGGTCAAGCATTGCAAGGTCTCGAATGTCGTTCCGCAAGGCACGCACACAGCGTAACAACTCCAATGCTGTGTGCCTAATTTGACTATCCACAGAACTAAGGAATATCAAACCAACTGCATCTATCTCAGAAGCACGAAATTCAACTACTTCTCCCGACTGATGAAATGATGGCTTCTTGAACCCATCAGTTCTTTGAACTGTGCGCTTTTCATCATGCACATCACTTTCCAAACGATCCTCAATCAAACAAGCTCTCCAAAATCGCATAAGCTCCAATAAGCGCCCCAATGATGTTTGTATAAGAAGAGGAAATTCATCCGGAAGCCGTAAGATGAAGTTAGCCATCCCTCGCATTACTGCAAAGCGACGATGAGGAAGATATCTTACTATCCGGTTCAATACCTGAACTGCTTCTTCACGAACACCAGGATCAATACTAATTCCATGCTGAGGTATTATCTCAGTTATTTTATCACTTCTTCCAACTTCTTCGATCAAATACGGTATGCACTTCAGAACTGACCGGAATAGATATCCTTGGGACTTCTCCTTTGTTACAGAATCTGGAAACAGAATAATTCATTTTTTATTTTCCCATAAAAAACAAAAGGTTGGATTTTTTAATATAGGAAAGATAAGATCAAGTGATAAGTTTATGGCACAAGTATAATAATAAACACGAGTAGACAAACATTAAACTATAGAAAGAAGAGAGATGTCAAAGATTAAACGACCTAAAATTTAAATTAGCATGTCATGAAACAGGCAAAACAACACCAACAAAAGATACCCAAACCATTCTTGTCAGGAGCACGCAACATCTAAAACAAATATAAATTCACAAGATCTGATAATTGGAGATTGTCGACTTCACAAGGAAGAAAAGTTTTGTAGCATGCAGTTGTTCACTAACTTCAGATGTAATCCCATAATTGTTTTAAATTATGTACAAAGAAATCCACGCTTATAGATTTATTAAAACTAGAAATACTTCCTGGGATGCTGATTCAAAACCATTTAATGTTGAAGATTTTACTTTACAGTCTTATATGGCAGTTCGGACAACATAATTTAGCATTAAGGTGTTCATCATGTCAAACATGTAGGCACCAAGTACAACTTTGCAATCTCTTCTTGTTATCAAGTAAAGCAGGCTCTCCTATATATGCAACTCAAAGACCTGAAGCATAACTCTACTGAAGCTTTAATAATAATAATTACAACAATAACAATAATAATAATAATTACAACATTAACAATAATAATAATAACAATAATCAGGCTAGATTCCATGGTTTATCATTTTTCTCATTCTACTATCTTCAAACCAACATGTAAACACAGACAAATTACCAATGTTGGTCCTTGAAGAAGTTAGAAGAGCTTGACTGTAGATTCTATGACAAGACCTTAAAATTGATTCAATTGCTGCCTTCACCTTGGGAATATAGTGGCCAATATCGTGACCTGCTAGTGCAACAAAGTTTATTAGATTAAGAAAACAAAGATTTTGACAAAAGAGGCTCCTAACTAGTTGGTTACCTCTAAATATCTCCAAGCCAACGTGCTGGCCTGAAGGAGATGTAACAATGGCAAGGAGAGCACGAAGACCAATAACTTTTGCCTCACCAGAACTATCTTGTTTTAATAATTCCAACAACAAGTGGTTCATGGCAAAATCAAGATTATGTTCCGCAATAGTTACACAAAATTCAACTAGCTTATCATGTTGAACATCTTGAGTAAGCAATCCTTTCTTTAGAACCGTAAGCAGTTGAGATGTCACACTGTCTAAGTAATCCCATATACGATTTGGGGCCTGATTAGCTGCATGAACACTCAAGTAAAACCTTAAAACCCGATGAAGACAGTCCAAGGCCATAAATCGATGATTCTTGTCCTGCACAATCAAAATAAAATTTCATGAATTTGGGCGATGGAAACAGGATGGCATATTTCAGTCTCCTTTTGAAGAAACTTCCCACATCAAACATTGAAGAAGTGTTGAGGATCTTTTTAGAATTAGTTGTAGTTCTCATTTACCTCCTTAATTCAAAAGTAAATGGAACTTACTCTAAGAAGCTTGTAGAGTTGCTCCATGTGGGGACTCAAGTTGTTGTGAAATATTTGAGGGTCGCCAAGACAGAGAAGAAGAGTGACCAATGGATAACCAACCTAGAACACAAAGAACACTGACATAAAGCACAAGAGAAAAAACAGGCATGATGTTGGATATGAAAAGAATGTTAACATGAAAAATCCAAAAACATTATGACGTCATCATAGTTATCTAGCCAACCAAAGTATTGCTTAGCTATTCGTAGAGAAGACAATCTCATCAATTTGGAAAACTATCTTTTTATCAGCAATTTTTAACAGTATCTAACTTTTAGAAATATAATTACCTTAGCATATATTTAACTCCAAACAGTATATCCTGTGTATAGTTTATGATAGAAGGCAATTAAAGCTGGATAGTTCTTCAGAAACAAAATTTTCATGCCAAAGAGCCAAGAAAGAAAAAACTAGAACTCCATCCCAAATTTATAGCTTTAATGTATAATAAAATATTGAATTTCTTACAGGAGGGGCAAAACGGATCCCACTTACAGTAATGTGTTTGCTCTGTTTATCCATCCAATGCATCAGCTGTGCTCGAATTCGTCCAACAGCTTCATACCATAAGGTAAGTGCGCGTTCGACGCCAGAAGGTGGCCATTGGCCTTTACCTCCATCTGCCAGTGGAGCAAGGATGTTTGAAAGCATGTTGCAGAGTGCATGGTGAAGCTCACTTTTGCGCTTATGTGGAGCACGATTGAGAGGGTTGGCTTTAGCCACAAAGCAGGCAGATGCATTCAGTCCTCCCTCGGTCTTAACCTAGGAATTGTAGTTGATATTATCCTATTATATTTAGATGACTTTGAATAAATTAAAGTATGCCATTATCCTTACATGACCTTGCATAAATAAAATCTATATGCGTACCCCGAGCTTAAGGTAGCGCATCCCATTGATGATACTAAGAGTTTCACTTCGTGCAACACTGGTGTCTATCCTACGCGTATTGAGTTCCATGAAGAAGCGTTCAGTCACAGAACTAAACCTGCAAATTAATAACACGACAGAGTGCCAATGTTTTCACCCCTTTTTAATTAAAGTAAAACAACTATAAACATAAGCTTGTGACGGGAGAGAGAAATGCAAAGCAGAACTAGTTCATACTGATGCTAAAATATCAAAATAAAGCAAGTATCAATTGACATGCATGCATGATAAACAAAAGCTTATGTAAACCTAATAACTACTTCTAAAGTATTACACCAAAAAATCAAACTCAAAAAAATTTCAAATGGAAAAACAAAATTGTTTACCTGATGCGAGATAAAGCACCTAAAAGTTGTGCAACAAGATCCAAAAGAAGCCCCCGCAAATCAACTAACGATGGATATTCAACCTGGCTGACAACCCTGCAATGACATTTAATCGAACCTAAGTTTTGTTTTTTTTTTTAATGAAAACAAAAGGTATAAACACAAGCAAGTCTCCCTAGACTGTTTGCCTCTATCTGGGCATTGAAGTCATTGTCTAATAATAATCATAGGTCCTGCCTAATAAACAAAGGCAATAAATCTAATAACAATACTTATAAGTTACTGGTAAAAATAAAAGAATAATAACATTGTGAAAGCTAAACTTCAATGCTATCCTCCGGCTTTCTTTCTTTCTTCTCTTTTTTTGAACATGAAACACAACTTTTCATTGATATTTGAAAAGTTACAAGTTACCAAACTCTATCCTCATCAAGGCAAGACTCAAAATGAAACAACCACAACTCAAACAAAAACAATAGAACAATTTTTAAAAAAATAAAATAATAATAATAAAGTAGCACTTACCACTTTAAATATGGGAAAAAATCAACAATAAGGTAAGGAAATTTTGAAGTCAGTCAAGCAATTACCAAATTTCCATATGTTCTATTTATTTTAATGAAAGGTTATACCTACGCCAAAACGAAAACAAAAAACTGCATTGTTCATTAATTATGCCAAAGCAACCTTACCTGTCAGCATTAATTAGCCAATCAAAAACGAAGTTTTCAAGGCCAGACCAAAGCTTCTCTACAATGATAAACCGCTATCAATTAGCTACAAAAGAATAAAAAAGAAATAAACAAAAAACAAATTTGATACAACAATGTGCGCACCAGTAAGTCCTTCCTGAGGGCAGCACTCCACAAAGCGAATACATGCTGAGCAAAATATGCACTCAACTGCAAGCTAAGCCCCAAGCATGCATATCATTATAACTTCAAGTTAATAAAGCAAACATCTCTGGACAAGGGATTTTAAAGTAAACCCCATGTCAAGAACACTATCCATCTATCTACGGGTACAAATTATTTTGAAACAAAATAATAATGACAACAATATTAAATAGTTTTCACAGAATGAGCAAACCTTTCTTTGAAAAGTAGATGCATCATTTGCACCCTTGGGAGATTCGCTGAAACGAGGGAGGAAAAGAGAAACTGTAAATAAACTATCAAAAGAATTTCTTCCTTTTTTCCCTTTTTTTTTCTTTTGGAAGAAAAAGGCTTCTTCAACTGCAGTCTCTTACCCTAGAAAAAGATCTTAAAGGGCAAGCATCAAGGCAAAAAAATGGAGAATTTTGAAGAACAAAAGTAAAAAACTATACAAAATAGCTCCATGTGAACATCCACACTCCCATTATACGCCATCGTCATAATATATATATATAAACATGTTTTATTATTTCATCATAATATACATTAGAAAATGGCAGGAATGTATTACTAATATCAACAACAACCTAGGGGCAGGGAATGAGACATCTATTTAACTACACTGCCATTAGAAACTTCTCCACAATCCCAGTTTACTTGACATAAGAATGTTTATCATCTTATTTTAGTTGAATTTTTCAGGAACAATTTACTTTTTATTAATTTGTAAGGCTCTATTTGTGATCATAAAAAAAATAAAAACCAACACACAGATACATGCAACAAAATTACGTTAAGTTGCCTGAATTCATTTATTAAAAAACTACAAAAAATCAGACGTCTTCAAATGAATGTAAGCTAAGAAAATATTACATAATAAATGAAAAAGATTTTCTCCAAAACTAATTCCAATTGACCGTGAAAAGCAAGTTAGTGTTTGGATTCAACCTAGTAAACTGACACTAACAAAGAAGGCAGACGCAGAAAGTTGTCCTAAGAACTCAAAGGCACAGCTGTACAGCATATAAAACAAATCCTATTCAAGTAAGGTCGTCACACAGAGTAGAAGGAAACGTGAAAATAGAAAGTAGACTGGGAAAGTTGAGGCACCTTTCTCTCCATCGAAGAAGAGCCTCTAAAAGAGGCACAGGTGTGTGTCTCGCAACCATAGCCAAGGAATCTAGCACTTGCTCATAGGCAGGGTCCGATGGTCGAAGATATTGTCCATCCTACAAATTGCAGACAAGTTAATAAAGTGGAGGACTGTTTACAAAAAACTGAAGAGTACTAGACAACAAAAATGGGGATGAAAAATGGATTGCAATACTTGCTGCCATCAGAGTGCATAGAACAACAATCCAATATGCTCATCAATAAGCACCGGACTACTGGCACCCAGAGAAACAGAAAACAATCTATTGGAGTTCCAGAAAATATACGGTATACAACCTTGATTCATCAGGGAGGATATTACACTAACACCCACCATCAAAAACTTCAAATTAACAACAAAATTTACTATTATAACCCATTCTTCATCTTCTTCTTTGAGGTGGGGGACTAACAGAACTGCCCATGAAATTTTCTAGAGGGGAAACAAAAGCAAAAACTGAACCTGAGCTTGAGCGGTCTCGATTCGACGCCGAGCAAGGGGGAGGAACCGCTGAAGCAGAGCATCAACTATAAGCTTAGCAGCAGTTCCAGCCTTCCCGTCTTTGACCATACTCACCATAATCACACTAAGCTTGCATAAACTTCACAACCCCTCTTTCCTTCAGTGAAGCTTGGATGAATCACAAATCCCCTTGATTTGGTTCCAAGAGTTCAGGGTTGTAATTTCAGAAGCCCCTTGACAACTGACATCAAGGAGATCGCTACATCGACAAGGGTGGGTTCATGAGAAAGAAAGAAAGAAACCCAGAGATTAAAACAGGTAAAGAAGGAAGATGAGAGTAGAAATCCCTAGAAATCAGAAGAATTCAGATGAAAAAAAGGGGATTTGATGAAGAAGAAGAAGCAATGGAGCTTTGTGTGGGATGCCGTATAGGATCTGGCGGAAACCGTGCAAGAATTCGAGAGGAAGATGCTTCATTTTCTACCGAATTTCATCTTGAAGATTGGGAATTGATGGAAATTGAATCAAGAAAAAATGGAATAACAGTCGCGGATCATGTTCTTCCGAACATACAACAAATTTTCGGTCGGGTTCTTTTTCCCTTTTTTTTAAAACAAAAAAAAAAAAATCAACAACGAATTTGATGGATTTTATAACAAAGATTGTAAAAATATTTATAAATCTAATAAAAATTACAATTTTTTTTTATAAATCAAGATGGACTATACGGACACAAATAGTGTTTATTGTTTCGATATATTTTGCTACATTTTATAAATATTTTGAAACGTTTTGCTATGGTTGAAAATAGTCATTATTTTCAATTTAATTTTATTAATTTGCACTATTTTAAATATTTTGTTTTTAAATATGTGTCCGACTTATAATTTGTATCCATTAAGATTCTTATCGATTTACAATATTCTTTAGAATTACTTTTTATGATCGATTCTCGTACATTTGTAGATTTCATCAAATGTGGGTTTTACAAAAGTAATTGAACAATGAGAGTGAATTGATGCACTTAGAAAAATTTATTGTTTAAATTAAAACAATTATTAGGTTAGAGTTTTAATTGATAAAAACATTTAAGATTAAGGTATAAATTAACATATTCTTTTTAGTTAAATAAAATTTTAATGTAAACGGTTGAACTTAACCACTTGGTCAAGTATGTAACGTCATTTATTATTAACTAATCGACTTGTTACTGAATTATGTTAATGTTAATGAAAAATTATTTGTTTGCGCTAACACAAGCATAACTTAACATTTAAATTACAAGCTCATGACGATCAAAAGTTAAAAGTTATAAATTTCATGACTATAATGTATTTGGAATTAAAAATTGATTGAAATTTTTTATTGTGTTTTAAAGTTTACTTTTAAGTCAATTATTATATCAACTTTCCATTCTATCGTAGTATATTGAATTTGAGCATATCTAGTTTGTCTCGTGAGATTAGACGAGGTCATACAACTTAAGTTGAGCTAATCAGATTTGTGGGTTTTAACCCTCATTAACACTATATCTATAAGGCAAGGTCTATAGATAGGAAGAAACAGGTTCTAAAAGTCAACTAATTCAATTAACTAATTCAATTAACTAGTCATTCTTCTCGGCTATACAACAACAATGGCCATGAGCTAGATTTAAGTATGTACAATATATACTTCATTTACACCAACATTTACATTAATTTTACCTATGATGATAGTGTCTATGTCTTTTCTTGAAACCAGAAACCCACCTGTTCTTCAGTCTAGCAGGATCCTTTGGCAAGTTCTGAAGCATCAAAGCTCGTGTTTTTCCATCCGGTTGGATACCGTTTTCGCGCATCTTCGTGTAAAGCTTTTTTGCTAAATCAGTCTTGCCTCTTAAGCACATTCCTTGGATGGCAACATTGTATAGGGATACATCGGGTGCAGACTTCTGTAGAAGAACAATTATCAGATACAAAAGCTCATAATTCCAATGCAAAATGTCAAAACAGTTGAATGGAAACAAGGGAGGATCACAAAGATTGAGAGGAAGAATAGCAGGAAATGCCAACAACAACATTCAAGGCGGCGGCAGCAACTCAAAAAATCTCAAACTTCTGGAACAGCATCATCACTCGACTATTTGTATAATGTTCTTTGTTTATCGATCATCCTTTCAATGCTGACCAAAAAAGGTATCTAGAATATCATCATCTCAGCTATTTTGTGGAAGGTTTGGGAAGAAAGAAATGCAAGGATTTTTCAAGGCAACGTCAAATCTTCCAGGGAGGTTTTAGAGTTAGCCATTACTAATGCCCTTTTTGGTGTAAAGATGCACAAACTATAAAGAATCATAGTTTCTCTTTTCTTATTTCAAATTGGAAGCATCTTTTTGTATATCCTTTGATAGGGTCCTTTTGTATATCTTTGGATATTTCATTCCTTCAATTAAATTGTTTCTTGTAAATAAATAAATAAGAACTCAAAAACCATAATGTGGTCTCATTGGAGGTCTCCTTTTCCAATTCAATTGCATGGATTCAATATGTTTTTCAACTCACCCTTGGAAAATAGAGTTTATATAAACTATCATCATTGAATTAATTTGCATGGAAGACATAAATTTATCAAACATGGAAGGAGAACTACGGGGAGGAAAAGTTAGAACTAAATTTCTATTGGGGAAGATCTATGTCTCTTTAAAATAGTACAAAGATACAGAACCAACACAGTTATAGAATTAAGCACTTACATTTAGAAGTAGCTCCACTTCATCCCATAAAGATCCCCAAATGCAGCATCTGATAAGTGTCAAATGAGTGAAGGTATCGGGAGTGTGCTTCTGGTGAACCATTCGTTCATAAACTTGTAATGCAATTTCAGGCTTCCTAGCCATCTCACATGCAGTCATAACAATGTTATACGTTGATGTTGAAATTGAGAGACCAGAAACCTCCATTTCCCATAAAATTTGGAGCGCTCTGTCCCATAACCCAAGCTTTGAACAACACATTAGAATAGTATTGTAAATATGTATATTCAATTGGGCCTTCTCTCTTTTCACAAACTCAAAGAGATGAATGGAATCATTGTAGCGGTTTGCCTTGTAAAGAGCACCAAGTAGTGCATTCCATGTATAAACATCAGGTGAATGACCCATAGATTTCATCACATTGTATATGCCGAATGCTAAAGTGACCTCCTTAGCTTTCCCTAAAGCATTGATCAAGGCATTGAATGAAACGGAATTTGGTTGAAGCCCACATTTCAACATGTCTTGAAAGACTCTTAAAGCAAAATCCCACTTCCCTTCCTTTGAAGATGCGCCAATAATAGCTTGCATCGTATCGTTACCTGGTTTAAAAGAATTTTGAACCATCTTTACATAGGTGTCAATTGCAAGTTCATTCTGGTTACATCGGACGAAAGTGCTCACCAATAGAGAATAAGTTATGCGGGTTGCACTACAACCATTTTTCTCCATTAATCTCCACGTTCTCTCAGCTTCAACCCAATTATTATCTTTTCCACATATCGATATCATTGTGTTGTAAACAATTGCATCAAACTGTGTTAAGTCATAGTTATGCTCCCATGCCTTAAACATCTCAAGAGCAGAAAGAAATCCATGAGCATTTGCAACTGCTTTGAGTACAAGGCTATAAGTGTGTCCTGTTGATAACTCATTCGACTTCATAAACTCGAAGATTCTCAAACCATCACCAAATAGCCCATTCCTCAAAAGACAAGCTAAAAGTGAATTTAAAGCATGCAGACTTGGCAGAAGACCAGCTAATTGCATGGACCTGAATAATTCCAAGGCACTTCTAACCTTATTTTTTCTACTCAGAATTAAAATACGCTTTGATAGCATAACTTTATCAGTTTCCTCAAGAAAATGCACCTTGCTCTCATTTTCCGAAGCCTCCCCTTCTAAGATTTTGGACTGGTTTACATCTTCAGATTGAAAGGTTGCCTCATCCTGATGTGCCATGTCTCCCCAAGGAGGCAATTTCCACTCACGAGAGGATTCTTCAACTCCTTCTTCGTCAATGACCAATTCAATTGCCTCATCTTCTCCACAATTCAAAAGAGTCCCAACAAAGGTCCTAAAATTCATGCCTCTTGTGGACTGAACTACCAAATTCAACCGTGGAGTACTCATTGGTAACATCGAAACTGCATTACCATCATACATAATCGTACATCTCAGACATGATTTCAACATTGGATTAACATTTATAAATTGAAGCAAACGCTTGTCCGCCCTTCTAAAAGGGTAATATGAATCATGTTGGTAATTAAACTCATTCAACAAAATCAGAGTAGGAGATGAATTTCCTAGCACTCCTCTCATAACTTTCTAAACATAAAAGGAACAGCGAACCTTACAATTTCCCCATTGAAAAGAAGTGAGCCTGCAGAAGAAGAAAACAGTCACTAAGAACAAGAGAAATTTCAAACCTCCTTGAAAAGAAACAGATACAATAATCTTACCCAAAAGATTAAAACAAAACCCCATTTAATATTAAACTACATCAAATGCAGAAACAATATAGTAGCCTGAAAGAATGGATTTTTCCCATAACCCACCATTCTATTCTCAATTTTGATTGTCCAATCTAAAAAAACATGTTATTGCACGAAACACCCAGGACTAGGGGTGTTCATGTTATCGCAAGAAGGAATTACCTGTGCCCGCCTCCTTGGCGAAGCGAATGGATTACAGACGGGGAGCTCAACCAACTAAAGAGAAGAAGAAAGCTTTCTATCCGGTGGGTGTTAATGGTAACGTGTAGCGTTAAAAGCAAAAATAGGACATATGTTGGCGGAGAAAAGATATTTGGGTTTTAAGACAAATAAGAGATGAAAAGTCCAGATTGCCACTTAAGTTAAAAAAACGTCCTATTTAGTTCGTGATTCGTAAAATTATTTTGAAAAACAAGAATATCTGAAAAATGTTTGGTTCTAATTTTAAATTTTAAAATTTGAATTCAAAATTCAAAATTTGTATTTGATTATGAATTTGAAAATGTAATAGTATATTTCATTTTTACAATTTCTGAAAATAAAATATAAAAACCAATAAAATGATAATTTATTTTAAAAAATGAGTTATTTCAAATATTGCTTTTAAAAATCATTTTTAAAAACATGTATACAAAACACATTTTTATTATTTTCTTTGTATTTATTGTTTTTAAGAATATAAAGAAGAAAATGGATCATGAATCAAACCGAGCGTAAAAATCTCAATTTGGTGTTTAAATCAGCAACCGAGGCAGAATCTCGAGCGGCTTTGATTCAAAAACTAAACTTGTACTTTACCTTTATTTTAAATTTGTTTTGTTACATAAATTTAATTTCTTTTAATGATTATACAATTATTAGAGATGCATAGAGTAAAATAGTCATGACAAATAGAAAGTGCCTATATAAAGCATTTGACACATAATTCAAACAATGAGAATATGTTATGTCACATGTAACACTAGCACTAGCAGTAGCACCCCTTTGTGCAAATCTTTTCCACTATTTTCATGTCAAATCAACTTAGCATTTGTCAAATAGATATATTGTCAGCTCATTTACTCACCAAACAAGAGATATCAGTACACAGATTCAGATGGCAAATATAAACATTTACATAGAGAGACAAGTGCAAGGCAGAGCTGAAGAACTTGTGATGAATTAAGAAAATGGGAATGGTGAGAACTTTTTTTTTCACTACTTCACATTTTATCTGAATCATAGGGTGGGGGAATATATACAAGTAATCCTTTGTTACTGTGGCAATCTTGATCAATGTTGTGGCTTTCCTTTATGGAAAATGTGGCCAATTTCGACTTTTAAACATCGCTGATGAACGAAGACGGATGGGAAGTTATTGCTTATTCGTATGTTGGTGCAGCAGCTCTAGTTGAAGATATGTAAAAGTACTTCGGAAAGGATGGTTAGTCTAACCATTTTCTTCTGCATTCGAGTCGAAAGCTTTTTAGAAGTTGACCTGAGTAGAGCCCTTCTAAGAGAGAAAAACCTGAAGTTTATTACAATAGAGTGGCTAGTTTGCTCCGGGAATTCTCAGCATCAAGCTTCGTTACTCTTGAGATGTAGTTGAGTAACAATAGAAGGTGTACTTTTCCAGGGAAAACTCGGTTGAGTGCATTAAGAGAGCCAAAATTGAAGAGAAATGTTCCCATATAAACTTAGTTGAAGAAGTAAGGCGAGTCCAGAACTTCTTTTAGATCGAATTCTCCCCGTTCGGGTAGAGGAGGAAATTCCAGTGCTGGAAAAGATCGCTGAAAGCTCTCCAATAACTGTGAGTAAACGATTAGTCAAATTAGTTGCAACGTCAACAAGTATAACACATAATAATAGTAAATAGATAGATAAATAATATTGTTCATGATGATGTAACTTCCTATTAATTTGAAAAGGAATTTAATAAACTACCTGATCAGTAGCAAGAAAGAAACTATCAATTCCAAAGACAAGAACTTACACTGTCACAACTTCCATGGAACCCTCTATTTCTTTATCACCAATAGACATTGAAATCCTCTCTACTTTTTTTCTTTTCTTTCTTTTTTTCTTTTTTTTTCTTTTTTTTTCTTTTTTTCTTTTTTTTCTTTTTTTTCTTTGGTCAAAGAAATAATTCATTGATATGAAATCAGAGGAGAACCCCAACAAACAAGATATTACCAAAGGGAGTGTCAATTACTGACTAAAAAGAATAAACTAAAATGAGTGAAACGGTGCTGAGTTTTACACCAAGAAAAAGCAGTGGACAGAACATGTTCCGACAAACGATTAAAAGAAGAAAAAAATTCACCAAAGAGCTGCCTAATCCTCTCCCACGTTAACCAATTGCATTTTTTTTTCAAACCAAGAAGTATTCCTAAGTTAATCTATTGCATATTAGAGGCAACAAATTTCAAAAGATAAAATTGTCCAAACCTCCTTTTCCCCTTGGCTGAATCACAAACAAGTTAAGACAATATACATCAACCAAATAGGAAGCTGCTTCTCATAATGTTCAAAATGAAATGTGAGGTAGGAAAAGCCTTACATTTTCGAGTATTGAAGTTTCGTAGAGTTCAACAAACTTCTCTCTAAGTATTCTATTCATTTCATCCACGTCACAAGCATGTGTCCAGTATGAATCATGAACCCCTGATATCACGCATGACATACAGTAGTTAGCACTACTAGAGTGAAAAAGTCGACGTAACACACAAAATCATTCATGAGGACGAACCTGCAAAATTCAAACCTGCCCTTTTGCAGGCAACTGCAGTCATCATCATATGAGAACCATCAAGAGAGTGAACAAAATTTGGTGGGAAAGCGGTACACTGTCTCCTTCTCAAGACCTGCAACGTCGAAAGAAAAATCTTCCAATCAATTTTTTTACAAGAAAAATTTTAACTTTCGTTGATAATATGAGAAGTTTCAAGTGAATGTATAAAACTACCTTGTCTGTTTCTCGTTGTAGTGTCAAAACTTGGAGAGAAGTTTTGATCTGAAACCAAACATAGATTAGTTAATGCTTCGAATATCTCTTCGATACTACCATAAGAGGATTGGTAAGTTAGTGAGCATCTAAATTCTTCAACACTCACAAGATGTTTTCCCAACTTGCGATATGGTTGCACAACAGGTAATCCAAGGGGTGTAGTCCATCGCACAGTTTCATTTTCGGAGACAATAATCTATTTGAATACAAACTTTGTATTATTTCCAAACATAGCCAAAGGGGAGTTCAAAATGTTTTTCTTCTCCTTAAAGAAAAAGGCTAAGAAAATAACTAACTCTTGCACAATCTGCAAGCCAACTCATGATCCCACGGGCTGCTTCAAACATTTCCCCCAGTGCCTCCAACGTGGTCTGCTCACACATTTATGTTACAGAACTATATAAATACTTGACCACTCATTCAAACATTTAATTCAAAGAAGCTCCCAAAACGAAGATGGAAGGACCCGCCCCCTACCTTGGCAGCATAGCAAGAACAGCCAAAGAGTTCTTTATCGTCAGATATGGCAGCACGTTCCTTCAGTCTCCTTTTGATCTGATCGCGAGCACCAATATAGGTGACACCATAAACCGATGTCATCACTGTTTGCTTCACCAATTTTCTGTCCACCTATAAGAGTTTTGGCAACAAGGATCAAAAACAATCAAAGCAAGAATGAATATCAGTTAGGTCTACCTAATACCAGTTTTTTTCTGGTCGCAAATATTCCGTGATTGCATCAAATAGTTTATACTTTCCCATTTTGCACTGTAATACATAGATTAATGTTCTGAGATCTCAAGTTGGCAGCAAACCTGATCTATTAATCTTTTTGCACGTAATGCATCTGGAAAAGTTTCTGGATCTTTTTGTGCATCTCTTCGCATGATATCTACAACCCTACAACAATAAATATATGATATATACATAACTTCTATGGTGTAGGTCTCCCACAAAAAAAAAAAACAAAAAAAAAATCATGGCGTTATTAATTAAATGCCTTACTTCATCCACTAGAAAGGGGAATAAAATG
This sequence comes from Cucumis cinereus, assembly GCA_037974625.1. Taxonomy (NCBI): domain Eukaryota; kingdom Viridiplantae; phylum Streptophyta; class Magnoliopsida; order Cucurbitales; family Cucurbitaceae; genus Cucumis; species Cucumis cinereus. Next base: position 1,281,403 of record JBBPDJ010000026.1, read on the forward strand.
ATATCAGTATCCTAACATGCCAACTTCTAAAATCAGTTTGAGTCCCAGATTGTTTACAAACTGCTATATGTGAAGACTAGTAACATCAGGTTCAAGCACATAAGGATCTTGTTTTAGAAAATGAAAAAAAGGATTTGTAAAGCTCCCTTGAGGTGAAGTAAGAAACCCACTAAGAATTCAGACATAACTGTCTGTTTTGTTGTTTCTGGATCATCAAAATTCCTTAAAAGGATCAGAGATACCACGAAAAAATTCATATTCAAGTTTATGAAACATACCTGGCAGCTATACCCGAGTAAACATCTGCAGGCTTCTCTCCCGCAACCAGATTGACAGCAGCTGCTCCTAACTGAACCAAAAACTTTCATTAAGACAAGATCTGAAGCCACCAGTAGATGGAGCAAATCTAGATGGATTAAAGGAATTACAAGTGAAAGTACAAAGAAATCAAGGATATAATTAGTTTTGCTGTTAACAAATCAATTTATAATATCCATGAAAATTTAAACTAAATACAGTAGAAACAAAGTGCGAACCATCTTCGATGCATTAGGTTTTTGTTATTAAAAGAAATGTTTTGCTTTCGTTGATGAGAACAGGATATAAAAAAGCTTCACATGGATTTCTTTTAGTCAGAATGTCCAATGGAATTTGGACTTTACGGCTTTCAGTTAATTCTTTAGCGCTATCAAAGTAGTAATAATAATGTTAACAAATATTAATCACCTACATGCTATGAAATAAATGGATGCTAAAATATTAAGTACCTTGTCTCGTCCAAGAGCAGCATAGTGTTGTAACCCATTGCAAGACCCATCCTAGCAAATCTCACATTAAAAAGAAAGAGTAAGGAGCACAGGAAATTTAAGGAAAACAAGAAACTCATGTCCTTATAACTTCAAAAAAGCTATGCATGTAAGGGGGGATCAAGAAAACCAACCCAAGTATAACCCACAATCACAAAGGACGTATTAAATTACAAAAAATATGTACAATGAATTAACTCTAGTGACGAAAAAAAGACCAAAACAACACTACACATGAGCAGGTTAAGGGTGTAGAGAAAATGACAAAGAATATCTCTAAGGCCCATTACAAACATTTAATATCCATGTTTGTTTCACAAAATTTCACTTTTTAAAACCCCGGCTATTATTATCCAGAGAACTTTAAACCCAACTTTTATATATATATACACATATATATGAATGTATGAATAAAGAGACTTGTATCCTTTTCCAAAAAAAAAATAAAAAAAAAACTTTAAAACCCATGTCACATGGGTTTTTTAATAACCCGTAAAAGTGTGGGACTTTTATGTTTGGAAGATGAACAACAGAAATATAGCTTAATTAATTTATAAATTAATATAAATTATTTATTACTATTAATTTTAAGTAACTATTATATATAAATATATAATTTAAACTTAATAAATTTCAACTAATATTCTTACTGTTAATATTTTATGTTATCTTAACTATTTAATATAAATTATTAATATTTAAATTAATTTATATTAATTTAATTATTTTCAGTAATTAATTTAATTATGTTTAGTTAAAAGGTATTCTTTTATTTTTTATTTTATTAACTAAGTAACTAATTAGCATAACAATAAATTATTTTATGTCAAATTTAATCAATCTCTAGCATTTAGTTAAGTAATTAATTAATTTTATTTTCTACAAATTATTGAATTGAACACAAATACTTAACTTTCAGACATTAATTATCCAAAACATTTAAAATTCAGACTATTTAATATTTATACCCATGAAACAATATTTGTGATCCAAACGGCTCCTAATGGTTAAAGCGTATTAGATGCCAAATAGACACACAAGGAGGAATCTAAGTATAAGTAGAGCAACAAATAGTCCTAGAGATCGGATGGAGAAGCCAGAAAAGTACACTTATTGAGCTGAGCTCCTATTAGTCTATTCACTCCAGCCTTTTGTCCCAATTATAAATATTTTCATTCCAATGCCAATTCTAGCTATAATATAAGCTCCCCATTGGATAGGAACTTTTTCCTTCTTTGACAAAAATGATAGGTTGATATGTGAATACCTGGTGTATTGGGATATGTGAAATAAATGTTTCAGGAGAAGAGCTTCTCAAAGCTTCAGTAAGATTCATGCATCCTGCTAAAAACTGAAAGGGATCCTCAGCATTCAACCACCAGCGTCTTCCTTCAAGTGGTTTGTCAGCAGAGTCAAATATGTCTTCTAAATGATTCTCAATAAATGTCATTCGACCATCATGAGATAACTTATCCACACCCCCAGCAAAAAGATTTGCCAAGTGGATCTTCAGCCAACTTAGGCCAGACTTCCTGAGTGGGCGACCTTCTGCAAACTCCAATATACCTCGACAGAGATCTGAACCAAGATGATTCAAGTATGGATGCATAGGATATGCACGACCTCGAAAGTCTATGTTATGTGGATAGTAAAAACCTTCCTCATCCTTCATTTTGCGTGCTACCTGCTCCACCAACAAAAAAAGAATTAAACGAAGTGGATATACAAATACAATCAATTAGAAAAGATATAATCGTTGCAAGAAGTGAAACCATACAGCAAGTTTAAGCTCTATGTCACAACGTTGTGAATGCCTCTCCATATTTTCTTTCTTCACAGATCTGACTTTCCATTTCCACTTTCTTATCAGCGTTTCATCTTCAGTATCAGGTTTTTCTGGCAATGGAACCTGGAAACGGAAAAACCAAAGTAATATTGGAATCCAAAGTAGTTCCAAGAAAAATGATGACATAAAGCCACTTACATCATCCCGATCCACTAGATCAGCAAGGCGCCCTCCACTGGTCCATATTCTTTCCACAACATTGAGTATCTTTTTATTTATTCTCCATCTGGTATTTCCAAGAGTGTCTAGGGCCTGGGAAAGATGGAAAAGCATAACATGCCTAAGTTTATGCAGAATATAAAGATTCAACAAGCTTACTTCTAGCTGAGTAATTCAAATAGGGATGAACACACACACAAAGATATATGAAATTATAATATTCAAATATCTCGAACCTCAAAAACTGGAGTTAATTGTTGCTTTGGGGTCCTCTTAACAGCATCACGTTGTTGTTTGGCTCCATGAGTGCGCATGACAAACGATGGTAAGAGGATGTGTCCCCCTCTGTCATAGCTGTGACAGGAGGAAAACAAACTTATACTAAAAAGGAAAATATCGGTTTCCAAAAGGGGAAAAAACGCAGGTGCAAAAGCTTATTGTCAAAATTTGCCAGAGAGATTAAATTCTAGAGATATTGGCAATGCATAAACAGCATTTTATGCCAGTCTTATTTATTGGTCAGCAGAATACCATTTCTTCATAAATAATAATGCAAAAATTATGGACATATTACATGAAATATCCTTAAGAAGAAAAAATGTGGTTTTCTCTAATGATCCTAGATTGACAAAAATGCCCTTTACACTATGTGGTTATTTTTACTCATCATAAACTTACAACCAAACACAAGTAACACGGGGTAAGAATTTTATGACTTATTACTCTTGCACAACCCAAAAACATACCACACAAACCCAGGTTTTCATAGATTCATTTTTCATGGATAGAACACAAGCCCAAAATAACTGAAACTGTGAGCTAAATATCTCCTACAGATTCGTTAGAGTTGAAGGACATTTTCTTCTGTCCTTGGTCTACTCATTTCAAGTTTTTCATTTTTCTTAGTAATGCATCTCTCATTGACCTTTCCACAGATCAGGACATTATTGCCTTCATATCTCCACCCACTTAAAAGAGTTCAATCAAGATGCCTGGATGTGGGACGTTTGTTCAAGAGTACTAATTCTCATAAGATATTGAAGTACTACTTCCATAATTTCAACCCACTTCAAGATCTCAAGCTCTGAGCTTTGCTGTGCTCTAGAGTATTAATTCTAATACGAAATTGATCTTAACAAGAAAGTGACATGGAAAATGGATTGAAGACAAATGCCAAATGAAATAGCATACCCTGTCCAGTTGACTGGGGGCATCAACATTGGCATATAGGGAATCACCATATATCTTGCCTGTTTGAGAAAAACAACTCATCAACCATAAAACATATAGCAAGAAAAGATGCAGCAAGAAATTCCATGGGATGTTCATAATGCAAGAAAAACTCCAACGATATAAAAAACTGACAAAGAACTTGGGCCAAATAACTAATTTTTTCCAAATGCAATTACATCATGAAGCTATTTTTACCAAACAAACAAGTTAGAGAACTGCAAAAAGAAATGTGAAGTTGGCATTAGTGATGTCCAGCAATGAAGTGCAGAAGGATAGGACACAATCAAATTTTCCAGTAACAAATTGGATAGCTTATACTTACAGTCTTCTCTAAGCCTTTGCCGACTAAAGGATCACATTCAATGACACCATATCTCCTGCCACAATTCTTTCTGATAGAAGTGTCGAAATAATAAGTTCAAGCAAACAAATAACATTATAAGAAACAATTTTATATATCAGAAGATTTAAAGTACAAAGAGAAGAAACCAGGGGAACTTATAGACTGACTGACTGATGGTGATAAATAAATGACTTACGTTGCTTCTTTCACCACAGTTTTAAATGAGTGACGAAATGCAGGGCGAATATCAGGTGGACCATCAGCCAACTGATCAGCAGGAGGTTGTATGTAAGCTGTTTGTGTCAACAACTCAACTAGACGGGCCCCAACCTAAAAACACTAAGTATTTTAGAAATTTTGCTAACATGCAACCATTATTTTTCAAGTGTATATAGAAAGATGACCCAGACCTTCACTTTGGCGTCCTTGCCCCATGGTCTTGAATCATCGGTTCCCTTCAATATCTGTCTTACAGCCAGAAGTTTTTGCTTTTTAATCAAGTTGGTCACTTTATTCCTTAACCTCTCTTGTTCCTTCATTTGAGAATCAGGCTGGTCATTGTTCTTATTATCTTTGTCGTTCTTTTTCTTTTTCATTTTCTCCAAGAACTTGTGAATTCTTACCTGACATGATTAAGCAACATTATGCTTGCAAACTTACAATTGAATGTGAAATAAAATTCATGTTGAGAACCTAAGTGAAAAAGCCAAAACTCCCATATTGCACCTAGGCACAGTACAAATCTCAAAAATTTACTGCTCCAATTAATGCAGCTAAAGCCATTATACAAAAAGATGGAAATTTGAAAATAATAACGTAAAACTTTTAAAAGTAACAAATAAATTCAACCAGTACAGAACAACACAGGAAGGATCACCTTTTCTCCCAACTCTAATTCAATTAAATGGAAGAGATTCCCTTCTTAGCTTACTTCAATTATTTTCTAAATCATATCTATCTTCGAGTTACTTCCAGTGATCTAACAAACAAACCAGAAAGTACATTAAACTCTCTAGAGACCTGGCGGAGGGTCTACATTCACAAAATCAGCATACCTCCTGTTCCATAGCATCTCCTATTGCACAAGCAGCCTGCACAACCCTGGCATTACCATGTTCACGTCCCATCATCAACAACCCCATCAACGTATGCATTGTGATTACTGACATCTTATCAGCAGGTAATTGAACAAAATAAGGAGCATATGCAGTTTTGTTCTTCCCTTTCAGGATTAACTCTTGCTCTTTACTTATAGCATCATGCAAAGGCTCGAACCAGCCAAGGAACAAGGACTTCATGTATGGCAAATTGGGTGCTAACTTCTGCTCACACATGTCCACCAATAGCTCCTTGTACTCCTTCACTGCCTTTTCCCACGCCTCAGTCTCTATGGTCACCTGCCTCCTCCTCAGGATTTGATACTTCCATTGTCCCAATCCCTTCACAGTTTTCAGCCTCTGCTCTTCTTTGCTCATCACTTGCAATAACTCCTGAACTTCACCGTCAACAGATGTGGATGCATCTTCGTCCACATCTGTTGACGAAACCGCCTCAGCAACACTAGAATATCCTTTTGGGAACAACCCATTTAACCCAATCCGAGCTCCCATAGACCCAAAACAGAATCTGCTTCTATAGTAATCTTCCTGAGAACAAATTTCATTTCGACCGACACCCATTTCAAAAAACCCAAACTTCGGAAGTGAACTAGGATCAAAATTACCAGAAATCAATTTATCGCGAAATAAAGACTCGTTAGGACGACCCAGAACGCCATTGACGCGGGAAAAGCAATGCCAATCAGGATGAAACTGCCGGTTCCTACAAATAGCTCGCTTTGCAATGGTTTTCCACATAGACGTGGATATCATTGAAGAGTTTTTTATGAAATTTTGTGGGCAGTTCAATAGAAGGAAACTATCGAACTTGCTGGTAGGATTGGAAGAACACAGGCAAAAGGACATTAAACTACATGAAATTGTTCCAGAAGAAAGGTAGGAACGTGATTTGGTGGCAAATTTGAAGCCAAGAGTTCGACAAAACGGGAAATTTTGTAGAAGCAAAATGAATTGCAAGGGGTAGGATGGAGAAGTAGCCGCCTCAAGGCTTAAACCCTTCCAAAACCATAGGTATGAACTTCATAGTTAAAGCAAAACAAATAACTTCCCCACATAATATGAAGCTCCGGAAATTTTATATTTTGACGAAAAATATTGTGAAATTTGGCAACCCTTAATTGGAACTTATTCATCGAAATTGTTTGTATATAGTTCATCAAATTCTTAGGTCAATGAAATAAGTTAACATAATACAATCTTCGGATAGAATTGCTATATTTAAAAATATCTTATTAAGTATAATACTTTACGATGTATTTTATATATTTTGATTCATTTTGTTATAACTTTATTTATTCTAATTATTTTAAAATGATTAATAGTAGATGTTAATGTTGAAACTAAATACCTAGCATAAAAAGAAATTGAGGTTGAAAGTGTAAATTTAGAAATTTAGATACCAAATTGGCACCGGTCTCAAATCTCAAGGGTATAATTGTTTCATTTTGAATTTTCTTTTTTTAGAAAAAAAAAACTAAATTGAAACCAAACTCAATCACTAAAATGTAACATTTTGAAATCTTTACTTAGGACAATAAAGTATGTTTTCGCTTAGTTTTTTAATGAATATTTAAGTATATGCACCACCTAGTCACTCACTCATATCTAATCCTCTTGGTCTTAGCCATTTTTAGGCTATCATAAGTACAAGAGAGATTGCATCGTAATCTCCTTATCAAGAGTGGTCAGAAGAATAATATAAGAATGACTACGAGGAGATGTCAAAGCTACAAAAGCACAAGCTACCAAGAGTGTTAAAAAAACTCGTTAACCCGACCACTTGGATTACCCAAGCCACACCGTAAGAGTTGGATTGGTTTACATTTTATTTTGGTTGGGTTGCAAAAAAAAAATAATAATAAATATATTTCGGGTTGAGTTATAAAATTTAGTAACTGGGTCAACTTGACCCAACCCGATTTTATTATTATTATTATTATTATCATTGAATGAAAACTTATACTTTACATAGAATGTTTTTAAATATTTTTTATTCCTAATTTGAATGTATACTTGGATTTTACATAAATTAAGGTTTTATGTATTTGAAACTAAACACTTGAACTTATTTGATTATAAATTTTTTAAAAATTGATATAACATATTTAGATCATTTACATAATTTATCAAAAGAGGATGAAAAAGTAGTCTAAATTATGAAAGAAAAAAAAAAACTACCTGGTGACTCAACCCAACCCAACTCGAAAATTATAAGTTGGGTTGAGTTGACTCTTACATTGAACCGATATTAATTGTTTACCAACTCAAGGACCTAAGTTGGGTAAATTGTGGGCATAAGAGTTGATTTTGAGTGAATTATTTCTTGTATAGAAAATTAAAGTACCTTTATCCACCAAAATTTTAGGACAAATTAGGGAGAATACAACATTTTTACCCCAAAATTATGATGTTTAAAATTACATTTTTTACCCAATCAATGCTACTTGGCACAAACCAAAAAATATACATTTCTATTGACATTTATTAATATAAAGTTTTGTCTAGATAAAGACAAAAATGAACCCAACACTAGAGGTAAAATGGCAAAGACAACACAAATTAACTAATCTAAAACCATAGAGCTTCATTCTCATTCTAAATCTTTTCAAAAAGTTCCAATCAAGTGTCTACTCAAACAACATTCTAAAAATTGACTGTACTGCTTGAAATTCCAAAACAAAATAAAATACTTCTCATATTTCTCCCCTTTCTAGCAGAAGTTCAAATTAGATTTTACATTCCCAAATGAAGAGTAAGAACATTCCAAACTTGTTCAGTTTCCCAAAAGGGGAAGAAAAAAATACAACATTTTGTGTAGAGAGTTTTGAATGACAAGCTTCTGAAGGAAGAACTCCATTTCTATAAGAGTTGGAGATGGTAACAAAGTTAGCACACACCATGGACACAATCAAACTTTGAGAGAAGGGGGAGAAGGGTTAGATTTATTAGTTGTGAGCAGAGCATATATAAGATGCATAAATACTCCTTTGGTTAAATCAATTTCCTACCTTTACTTTCAATGGTGTAAACCAACCATTTTTGGACTTCTTCAACCAAACCAACCAACAAATAGTTAAACGCTCACGAATAATTAAGCCTCGACTCGAGTAAACCGCTCTGCTATACATGTGTCGCCGTGGGTTTGAAACAATCGATATTGCATAATCCAACCGATCTCACCATGTCCCCAAACCTGCAAGAGAGTACAATGCTCATAATTATCAGAAGACATTGTAAACATGTTAATGGGAGTGAACTTCAGGGAAAAGAAATGAGAGGATAGCATAATGATGACAGCATGAGTTTCAGCTATGAGAAGATTGGTAGGCAGACCGGTCAATACTGTTCCTCGCTTTCTCTGGCTGGTCTACACAAGTTGCCAACTTATCCGGTCGATCTAACATCTTTCTTGACCTGTCTCCATTACCATTTGCAACTTTAACTTTTTCCCTACAGTCCGTACTAATCCTTGCCTTTTCTCTCTGATCAACGCTCATTCTGGTTTTATCTCTTTGATCTGTGCTGGGTCTAGACTTTTCTCTGAAGTCAGTGCTGTTTCGTGGAATATCGAGCTGATTCGTGAGTAGTCCAGGTCCGCTCCTAGGCTGTGATTTCTCAATGGCAGAAATGAACTTCTTGAGATGCCTTATGTATTGCGGGAAAAGTTCCAAGTCACAATGGTTTCCTCCTTTTATCCATAACGGCTCGTACTTCTCTTTACAAAGATCCCAAAGCTGTTTTCCATGGGACCAGTCAACAACGTCATCAGCAGTTCCCTAGCAAGACACAAGGAGATACATATAATACCATTGGTAAGGTAGATTCCAACAATCAATCATATGTCCGATGGTGTATCATTTAATATGCAAGAAACAGCTAGGATTCTAAACAGGTTCAACCAGTTAATTCAAGGCTCATATTTGTTATCACATATCAGGCAGGCATATACATCAAAGCAAAACAAGCAGTCGCCACTTATGTACGTATGAACAGCAGAAACAGCTTACATCCACCTCAAGTCCACCATTGAATTTAAGAAGTGCCTCTTTTCTTTTCGTTCTATACTGCAGCATGACATGCTTCAAACATGAAAATTAAGTCTTTTATATTATTAAGGCAATGTGTTAACTAGAATCCACTAAAACGAGTGAGTTAAATACATCGAGATAGCAGTGGTTTTTTCTTCTTTTTTTTTACGATATGTGGGGGTAGGAGATTGAACCTCAAACCTCGAGATTGATAATACAAATTTAGACTACTTGAACTATGCTCGTGTTGGCAAGGTAGCAATGAGATACAGCAAAATTACCAAAATAAACCACAACATATGTTTTGAAATGGAAGGTATGAAAGAATTTGGAAGTCCGAACCAAAAGCTATTTCTCTAACTCCAAAGTATTTATCTCAGCAAAATGTTTTACAGGTTCTACACCAAATCAGCAGGAATATAACTATGACGCAACGAATAACAAAACGGCTTTCAATTTGTCCTTGGGCTTCTGATGATTTCTAGTTTCTACCGTGGGTCTTAAAAAGCTAAATGCATGGCCTACGAAACTTACATTAACAAATGGAAGGTGTCAAACTGTTAAGGGTCTTCAAATTCTGAAGGACATCAGAGAGTATTGTTTCAAATAGAGTAATTTTGAGTTTTTAACTAGCACCATTTGCCTGGTTTTGATTTTGCATTGCAAATGTTTCAGAAAGTTGGAGAAAGGCCACCGAAATAGCAAAAAACAATGCTGCAGTGAGAATTTTGAGATCGACAATATGGGGGATAGGGGATTCTGACATCATACTCTTTTAGTTGAGGATATAATGTCTTAACAGGTTGCTCAAATTGATTGCTACAACAAGATAATTACACTCCTAATACGTAAATTTTTTTTAGAAGAAAATAACCAAGACCTATAAGCCTTTTCAATAGCATTAAAGAATGTAATTTTACGGTAATCCGCCAATGAGTCAAACAATGTTTGAGGGCTTACTTTGTTACTACTCTATAGTACACCAACTGTCCACATTTTCGAGCATTCAAGATCTTAGTAATCACCAGATGTTCGAAAGGATACTCACATGGATTACAAGAACTGGACAATTGACCAATGGGATTTTGTCAATATTCTGCAATACAGAAAAATGGAAGAATGACCATCAAATTCAGTTCCATAACAAAACCTTACAAAGTAAAATTTAGTAATTAATGAATGTGCACCTTATAAATGTCGAACCAGAATGTTCTCTTTACTGGATACATGACTCGGACACCTGACAAGATCGGACTGTGAAGAACTATCGCCCTCAAGTTCGGTAAACGAGTAGCCAAATCTAAAGTGGGTCCACTGCCAACTGATTGCCCATATAAGATAACATCTTCCTCCTTTGCCCCATACTTCTCCACTAAGCATCTATAGACAGCTTCAATGTCTGCATAAGTATTCTGCTCACTTGGCTGGAGAAAGGGAGAAAAGTCAGCTACATCCAACTCGGTAGAACACTAAAGCCCAGACTTCAAATTTCAATGAGAAAATAATCTTCTAATCAAAAGATAATATGTAAATTTTAGTTAACCAAAAAGATAGCTCAAACTTATTCATCATGGTACATTTAGTCATTTGTAGTATTCTTATTACTCCCTATCATCTGTAGGTTCAAAAGTTAACAAGATCACCGCACCCATCAGTTTTAATTGAAGAGGACATGCATTTACATGGGTTTGGAAGCATAAACAGAGAAAACAGAGAGCATTTCTTCCTACTTCTCCCTTCAATAATCCTTAATTTAAGCAGCATGACAAGAAACAAATCATAATACTCTTAACTTCTCTTCCTATAATAGAACAGACAAAGCTAAAAACAAAGCCATAGATCCCGAGATTCCAAAGATTTCCATCCTCTACAAAAGTTACAAACAGAATCAAATCGACACGAAAAAAAAAAAAAAGAAGAAGATTTTCATACCTTTCCAGTAGATTGACCATATCCCGAATAATCGTACCTAAAAAGGAAAAAGATGTACATAATGACAAAAACAGCTTTCGAAAAAAAAAAACCCCAGATTCACATCAGTTAAATACAAAGCATAAACCAAAAGTTCACAAACCCCATCAAGTTGACTCGAAGATGAACACTAAGCTCCACAAACAAGTCGTACATCTGCCCCAAATCAGCAGCGTTCCCATGAGAGTAAAGCAACGTTAAATTAGCCGATAGATTCTTTACATACAGAGCCACAACTTGGTTCCCTCTCTTTGTACTCAGCTTCAAAACATCAACATTTCCCCTCGTTGCTACCTCCGTCATCACCAACTTCCCACTCCCCTCCTCCACCTCTTCCACCTTATACGACGGCGGATTCGGAGGAAAAAACGCAAACTTCGCCGCCATGGACGATGTTACCGTCCCCATCTCCAATTCGAAAAACCCAATAACAAAAAACCCTCAGATCAAACAAACACTGAACATAACCCAATACCCCTCAAAACAATCTCACGAGAAAAAAGAAAAACATCAAAACAACAAACAGAGAAGATTCCGAGGTGGGATTTTTGTTTATTGAGTGATGATGAATCTTAAGAAGGATAAAGAAGGAATGGAAATGTGGGATTAGGGTTGGGAAAATGGGGGATTTGAGGTCGGAAAATGGGAAAAAATGGAAAAAAAGAAATGGAGGTTTTTCCGGCGGGGAAGGAGAAGGGAGGGAAGCACGTGCGGGAATTATTGGGAGAGGAGCCGGAAGGGAGAGGGGGAGTGGAGTGGTGACAGTGATGTGTGAGAAAGAAAAAGTACAGCTCATTGACTGAATGACACGTGTCCTTGTAGGGTAGGGAGATGGATGAGCGGAGGACAGAGATTGGGTTGTTGTTTTTACTGCGTCACAGGCAAAGCACAACAACGTCTTTTTTTTTGTTTTTTTATTTCTTATTATTATTTTTTGTTTTGTTAAAAACTGCTTTTTTTAGAAGCTAAAAAAACAATGGTTAATGTAGATAAAAACAGCTACCAGCTTTTATGAAAGTTTTAAATTTTTAGTTTCTTTTAGCTTTTTGTTTGTAGAGTAATAATTTTGTTGAGATTTATTTAAATTTATTACACATATATCTACATTTGTTTGGTGATGTAATAAAAAATTCAGATTTGTACAGAGATTCGATTTGTAATATAACTTTCATTTTGTTTCAACCGTTTTCAATCAAATCCTCTTTTTTACTGTTTTTATGTTTAACGATCTCATTTTCATTACGTCTTCAATTACAAATGTGTTTCCACACTTCTTAGATTCTAAGTGGTTTGCCTAATAAAAATTAACATTTAATTTGGATGAAAATTTTTATCATTCATAGAAAATTTGAAAGAACAAATAAAAAATTGTTATAAATTTGAAATGATATAGAGTAAATCGTTATAAACTAAAATTATTGTGTTCCTGAAATTCTATCTTTTGTTTTTTTAGAATAAGAAAGAGTTATTTTTTTAATGTATTTTGGTTGAACTAATAGTTACATTTTTTTTTAATTTAGTGGATAATTGTGTTTAAAGTTTTGTTTGATAAATATTTTGTTTTTTGTTTTTCATTTTTTAAAATTAAGTATTTAAACATTCACTAAGTCTCTATTTTTTTAATCAAGTCAAATTTTAAAAACTAAAACAATAAAAAAACTTTTAAATACTTTTTTGTTTTTAGAATTAATCGTATAATTCAAGTGTTTAGTTACTACTCAATATGATCTGGGATAAATAAATTGTGAAAAATAACCATAATTTTAAAATCTAATATCTCTTTGATAACCATTTCAATTTTTTTTTTTATACTCAGTTTTAATTTTTTTGTTTATTCAAAACACAAATCATGTACGTTAGTTAACTGGTTTGTTTTGTATTTTTTAAAAACAAAATGTATTGTTAAGAAAATTCTTTTTTATTTTAAATTTTCTTCGTAATTTTAAAAACAAATTTCTTGTTTGAAAAACAAAAAAGTGAATTAGTTACCAAACACTATTTTAAAAATTAAAAAAAGACAAATAGATTACCAAACAGATTCTAAATTTTTACAAAAATTAATCTTAATTATACTTTTAATTTTCTTTTTAGTTCAAGAAAAAAATCCATCTGTTTTTCATTATACAACAATTGATAATATTTTATAGCTTGTAAACCTACTCATATATACACCTAATTTATTGATTTTTACATGAAATAATATACATTAAATCTAAAAATAATTTTCAAAATATTAACAAATTTAAAATATAGGAATCAAATTGTTAGAATCAAAGTAAAATTTAGATAGTAAATTAATTAAATTTCTGTGATGAGAAAAATAGAAATGGTGTTTGTTTGGTAGTGGGATTATGTGGGGAATGACCATGAATTAGGTGGTGTTTGGATGCAGGGATAGGCTGGCAAATCGCTGTATTTTCATTGGTTTCGCCGCTCTCTTACATCTTTTTTTATGTCTTTTCATTATTATTATTTTTTAAACAAAACGATTTTTTATGTATTGTTCGATGCTCCAAAGTTTTTTTAAAATAAATAAATAAATATAATTGAGTTAAAAAAACGATGAGATGGAAAAGCCCATTTTAGCTCTTTAAACAGTCTCTTAGAGTTGATCCATGAGTGTGTTTATGATTAATGACTCGCTCCCACTAATCTATGAAATGTATTTTTATGTTTTTGCACTGCTGGTTTTATAACATATTGTATTAAAGATAGTCATAACGCGATGAAAAAATATATTCACAACAACTATAGGCATTTTATAATGTATAGCGTTAGGGACGAGTCATTTGTTGCCCTAACGCAATGACAAACTTTATCACGATACACAAACAAATTGTGAAAAAAAAATGAGAAAATAGAAGGAAATATATCAAATATTGTGTCGTATATGATTCTAGTGCGATCCAACTTTGTGCTTAACAAGATTATAATTTTGAAAATGTGTAGAATATTCATGGTAGATGTAAACTTGAAAGTTTATGAATTGTACTGGACAAAATCCACAAAGTTTGGAGGCTAAACTTAAAATATAACGATATATTTTCAATTCACTTTTTTTAGAAAGTTTAAATTCTCGTACTCTTATTTCTAAGGTTTTAGCTGCCACACTTAAAAAGCGATGATAATAATAAATTTGTGTGTTTTATATTATTTATACGTACAACAAAACACGAAAGTGAAGATTTACAATTGGGACCTCAATGACACTAGTACATATGTCAACTACTACTTTCGCAATACTCACTGACATAGTAATTCAATTACTAAGTTTGTTTTTAACAATATAAAAAAAGATTTGAGATCGAACATCTAATATTAAGATTGATGATATTGCTTTTTTAGTTCGATAAAGAATGAGAAGATTCAAATTACAATTCACCCGGGTTTAAAGAGTTAAAATATCTTATACCATTGTTGTTAATTTAATTATTAAAAATCTAAAACGTTATTAAAGTAAATTGTAATGATTAAGAAATGATTTTAACCTTCTTATTTTATTTATTTACATTCCGAATAAAATATAGATATTAATGAGTGTGAAAAAGGTACCATGTATCATTATTACTTCAATTATTTTGCTAATATATTTTTAAAAAGCATTTATATTTGTCTCAAAAAAGCAGTTCTATTTTAATCGAACATAAAATTGGCCAAAAATCATACAATTTAATTATTATTATTATTTTGTGTGTTTATAATATTCAACTTATGTATTTTAGAGAATATCGTTTTATTATTTATGTATTTTTTAGAGTTTATTTAAATTTAGTCTACCTAGAATGTCCTATTCTTTTTAAGTTTAAGTAGAAGATTTGAACTACGTACCTCTTAGTGGATCTCAATATCTCTTTAAATTTTGAATTAGTTCACCAAAGTCAATCTTTATTGAAATATGTTAAATATTAACAATAATTTTCATTAATAAAAAAAAACAATACGTGAATATGTTTTCAAAATTTAGGATTTAGGGTCTCGAAATCCGGGCGACCAAAATAAATATTTGAAATATTTTCATAATCCAACATTTTTCTAAAATTTACAATATATACCCTTAAAATGTTACATAATTAATTTCAAAACCAACAGTGCATTTACTTTAGAAAATTACAAGTGGGATTCTTTTGTAAGGAATTGCAATGAAGAAATGGGGTCAAAGAAAAGGGAGGAGAGAGTGCCCTATCTTCCATAATTGAAATAATTCAATTGCCTTATAAAGTTTGACAATTAATTGGCACATTTAATTGGTGTGACTTTGTGTTCAAATGGTAAAAATTTAGAGGGGAGATTGTAAAAATCATTTATGGTGTTACTTGTAATTTTTAGGGGTGTTCATCCTAACCGACTAAATCAAACCGAAAATTCAGTCTTTAATGAAGTTTCAATTCGGTTTGAGTTTACAATTATGGTTGAATTCTTAGCTAAATTTCAAAAAATAATTGTCAATCAAGTTGGTAAAATAATGTATTTTGTTGGTATTATATTATTTCATCGTTACATGTATTTAGTGATAACAAAATTTTATGAAGAAACATGAATGTTCTAGAGAAAGATTTATACAATCAACACAAGCCTACTAATTAAGCAATTAGGATATCTATATTATTGGAATGTCGTGACTTTGTTATCTAGTATTGTTGTGGTTGTCCCTAAGTTGTATTCGTATTTATTAAACTTACTAATCTTACCAGCGCTTCTTACTTTATAATTTGTATTACATTGTCTCTATAGTAAATTGTTCTCTACCTGCATGTGAACGTAGCTAACACATTATTAGTTTCCTGCTTGTTACACGTTTGAATCTTGTGTCGATGAGGAGTAATGATTTTAAAAAATAAAATAGATAATATTACATGAATGGCTTTAGTTTTCAAATGCAAAGGGACCCACTTGACAAAGGGTGAAAATGAAAGTTAGCTTATCAAAGAGTTAGCTCTTTCATGGGGTCATCTTTGTACCAAACCCTTTTTTGTATATGTGTAATTTTCTATGTCTAGGCAAACAAAAGGTATGGATAAAGGAAAAGTGGGGCCAAATGCTCTCAATTGGCATAATAATTAGTCATTAATTTGTGGACAATGACTATCTTTTTCAATAAAATAATGGAAAGGATTAATAATTAAACCATGAAGGAAAATCATTATCAAACAATTTTATTAATCAATGATAAGGGTTTTATAAGTTTAATTGTATTTTTGGTTTAGTACGACAATTGAGGGTGGTAAAAAAATTGGGGACGATTCTTTCTATTTTTAGAATGAAAAATTATATCAATCGTTGTTGAGCTAAGTTCACTTTGGTCAACTTTAATTGTATCTGTGTCAATAGATTTAAAAATTTAACTCTATGTTTAAAAAGTTGTTTGTTGGTGTCAATCTAGATTTGGAAAAACACATTTTACTCTTACGTGATAACAACTATAAATTTGCAACTGAGGAAAGAATGTGATTTCTAAAATATAGAGATTTGCACGGTGTTTGTCATACAAACTTCAATGCTTAAGCCAAAAACTGTATAAGTGCAACAAGTTACGACTTAGAAGTGTTAGAATGAACTTCATTCTTTATTTGGTGTCATCATTACATATTTATAGGAGCAATTGACCTAGTTCGTCTTCATTAGTTTTCCAAATTTTTATAGGATTACCTTTGATCTTTTCAGGCTAAGAGATGTTCTCTGTGCGGCCTTTGGCCAAGGTTGGTTGAGGCTAGACGCTTTCCTTGAGCCTACTTTTTCCTTCAGCTATTTTGGCTTTGGTAAGGGGTGTGTTTTGATCTAGTTTGGCCTCAACCTCAACCTAGATCGTTGACTTGGGCCAAGAGCCAAGTCAACCCTTTATTCTTGACCCAATTGACATGATGATACTTCTTTGCCTTTAATAATTTTAGTGTTTGTCTGACCTTGTTTTTCATATTTGTATGATTATCGAGTATAGCCTTTGATCCAAAATCATTCCTAGCACCATTAGTCTATTAATATATTAAACATTTTTTAAATTAACATATCTATCATCCATAACTTTTTATAATTATCATATTTTTATATGCTTTATATCTCATAACATTATTATATAAAAGGCGAACACACAAATAACAATCTAACATCGTTAAGAATGAACGTATATTTTCTTTAAGTTTTATTTGTATTTCAAAAAGGTATTTTTAGTTCAACAACACACAATAATTAAACCTCTAATCTAATCTTCAGGTCAATAATATATATATATACCTTAACCAGTTAAGTCATACGTGTTTATATTGACTTTCTTAAGTCTTAGTTTTATTGTTTTTTAGTTAGCGGGTGTCAGACAAATTATTAGAAAGTAATTGTCATCACCCTTTATAGCAAATAAATTCATACATCCTCGTCAAAATTTACTTTACTTGTCCACATACATAATACATTATACATGTATAATATTAGTCGTTATATCATATTAAGAACGTAGATATAATAAATAAACATAGTACTAAAGGGTAGAGAAGCATTATGATCATTAGGACATTTTCTGCCAAGATGCTCTATAATTGCTGTGTTGTTGTTGTTCTTACCAACAAATGTTGTGTGGTTGTAACATTATTACTGTTCTTGTCCATGTTTGACTGCTATGCCTTCTGCCATTCAATTCCTTTTTGTTTATTTATTTATTTTTGTTATGTCCCTTTGGAATATACAATTATTTATATATTTTAAGTGTCCTTTGTAGCAAAGGCTCTTCGTCCTCAACCTATCTTATGTATTATCTTATTTTTTAAAATTTTTAAAAAAATAAAATTATGGCTATATTCGAACTCACCTTTTGAATAATAGTTTAACGAATATCTCAACTTTACACGTTGTTGAACTAAAAAAAGAAAAAAATTTGCTTCACAAAGAAGATTTTGCCTAAAATGAAATTTGTTTTTTTCGTTAAGGATTTTTTTTCTTTTGCTTGTATCATCATCAACTAAATTACTTAAACGATCTTACTATTCATGTGTGTTGGGTCTCAACTTCCACTCTAGCTACTATAGAACAAAAATTAAAGAGCAAGAAAAAAAAAGAGAGGGTGAGAAGTGAAAAAACCTAAACTCAAGAGAGCGAGAGCGAGAGAAAATTGAGAGAGTGAGGACCCGAAAACTCTTAAGCTAAAAGGAGCGAGAGTGAGGAGCGGAAAAACAAAAACATAAGCCAAAATGAGCAAGAGAGGGATCCCAACCCCAACCAGCATTCACTTCTTTGCACTTTCTCCTATATGAAAGGAAACCACGCCTTAGTTTGACCGACTTAGCCAAACAAACTTCTCATACTCCTTAAATTCACCTAAATAATCAATCACAATATTAATTCGAGATTCATGTCCACCCCATATAAACCTCACTGTCAACTTGTTTGTGTGTAGGGTGGTCCAAAATTCCAAAAAGTACTTCACTCCTTCAAATTAATTTTTTTTTAAAAAAAGAAAAAGACGTTCTTCCCATTTTGAATCATAACATTCATTCTCCGAAATTTTGAACATTCTGTTTTAATCTATAAACTTTTTAATTTTTTTTTTTATATAGCTTATATGCTTCTTCTTATAAAGTAATTTAATTATTCAATAGAAATTTGAGTAAGAACATCTTTCTATTATCATATTAATTTAATAGTTAAATGTCAGCATGGATACAAATAGTACTCATGGCTCCAAATAGTAAATCTAATAACACGTACTTGTTTGAATTATTATTATTTAATCTCGTTAAATGTTGAGAAGTTAATTATTAAACTATTTTCATTAATTTTTCTAGGGTTTTTTTTTTATCCGTGAGTGTCCGGACCAGTTTACGTACATCTCGACTAATCTCACGGAACAACCACCTGACCCTGGAACAACCGTCTGACCCTACAATATTTGGGTATAAAGAAACTCATAGGAAATTAGACCTCACTATTTAGTGAAACATCAAAATCAAAGAAATCTTTTTTTCTCAAATATAGTGAAATGGAGGGCCACAAATTTGAGATTGAAGACCTAAATATAAGAAGAACATTAATTTAAAAATTCAACATTTGAGAAATAATAGTGGAGCCCCATCCACCAATATTTAGTGGAGCCCAAATATATATTATGTACACTTTCAAGTAGTCTCAACAAATATATTAATATGTGCCTTTCTCTTATCCTATCATCTCTTTCTTGATTCATTTTTGGCCATTGATTTCATCCGCTCTAATTCTAAATAAATACTCTTTTAATAATATATTTCAAAATTAAAAATATATTTTCTTTCGATCTTATAATGATTTGCATATTTTATAAGTCCACTAGTTAATTTTTAGACAAAATTTAAAAATAAAACTAAGTTTATACGTATTTCTCTCACTTCTAAATTTCTTGTTTTGTTATTTGCCTTTTACTGATATTTTTAAAAATAAAAAACCCAACGATTATCTTCTACTTATTCTTCTTCTTAATTATTATTAGTGTGAGTATTCTAATTATTAGTTTATTATTATTATTCTAATTATTATTATTATTATCATTCTTCTACTTCTACTTCTTATTATTATTCTAATTATTCTAATTATTATTATTCTTATTATCATTCTTCTTATTATTATTCTTATTCTTATTATTATTCTAATTATTAATCTAATTATTATCTCAGTTCTTCTTCGAATTCGAATTATTGTTACCATTGTGATATCTCATTGCAGAGTCACTCTATACCCTAAGAATTGGATTTTCGGAAAAACCAAGAACGATGGATCTTCCTCAACACATTATCGAGAAAATAATTGAAAGAACTTCCATTTTTCGTATTCATGACATGCAATTTTTTTGTAAAGAGTGTAATCGTTTTCTTCTTGCACACATCTCCTCATCTGGCTTCAAACCCAAACTTTCGTTTTTGTCTTTATCTCAAATGTCATTTCCTCACCGCAATCTCAAGTTTCTCGTTGTTAATCAAGATTTGACAGCTTCTCAATACATAATTCCATTTCAAGATGATTCTGCTATGGGTATCAAAATTATAGCAATCCTTAATTCATGCAATGGGCTTTTGCTCATTTGCAAATTCAAACCTCCATTGTCTTCCATTCATCTCTTCAATCCTTTCACGGGTGAATCATTCCACATTCACCATTTTGATCACACTCCCACTGCCATTTTTCCCAATTCTTTGAATTTCTTGTTTTGTTTTCTATCTTTTACTGATATTTTCAAAAACAAAAACTCAGGTGATTACCAAATGAGTTCTACTTTTTTTTTCATCTAGTTTTCAATATGCTACTTAATTTTTAAAGCTAGAATGATTGGTTATAGATTTCATTTTCAAAATTTAAAAATAAAAAATAAATACCAACCGAATAGGGTCTTAGTTTTTAATTTTTAATATTTGAAAAATAATTCTATAAGTTCACACCTTCCACCTCTTAATTTTTTGTTTTATTTTCGACTTTGTACTAATGTTTTTAAATCTCAAGCCAAAATTTAGAAACTAAAAAAAATAGCTTTTTTAACAGTTGTGTTTTGTTTTGAGAATTTAATCAAGAATTTAACTCTTCTACTTAAAAAATATAATAATTACTCTAAAAATTTGAAAAATAAAGTTCTTTAAAAGCTGAAAATAAAAAAAATAAATAAAAAAGATTACCAAGCCAGACCTTTGTTTCTGTTGAAAAAGTGCTTTTTCAAACTTTTTTTTAATTCAAACTATTTTAATAACTATCATAGGTTGGCCTAACTATCATGGGTTGGCCTAGCTAAAAATGTTAATAACTGGCCTGAACTTTTTTCGAATAATTTATTTACAAAATTAAATACTTAAATAATTAAATGAAACTCACCCTAAAATTAAAAGAGTATTTATTTTAACCTTATTTTTAATTATATAGTTAAACTATGTCCTAATCGTTTAATAATTCAAACTTTAATTGGTGTTAGACCAACTTATGGCATTTTTTTATAATTATTAGTATTATTATTATTCTAATTATTTTTATTATCATTCTTTTTCTACTTCTTATTATTATTCTAATTATTCTAATTATTATTATTATTATCATTCTTCTTATTATTCTTATTCTTATTAATATTCTAATTATTCTAATTATTAATCAAATTATTATTCCAATTATTCTTCGAATTCAAATTATTGTTACCGTTGTGATATCTCACTTGCAGAGCCACTCTATACCCTAAAAAATGGATTTTCGGAAAAATCAAGAACGATGGATCTTCCTCAACATATTATCGAGGAAATAATCGCAAGAACTTTCATTTTTCGTATTCATGACATGCGGATTTTT
The DNA here is from genome assembly GCA_037974625.1 of Cucumis cinereus. NCBI lineage: Eukaryota > Viridiplantae > Streptophyta > Magnoliopsida > Cucurbitales > Cucurbitaceae > Cucumis > Cucumis cinereus. Next base: position 1,303,182 of record JBBPDJ010000026.1, read on the forward strand.
TGTAAAGAGTGTAATCGTTTTCTTCTTGCACACATCTCCTCGTCCGGCTTCAAACCCAAACTTTCGTTTTTGTCTTTATATCAACTGCCATTTCCTCCCAAGTTTGTCGTTGTTAATCAAGATTTGACAGCTTCTTGATATATAATTCCATTTCAAGATGATTCTGCTATGGTATCAAGATTATAACAATCCTCAATTCATGCAATGGGCTTCTGCTCATTTGCAAATTCAAACCTCTATTGTCTTCCATTCACCTCTTCAATCCTTTCACGGGTGAATCCTTCCACATTCACCATTTTGATCGCACCCCACTGCCATTTCCTCCCAAGTTTGTCGTTGTTAATCAAGATTTGACAGCTTCTTGATATATAATTCCATTTCAAGATGATTCTGCTATGGTATCAAGATTATAACAATCCTCAATTCATGCAATGGGCTTCTGCTCATTTGCAAATTCAAACCTCTATTGTCTTCCATTCACCTCTTCAATCCTTTCACGGGTGAATCCTTCCACATTCACCATTTTGATCGCACCCCACTGCCATTTTCCCCAATCCTTTTGTAGCAAGCTTGGGTTCGGTTTCAGCCGAAGCTTGAACCAATTCAAAATCTTATTATTATTCTAATTATTGTTATTCTAATTATTATTATTATTATCATTCTTCTTCTACTACTTCTTATTATTATTCTAATTATTATTATTATCATTCTTCTTATTATTCTAATTATTAATCTAATTATTATTCCAGTTCTTCTCCGAATTCGAATTATTGTTCCCGTTGTGATATCTCACTTGCAGAACCACTCTAAACCTTAAGAATTGAATTTTCGGAAAAACCAAGAAGATGGATCTTCCTCTTACCTTTGAATTTCTTGTTTTGTCATTTATCTTTTACTGATATTTTCAAAAACAAAAACTCAAGTGGTTACCAAATGAGGTCTACTTTTTTTTCATCTAGTTTTTAATACGCTACTTAGTTTTTAAAGGTAGAATGATTGGTTATAGACTTAATTTAAAATTTAAAAATAAAAAATAAATATCAACTAAAATAGGGTCTTAGTTTTTAATTTTTAATATTTGAATAGGGTCTTAGTTTTTAATTTTTAATATTTGAAAAATAATTCTATAATAACTATCATGCGTTGGCGTAGTGGTAAAAATGTCAGCTAACTAGCCCGAACTTTTTTTGAGTAATTTATTTACAAAATTAAACACTTAAATAATTAAATGAAACTCACCCTAAAATTAAAAGAGTATTTATTTTAACCTTATTTTTAATTATATAGTTAAACTATGCCCTAATCGTGTAATAATTCAAACTTTAATCGGTGTTTATGGCATTTTCTTAAATTGGATAAGGATTGGGTCAGATAAAACAAACACAGCCCATCAAATTGTAAATCAAACTATTTGACGTGGCATTTTCTGATAGGCTAAGGATCCAATCCCACAAACCTATTGTCGCACTGGAATATACCTTCGATTTTATATTTTATATTTTATATTTTAATAAAATGATTCAAGGAGAGGAAGAAAATCAAAACAAGGAGCGGGCGAATGCTTGAGGAGAAATGGGAAGGAAGAAAATCGACCGAAAATAAGGAACTGGTTCTTTCAACGGTCCTTCTCCTAATTTGGATGCCGAATTTCTAAACTTTGAGCTTTGAGGAAGGTTTTTTTGTTCATGGGGAACCTGATTCAATCTTCATCTCTGCCGACAAAGCTTCTGCTCCTTGTTGTCAGGTTCCATTTGGGTTTATAAATTTTCGTTTTTTTTTTTCATTTGGCTCGCTTGAGGATCTGATATAATGAAGTTCGGCTCCATTTAGTTTTTGTTTTTCTGTTTAATTTGAAGTGGAATGTTTGCTCTGGACACTTGGTAGTGTGTTTTGGGAGATGGGTTTTGGTTTCCGAAGTTGAAATTTTGGATCTTTTGGAGTGAGTGGCGTTCAATAGGGTTCTGCATTTTGTGGGGGGTAAGGGAGTTCTATTGGGTATTTGTGTGTTTTGTGAATAAGTTCATTGCCATGGATGGTATTGGGGAATCTTCTCAATCTGGGTCTGGAGTTGTGGATTCTCAATCTTTGGGAAGTGGGGTTGTTCGTGAAGATAATATGGTTGCCGATCAAGTTTCACCTCTAAGAGGTGGTGGGAGGAATACTAGTCCATTGGGTAGAGCAGGATCGAGGAACACTAGTCCTTCGAGACAGAAGGTTATAAAGACAAAACCTCGGGGATTAGATGAGGAAACAGTCACAACATTTGGTAAGGCAGCTCATCCAGATGTTCAAATGGAAGACGGTATATGGGCGATGCTACCTGAAGATTTGTTGAATGAGATCTTAGCCAGGGTTCCTCCATTTTTAATCTTTAGGCTTCGTTCTGTTTGTAAAAGGTGGAATTCGATACTTCAAGATAGTAGTTTTCTTAAATTTCATGCTCAAGTGCCTTCACATGGGCCTTGTCTTCTCACATTTTGGAAGAATTCTCAAACTCCCCAATGCTCAGTCTTCAGCTTGCCTTTAAAAACATGGTATAAGATTCCATTCACATTTTTGCCTCCTTGGGCATTCTGGTTGGTTGGTTCATCTGGTGGTCTTGTTTGTTTTTCTGGGCTTGATGGGCTAACTTTCAAAACCTTGGTATGCAATCCACTCACACAAAAGTGGAGGGCATTGCCAAATATGCATCACAATCAGCAGAGGCAACTAATTTTGGTTGTTGATCGGACTGACCGTTCGTTTAAAGTTGTAGCGACTAGTGATATTTATGGTGATAAGTCTTTACCCACTGAAGTTTATGACTCAAAGCTGAACCGTTGGTCACTTCACCAGACAATGCCTGCAGTAAATCTCTGCTCCTCGAAGATGGCATATTGTGATTCCAAGTTATACTTGGAAGCACTTTCTCCACTTGGTCTAATGATGTATCGTTTAGACACAGGCTATTGGGAACATATTCCAGCCCGGTTCCCTCGTTCATTATTGGATGGGTATTTGGTTGCCGGTACACAGAAGCGTCTATTCCTTGTTGGTAGGATTGGTCTTTATAGCACTCTTCAAAGCATGAGAATTTGGGAACTGGATCATGCAAAAACCATGTGGGTGGAGATTAGTAGAATGCCACCTAAATATTTTCGAGTTTTGTTGAGGTTATCAGCAGAGAGATTTGAGTGTTTTGGACAGGATAATCTGATCTGCTTTACATCTTGGAACCAAGGGAAGAGTCTTCTTTATGATGTGGATAAAAAAGTCTGGTCTTGGATTGCTGGTTGTGCTCTGCAGTCATGTAACAGCCAGGTCTGCTTCTATGAACCGAGATTTGATGCCTCTGTACCATGAGCTGACTTTTTTTTTATTTTCAGTGAAGATTCTTTATTTCATCCATTCTTATTTGAGGGCACAATTTTTTGTATGACTACATGTACACATCCATGTAAATTGTTTACTTCACTTCGTGATTATGGGCGTCTGCTGTTTTGCTGGACTAACTATGTGGTCATAAGCGTAGGAGACCAATTTTGTTTGCAAGATATAGCAGTAGTAAGAATAGTTTCAACCAAGACTTTCCGTGTATGGATTTAGTGATACGTTAGCTTGACCACGTGATCAACTGCATTCAACAAAATTATGTGGGTGGCGTTTGGGAAGAAGGAGAAGCCAAGTTTGTATTAGCTGATGTGTTGGTTCAGGTTCATTCCAAGTTATGACTATGGCAATTAGCTCCATTGCTCTTGCAGTTCAATCTGAGATATAGTTATGAGCTGTTGACTCCAAAGTTCAATGATGACAATCAAGAATGTTAATGCCATCTGCTAGAACTCGCAGCGCCCGATTTGGTTCCTGGTAACTAGCTGCTCAAATCAGATGTGGTGCTTCAAGAGGCTCTGAACAATCTGAGCTCTCAGACTCAATTCTATGGCTGGTGTTAAATACTGAAATTGTTGTTTTGTTAATTGCATATATATAGTTTTCAGAGCTTTTCTCTAATGTAAAAAGAATGATTTGTATCATCTGTTCAGGACATGAAAAAGAACAATTTCTTCAAGTTGAACTGGAATTCTTATACTAAACCAGAAATTTTCTCCTTGCTATGTTCTTAAATTTAGTGTTGGTTGGCTTAAAAAGTCTAAACTCTTGAGCTTTTTTCTTTTTGTTTCAACGTAATTACTGTTAGAATTCATAATGTCTATGGGTCGAAGCTTGTCTTCTGAGATGAAATCCAGTATTTCACCAGCGAACTACCCTCCTTTGGTTTTTCAAATGGTGAATCATTTCAGATTTTTTCATCAGATTCCGTGTAAATACACCAGAGCCCTTACTCAGTGGTTCTGATGGAGTTATTTAAGAAGTTGAGCTTAAAGAACACTAAACAGGGTGCTATCACTTAGCAATGTGCCAAATGGGCTGCAAGGTCAAGGTCATTTTGCATTAAAGTCAAGGTTTTCTCCAGTTTGTGATATTTTGGTCATCTTTTCTTTTTCTTTCTTTCTCCAGTACTTTTACATGATGTTCAAAACAAGATAAGTTTCTTGGAACCTGTAGGTCTGTTAGGAATTCTCCAAACCATCTCAGGTGAAGAACTCTTGATTTGATTCTGCGGAGGACTTGGAGTATTCAGTTCTTTCTTTTTTTTGCATAAACTCCATAGTATATTCACCCGGAGGAAGCCATTGAATTGAGGATTACTTTAGGTAAATTCTTGCCCCATCTGCACCTTCTCTTTTTGCTTGCGGGAAAAGAAAACAGTCCATAGGGGTTGGTCTTGGAAAACAGTTTTTCTTCAAATAGGGGTTGGTCTTGGAAAACAGTTTTTCTTCAAATTCCTCTATATTTTACTTATTTCTATCTCTATGTCCTGCACGCATCAAGAATATATATGTGATACAGACATAAGCTTTGAAATCCTAGTTTTGACTTGATTTTGAGTCTATCTATAAACCCTTGATAATAAACTCTTATTTGCATTTGCCATTCTCTTTTTTCAATGTGTAAAGAAGGAGAATGAGGTAGCTGGGTATGGCACAAAGAAGCTCAATCAAGTCAGCAGTTCTATGGGTTTTCTTTATCATCTCCATAGTTGGGAAGTCACTTTTGCTCTTGCTATTCAAAGTATGTTTTGCATTTTCATTGTCCTTCAGTTTTTATGAATCTGTTTGTTGCAGTTTCTTAATGTGTTCATAATTTTTTATATATGGTCAAAAGCTGGCTTACAGGAACTAAAGAAAACGCCTCATGTTTACAAAGGGCAAGCTTTTCATTTCATGACTAGCTTTAAAAACAAAGCTTGTTTCTATTCTGCTTTTCTATAACTATTGGACTGGGGGGTCTCTGATTAATAGCAGGATCAAAATTGCAGCAGCAAATTTTCTATGGTGTTGATAATACCACGAAAACTGGTAGATGAGTGGGCTAGGAAAAAGAAATATCATTTGATCATTTACCGACGAAAAGGATTGCTAGAGAAGAGCGGGTGATTGGAGTAAACCCTTCAAACAACATAGTTGGAGGGAGATACCTTAGAAGACTATATTGCACATTTAGAGGTACATGTATGTAATAATTAATATAGATGAGAAATATAAAATTTCTGGTTTGCTTTTGCTGCTGATTATAGAGAGCCTAAGCAGCACCCTCCTACACATAACTTCATGAAAACAAAGCATTGAGTACTGAGTACATACCCTTTTGTCTGCCCCTGTGTGGCCTAGTTAGTATATTCACTTTTTTTTTTCTTTTTTCTTTTTTAGTGAGATTAATTGAGGTACGCGTAAGCTGGCCTGGACACTCACGGATATAAAAAAAAGCATATGGTTTCAAGTTATGTGCTTTATAACACTCTTCAAAGCATGAGAATTTGGGAACTGAAATATTTTCTGAGTTTTGTTGAGGTTATGAGCAGATTTGGGTGGTTTGGACAAGATAATCTGATCTGCTTTACATCTTGAAACCATGGAACCAAGGGAAGAGTCTTCTTTATGATGTGGATAAAAATGCAACAAAGATGATATTTGTAAATGGAAAGAGTGAAGGAGACTCTAGCAGGACACTTGTTCCACCATAATAGCAAAATAACAAGGGAGATTTTGAAAATAAAATAAAATAATTTTCACTTCCAATGACATATTTGCAAATAAAATAATATTAAGGAGACAAACATAAATTTAATTAAAAACACAAAATTAAAATTCAAGAAAATTGTTGTCAAATTAAAACTAAACTTGGATAATAATTTGGTTAGCAATTCAATATATATCTGTGTAGATCAAATTTTTATAATTGTTTAGGTCATAGTATAATTTTAGTATGAAATTTTAGGATTATATCTAATACATCATGAATTTATAATTATGTTACTTTTATTTTATTATTAATTAATCCACACGAATTATGTTACATTATACTATTTCTCTAATATGTAATAAAAGTAATTGATCAATTCATCCTTTCAAATCTCTATATAAAATTTAGCTTAGCCAAGGAATTTTCATTTCCAAACTTAAATTCATGAATTTATCGGTCCGTAGATATTTAGATTTTAGATTTAAAAGTTGTAAAAGAGCACAACAAAAAAATTGTACATATCCATTCTAGATATATTAATCAATCTCCAAAAGCAAGAACAAAGAATGTTCGAGCATCTTTTTCATATTAGAACTCAATCTTGCTAAAAGCGAAGACCTTCACTTCATAATAATAAATCTATATATTTTTATATAAATACTAATTGTTATTAAATTTATTTCGAGATAACTAGTTTTTGAAATCCTTAGTATCTCACCTATAATTCGGCTGCTCGGAGCTTGTGTTCCCAAACCCTAAAACCTAGAATTGGATTTTAGAAAAATGAGGAAGATGAATCTTTCGCAACATATTATTGAGAAATTAATCGTAAAAACTCGTATCCGAATAGTTTACTTTTTGCTCACATCTCTTTTTCGGGCTTCAAACCAAAAATTTCATTTATGTCTGTATCTGAAAGACGATTCCATATCGTGCATCCTCTTCTTTGTACAAGCCCAAGTTTCTCTGTTAACACAGATGAGACGACTTCTGCATACACAATTCAATTATACAATGATTAGGCTCGGAGTATCAAGATTATCCCAATTATCAATTCTTGCAATGGGCTTCTAACTCATTCGGTTTCAAATGGGTCAAGAATGTTTGGGTTTTCTACCCCTACTTCTGTGAAGTTGGGGTCTATCCGAAAGATTTTGTGTGGAGAGGAATGAAGCTGTTTTGTGTTCCGGATAATTAATATTTTTTTTTCATTCTAAACTAAAGTAGGTGGAGATGTAAGGGTACTTCGGGTATGTAAAGGATTTGAAAGTCAATAAATCAAGAAAAACACCTGCTGGTTTATAGGCTTTGACGTCACTACTCATGTGCGGGAATGAGCTGCAATATGAGTGGAGAACAAGGTAAGTAAGTGTCGTCCTTTCATTAAATACTATGATGGATGTCTTTATGCCATCATTCTATTCCAAGACTCACCCTCCATCGTACGTAACCTATATCCAAATGTGGAGGATGCTAGAGACAACCCTATGGATTTGAGAATTTGAGATCAAGAAGGTACCTATTTTTTACTGTATCCAACACCACCATATTTTTAAGTACACCAAAGACGAGACATTATTTTTGGCAGATGTTCGATTAATTTCCTTACGCGATATCAACTTGAGGATGGAAAGACGAGACACTATTTTTGGCAGCTCGGTTCCAAATGGGTCAAGAATGTTTGGGTTTTCTACCCCTACTTTGAAGTTGGGGTCTATCCGAAAGATTTTGTGTGGAAAGGAATGGAGCTGTTTTGTGTTTCGGGTAATTAATATTTTTTTTTTCATTCTAAACTGAAGTTGGAGGAAATGTAAGGGTACTTCGGGCATGAGAAGGATTGGAAAGTCAATAAATAAAAAAAAACACCTGCTGGTTTATAGGCTTGACGTCACTACTCATGTGGGGGAATGGGCTGCAATATGGGTGGAGAACAAGGTAAGTAAGTGTTGTTCTTTCATTCAATAGTATGATGGATGTCTTTATGCCATCATTCTATTCCAAGACTCACCCTCGAGTAACCTATATCCAAATGTGGAGGATGCTAGAGACAACCCTACAGATTTGAGAATTTGAGATCAAGAAGGTACCTATTTTTTTACTATATCCAACACCACCATATTATTAAGTACACCAAAGACGAGACACTATTTTTGGCAAATGGTCCATTAATTTACTTACGCGATATCAACTTGAGGATGGTTAGCTCGGTTCCAAATGGGTCAAGAATGTTTGGGTTTTCTACCCTACTTCTGTGAAGTTGGGGTCTATCCGAAAGATTTTGTGTGGAGAAGAATGAAACTGTTTTGTGTTACGGATAATTAATATATCTTTTTTATTCTAAACTTAAGTTGGAGGAGATGTAAGTGTACTTCGGGCATGAGAAGGTTTGAAAAGTCAATAAATAAAGAAAAACACCTATTGGTTTATAGGCTTGACGTCACTACTCATGTGGGGGAATGAGCTGCAATATAGGTGGAGAACAAGGTAAGTAAGTGTCGTCCTTTCATTTAATACTATGATAAATGTTCACGCGTACGCAACCCATATCCAAATGTGGAGGATGCTAGAGACAACCTTATGTATTCGAGAATTTGAGAGAGAATTTGAGATCAAGAAGGTACCTATTTTTTACGGTATCCAACACCACCATATTATTAAGTACACCAAAGAGAGACACTATTTTTGGCAGATGGTCAATTAATTTCCTTACGCGATATCAACTTGAGAATGGTGAGCTCGGTTCCAAATGGGTCAAGAATGTTTGGGTTTTCTACCCCTACTTCTGTGAAGTTGGGGTCTATCCGAAAGATTTTGTGTGGAGAGAATGAAACTGTTTTGTTTTCCGGATAATTAATATTTTTTTTCATTCTAAACTGAAGTTGGAGGAGATGTAAGGGTACTTCGAGCATGGAAAGGATTGGAAAGTCAATAATTCAAGAAAAACATCTGTTGGTTTATAGGGTTGACGTCACTATTCATGTGGGGGAATGGGCTGCAATATGGGTGGAGAACAAGGTGAGTAAGTGTCGTTCTTTCATTCAATACTATGATAGATGTCTTTATGCCATCATTCTATGTGGCCAAGTATAGTATCGGAGACTGGCCACACCTGGCCTGAGCTGCCATTCTTCAACGTCAGGAGTCCGCTTGACATCTCAGCGGTTAGTTGGCCTCTGAGACGAGTTTCTCGAAGAGCAGTTAACATTAGGTAGAGTGAACGGAAAAAAACTTTTTATAAAATAGACTTTGATGGCTTGAAAAATGAAAAGCTTGTGCTTTTAAGAGTAGTCATAGTGCAATAATTGCTTTTAACTGACTTATTATTTATTTATTTTATTAATGTATATTCTCAATTTTTCTATTCTCTAACTAAAATAAAAGAAAACTAAAGATTAATTTGAATTAAAAATCATTTTTTTTGAAAAAAAAAATTAAAAAAATTAAATTAATTTATCAATTTTCTTATTCTCTCCCTCTTTTTTCTATTTTTCTCTAACTCATTCTCTCCTCAATGTCACTCGGGTTCTCCTTTCTCACTTCCATAACCCATTATTTTTCCATTTTCTCTTCCATGGGCACATAAAGAATAGACCTTTTCTTCTTTCTCACCACACTAGAACAAAACTATAAGGGATGAAGGAGATAAATTCTTCAAATTAAAAATTCTTCAATGGGAGAGGATAAAAAAGATCCTTCAATGGAAATGGTACCAAATGATATGGAAACATCCCTTTTAATTGACTCTCTTTAATATATTTTATAGTGAGATGAGAAAATTAAATCTAATTATAGAAAATTCAAAATTTCACAATTTACAAGTTTGAAATTCTCTAATTTTTATTTATCTTGGCTTGATTTGCATAGAAGATGATATTTCATGACACACTTGTATTATGTGTACAATAGGTTTAAATGACAAGATTTAGTTTGATTTCTTGACTTTGTACCATTTATGAGATTTGTGTGCATGAATTAGTTATTGTAATATCATTGGTTTGATTAACTTGTGCTTTTCTTCGCCCATGAATTTAGTCTAAATAATATGGAATTTAGTCCTCCACCACCAGCTTGCAATGAGCTTCTAGTTATTTGGAAATCTACTTTAGATATCTATTGGGACGGGATATTAAATCCAATGACTAATGAGTTCACAAGAAAATATTTACTAATACAAATCGTTTAGAGTTACTGAACGAGAAAATTTCAGAAACTGAAGTTTCATAATAGAAGTTTTCATGTTTGTAAAAGTAAAATCAATCATTAGTGATGGAGGCATTGTATAAAAGAAATAAAGAGTAAGTCTGTACTGATATGATTCTTCAAAGAATACTGAGCTTACATTCTCTATTTTGACCACATGACTAAACAAACATGTCCAAGAAAATTGAGGAGCTATTCAAGCTCTCCTCCCAACAAATGAATGTGATGAAAGAAATTCTACTTTGTAGTCAATACACAAATGCTTCAACATCAATAGATCTGCGATCAAATTTGGCCTTTATTGTGAGATCAAAAGATGGTTAGACTAAGCTGTTTTGGCTCTAAAATCTTTAATGAGGTCAAGTTTGTTCATCTTTTGCACACAATCGCTCTACATTTTGAACAACCAACAACATCAGTTGGGAAAACTATTCACAAAATACAACAGAGATTCAATGGATATAGCATACTGTAAAATGTTGTGTATTTAAGAAAAATTACGTACATCCTAATAATCACAAAAAGTTATAAGTTGAGACAACGTTTGAAATGGTGATTTTTGAAGTTCAAAAAAAGATTTTGAAGCAAATGCAATGAGTCGGGGTGTTTTGGCTCAAGGAGTTTATGCGCCTCTCACGACTAAAAAACATCTATATCATGTCTTACTAATCATTTACCGCATCAAGCCTTCACAAAATAAACCTACCAATCCTCTCATTTTAAGATAAATACATAACTTAACGACAGATCTTTAACAAATGCCTAAAACACACCTTACCTATATAAAGTAACAAAATTTTACAACTTCCTATTTTGAATATCACTGCTCCAATAAGCAAAGCCATCTTCGAGGGAAGTATTGGGAAATTAGAAGTATTCGAATATTTAATGTATTAGAATGCCTAATGTATTGTTTATTTTATGTTAGGTCTTTTGTATTTTTCTCCATAAGGTTTTTCAATTGTAAAATGAAAATATGACATTGAGTACAATCTCATTTTCTCTCTAACTTGATAATATATAAGACTGGAAGATTTGAACATTGACTTCTTAACTACCTTCTTTTAGTATAAATTGTGGTAAGAGATTCAAACTACGGACATCTTTGTTTTCAAGCTCTTGTTGGTACTTCTACTTGAACTATGTTTAGTTTGTTAAAAAAGTGAATTTTTTAAAATCATAAATGGGAATCAAAAGGAACTAAGGCCATGTGTCCCAAATCGTAATGAAAATGGGTGTAATCCTAATGAAATTTCATTAATAAATCAATCATAATGGAATGCAATCGTAAATGTAATCGAACTGTATTTGATTGCGTTTGTCTAAAATTATGAATTGAATTTTGTCAAATTTAACAAAACCATAACGGTAACAGAGTAAGAATAAAGTTTTAAAGTGTAACAATAATAGTAACCATAAGTCAAACCTAAACCCAAATGATAACAGTTTGATGTAATTTTCGAATGTAATCGTAGTAATCACCCTAAGCTAGTCGATTAACTTACAACTTTTGTTTACAAAACAACAAACGTAATCACATGAAATCTAAGTACTATCTATTCATTCCTTTTGCATTTAGGTAAACGTGGCCTAAAATGAAAATTAATACATGAACTTTCACTGTAAGTTCCAAATCCAAATGCATTTGGCTTAAGAAAAAGTCTCTAAGTGATTTGATTAATTGAAGGGGAAGGCAGATGGGAAGGAACAGTGAAAGAAAAAGACGAGAGTAATGACGGCTGATCAAAGAACATTGTGTCAAAAAATAATATTGTACCAATTGGATTTGGTTTCTCTTCCCACCAAATACGAATTCTCTAACATCCCATTTCGCCTCCGTTTTCTTTATGCAACTTGCTTCGCTTGCAGTTACATTCTCTATAGACTGGGTCTTCTTTGGTCCTATTTAGCCTTGACCCATTTGGAAATCAACCATTACAATCAAGAAAATCCGTCGTCGATCGTTGTTCTTCATCAGAGCTGGCCAGAGGAGTTCATATCTTTCCTGGGTTTTGCTTAATTTCATCTACTTCGTTCGTTTTCGCTCCTTTTCTGTAGTTTTGTAAGTTTTGGTTAATGGGAATTTGGTTTTAACTTGATTTCTGGACTTTTGCTTTGTTATTATGATTGGTGATCGATCAATTTCGCTGGAAATATGTTGTAGTGCTATTTGATTCACAGTTCTTGGTTTAGATGCTTCTTGTGTTCAATCAAACGGTTTTTTTTTCTTTGTTTGTATAATCCATTTGGAGTTTTAGGAGTACTCACTTGTGCGAATGAATGGATAAGTAAAAAGTTAACTGATCTTTTGTGATACTCTCTGAATTCACCCCCGAATGTTCATATTCTTCCACGAAATTTCTTTGTGGTGTAATAAATTAGAGAGTATCAACTTCTTCCACTGAAAGTCGTTGACATTCGATGAAAGATATAGAGATTTTATGAAATAGTTGATTTTATACGGATTTTATGAAGCAGAGAATGGGGCTAGAACTTGGGACAATGTGTGGAATGAAATCATGAAAAGCTTGCTCATGTTTTATTGTTTGTGGATTTCATCATCCTTCTTTAATATTGAACTTGGATGTTTCATTTGTCATTCGCCTTTTACATACACATTTTGCAGGTTGCTGATCAGTTAGCCTTTAGTTATCATTGTGCAAGATGTTTTCTCTGATTGAATATATTAAGAGGTTAAAGGATGAGTCAACGAGCTGATCTAGTTATCATTGGCATCTCTGTTGGTTTGGCACTTGGTATTTTGATTGCTATCCTGGTATTTTTTGTCATAAGATGGTATAGAAAGAATGCGTATCTTCGACGAAGTACAAATGAGCGTAGTCTAGGAACTATTCAGATTCAGACAAATGGATTGGATGCAAGTACTGAGCTTAGTGCATCTCTTTCTGGTTCCATTGCTTTTCGGGGATCTGAAAAGCTCCATAAAGATTCTTGGTCCCTTTGGAGGAATCATCACCACAAAGACATAGTTGCTTCTGCATCCGGTGTTCTGAAGTACCCTTACAAGTATGCACAATATTGATTCTCTCAAAAATAAGTTGTCGTAATATGGAGGTTGTTTTATGCTGAAATTATTTGTTTACCCTTACTTTTCAGGGATATTCAGAAGGCTACAGAGAACTTCACTACTCTTTTGGGACAAGGATCTTATGGTCCAGTATATAAAGCAAAGATGCCCAATGGAGCAGTTCTAGCTGTTAAGGTGCTCGCTTCAGATTCCAAACAGGGTGAAAAAGAGTTTCAGACAGAGGTGAGGGAGGATGTTAGCCACATTTCAATTTCAGTCTTCTACTGGTAGTTATTCCATTGTCTTTTCTTACTAATCTAACGTTTCGATATAGGATGGATTATATCTGCTAATATGTCTTTTTTATTACCTTTTTTACCCTCAAAGGACGGGCTAGAGGAGCTTCTCTAATCAGTCATACGAGAATCACTTTTTTGTAAGAATGATTGGACTTAGGAGAATGAGTTTCTAAACCGAAATACTTAAGAGTTAAGACGATTATCTCGTGAAATTAGTCGAGCTGCTCATAGATTGGTTTGGCCACTATGGATATTAAGACATAGGTATCTCTAGAATAGCACTATACTATATTTATGTAAAGGAAATCTTTTAGGATTAATTCTCAGCAAATGGAGGAGAAATTCAGGATGAAATAACCATTTGCCACCTTCATTTGTAATTTATTTCCGTACACCAGTTATGTCATGAAATTACCAATGTGAACTCTTTGTATTAATTTTTATTTAGATATCAGGGAACACTTTAAACTAATATCCATTGTTTGGTTTGCTGCAGGTAAGTCTACTAGGAAGATTGCATCATCGTAATCTAGTGAATTTGTTGGGGTACTGCATTGATAAAGGAAGCCACATGCTAATTTATGAGTTCATGAGTAATGGAAGTTTGGACAACCTTCTTTACAGTAAGTTCAAAGCCTATTGATAAATGAAAGAAATCTTTTTGATCATTGTTTGCAGATTTTCTGAAAGTTCAATCTCCTCTGGTGAATGTGGAACACATGTTAGCATTTATAGGACGATGGAAAATTTTATTGACTCGTTTGCATTTATACATGCATTCAGATTCAGAAAATCGCGTCTTGAGTTGGGACGAGAGGATTCAGATTGCTCTTGATATCTCTCACGGAGTCGAGTATCTTCATGAAGGGGTATTCTAGTTTTCTTTTTTTTTCCTCCTTTATTGGTACAAGTGCTTGTAAGATGATTCATTTATATTTTTGGAACAGGCTGTTCCTCCTGTCATACATCGTGATTTGAAGTCTGCCAATATATTGTTAGATCATATGTTGAGAGCTAAGGTAAGTTTCTAGATAGCATTTCTTATGGTTTGATGTCCCATTCAAGTAATGCGAATAATTTAAAGAAAACTGTATGTTGATTAAATACCTCTATCTCTTTCTTAACCTGAGCATAGTTCCAATTGATTAAGACATACAAATGAGAGAAGACTAAACACCTCTCCCTCCATGGAGGAACACACACAACATCAGCAAAAAATAGGAGAAAAATTTATGGGCATTATACAAAAAGAGTGATTAGATACCGTCTCATCCTCAACACTTTGCTCAATAAGATTCACTTCATTTAGATATGTCAATCGATCTCAAAATCAATTGACAATGAGTGGAGAGTAGTCTATCTATTGCAGAGTGTGAAATCCCTTAATTTTTACAATGTGAGATTCTCAGCATGCCCAAGATGGTACCTCTTTTGAGTTCATCATTGTTGGATTAGATCTCAATTTTTTTTTGTTGGAATGGATGTTCCTTTGAGCTTTATGAACCCGATATCATATTCGATAACATAAAGTTCCATCTCAAACCTAATTAATAATAAAGGAAATAGTTCATCTATCTTATTAGAAGTTAGGTCCCTCGATAAGCTTACCTGCATAGGAACATTTCGTGGGAGGTTAAAAACAGAATAACTTTGGCCACAAAACTAAAGAATAACTTTGGTCCCTCCACGCGTGACATAATGCATAATTATATTATATGTGACTTTGGTCATCATTCTTGAATGTCCATCGCCATTTGTCATTCATCATTTCTATGCACATGTTACAGGTTGCTGATTTTGGTCTATCAAAGGAAGAAGTTTTTGATGGCCGGAATTCAGGTCTGAAAGGTACATACGGCTACATAGACCCGGTATACATGGCTACAAATAAGTTTACGATGAAGAGCGACATCTATAGTTTTGGCATAATCATTTTTGAACTAATCACTGCCATTCATCCACACCAAAATTTGGTGGACTATATTAATCTTGTGAGTTTTTTCCCCTCCATGTACAAATGTTAACCTTGAAGTGTGTATAGTTTCATAATTTTCAAAGTACATTCTCAGGCTGGTATGAGTCCCGATGGGATTGATGAAATAATTGACAAGCAACTAGCTGGAGAATACAGTCTCGAAGAAGCAAGGAAGCTAGCCGACATCGGTCATAGATGCTTGCATAAAGTACCGAGAAAACGTCCTCTAATTGGCGAAGTTTCGCAGGCGATATTGAAGATAAAGCAGAGACGACTTGGGAAAGCTAGTAACATGTCTCTTGCTAGCATGGATCTTTCAAGTGCAGTGAGTAGAATTGAGGAACAACAAGTGGAATTGAGTAGAATTGCTAGCGTAGTGTGAATCAAATGATTTTAAATGCTTCCCCATTGGGAAATTTTAAATGCTTTCCTTTTGGCCTTCCCCAATTTGGAAGAATGAAAAAAAAACATTGTTGTATCCATGCTCTCCTCCTTTTGCCCTTGTAACTTAGGTGAGTGATACATTGTTTTTGTTATAAACATATCTATACATCCAAATGAATTGAGCCTTGAATTGGCTCATTGGTATTAGCATGTGTCCTGTTTCTACTGGTTTGAGGTTCAATATTCTAACTTTTATACTAAAAAATATGGGATTATATCAATTTAAAAATAAATTAGAGATATGAATGGATTTTGGGTAAATTGGAATTACCTACAAGGTTCTATTTCTATTCTCAATGATAAATCATCTAAGATTTACATTGGAAACCAAAACATTTGAAAATAATGAACCACTCTTCATAAAATGATCAGGCTCAAATCTCAAAACTCTAATTGAATAAACGTTCAAAGATCATTTTAGGTTGGTTCAACTTTAGTCATTCAATCCCAAGATAAGTTCAAATAATCTTAGGTTGGTTTAATTTCTGATTTTATCGAAATGAGTTAAATACTACTTGATCCCTGTACTTTTTGCTTTATTTCAATCTAATATTTGTATTATTGAAATGTTCATTTTGATACCTATATATTTGATTTTGGTTCCAACCCGTCATATGTACTTTCAAGATCAATTTTGATCGATAAACTTTCAACTTTGGTTCGTTTTGGTCTTTAAATCCTCACTTTTTAAAGTAAAAACTATCAAAATAAACCAAAGTGAAAATTATAAAAATAAAAAAAAATAAAAAAACTAATAGATTTAACAAAAAATATTTAAAAATCAACAATAAATTAACATTTTATTGAATGCACCAAAATGATATTTTAAGAAGAGTAACTACTCATTTGCCCTCTACAATAGTGAAAGGACAATCAATGATGAAAAACACACCCCTTAATTGACACATTGACCCTTCCAATTTAGCAAAATGTGGAGGAACATAAAGATTTTAATATCAAAATTTGGGCACAATAACACAACACCAGAAATATTTGGGGGGTAAAAAAATAGGTTATATATTTGATTATTTATCAGGGAGCTGAATGTATATGAAGATTCATATTTCAAAGGAAAGGTCCATAAATGCTACAGAGATCAAAATACCATATTCCCCGTCGTCATGTAACAAAAAAGCTCAACCTCAGCTCCAGAACACCCCCCTACTTGGTCCGTATCGTTAGCCTTTTCCGGTGTTGATTGCAGCATTTACAAAGTCTTCACAGCGGCTTATTCCGCTGGTTAATACATCAGCCAAAACTCCGATTACGTCAAATGCTTCCTGCAGATCAGTGGCAGAGTTCATTTCCTCCAGCCATGTTAGCAACTCCTTCGAGAATCCTGCCATTTCCCTTACGTTATTAAGTCGTTCTTTCATCACTACTTCCCAACTCTCTAGACTTTGGCTCTCGCTTTCCTCTCCAGTTCCGGTTGTTGTGGTGGCAGATGTTGATGTTCCTTCCTTTGAGGAAGATGCCATATTTGCCGGTTTCTTTACCTTGAAGAAATGTTGCAGTTGCTGAATCAGGCCAGTGTAGACGAGCATTGGCCTAATGGTATTCAGTAAATCATTGGCTTCTTCTACTTCTGTGTTTGGGCTACTACTTCCTGATTCCACTTTAGAAGTTGAACTCGCTGATGAACGGCTGGTCGACCTGCTATGAGTGTGTTGCATGTATGCATGGAATATCCCACGCTGTAGGAATGCACGACGATGCAGCAACCAGGATTCATAAGACTCGGAAAGAAGCGAGTTTACCATCATGAACTGAACAGTTTCCTCAGTTGCGGCTGGAGGTAGCAACCCTGGAGAGAATGATCGGGAATCTGCAGTGGACGAGGACAAGTAGGTCGAAACAGATTTAGCCATTGTAGATCGTTGAGATGGGCTCCCTTGATCCAGGAGGTGACGAGCCATTTGAATCATGAAAGGAAGGAACCGGGAATTGCTTTCTCTACCACCACCCCTGCTTTCCGCGCTGAATGATGCTCCAGTAGCAAATCGAGCCAACATCTACATGACAAAAAGAACAAAAGAAAAACGGATACTGTGAATCATTAGAAGGCAAATAGAAGCTAATAAAGGAAAGGAAAAAGTTCCCAAGCGAATTAAAAAAAAAAACAACGATTCACAAACTGAGACAACAAGCAAGAACCATACCAGAACAATATCATATGTCAAGAGCCGAAGTCTGTTTCCATCAGCACGACCAAGGGCATTTAGGTTGTCCCAATGCTGGTCAACATATCGGATATACTGTGCTAACGGGACGGACGGACCTCTGACAGGGAACAGGGAATTGCAAAGGGATTCATTGTTCCTGAGTGTTGCTCCTTCCCATTCTTTCTTCGGGATTTTCAAACCAGCATCTGTTCTTTTGGCCTCTTGATGGCACTGATAATGAATAATATTGAAATAACTTACGGTTGTATAAACACACTCACCACGACTACTTCCTGAAGTCCCAACACCAAGGTTAACCCTCTTGCTGTATGAATATACACCCAGCAAGTCAGTAGGCCTCAAACTATACCCCTCTCTGCACACCATGCATGCCAACCCATCTTCCTCTTCCTCTACATCTTCCAACCCTTCAAGAGCTGGTCTAGAGACGATGATCCGTTCGCCACCGTCTGAAGTCACTTGTCGCATTCCAAGTCCCTGCATTATCCCCAGAAATGAATTATCTCCACTGAGTTCTAAAATCAGAATCAACGGAGTTTATAAATTTATATCACAAAAGAGCACAAATAATGGAACCGGAAGACCTTAATAGTAATTCTTCATACATCAATCCTACCCAACCAAACTTCCAAATAATGAAAAGCTATAGCAAATTTCATGTTGCATAGATTTACCACTCCAAAACATGCTCCCAATTCATTTTGTTAATGTTCACGATATTTTTATGACAAGTGTTAAAAAAAATTGCTTGCTGTGGCAATCCAGTGAAAATTCTATTGCGAAAAGAAAAGGAATTCTGATTCAAATTCTATTTCAAAAAGGAAATTCATTCTGAAATTGATTTGTATAGTGACGTCTAGCAGAAACAATCCTAAAGCTAACCAAATACTGTACGAAAATACAAGCATAAGCATAAGCAAAAGCATTAGAAAATACTAGGCCAACAATTGTTAAATGAGACAGCACCTGTAGCATATCTTCTCTGTTCTTCAAAGCAAGTCGCCTCATTTCATCCCTCGTGGCATGCCTTAACATTCGCACTTTATCCTCCAAGAATCCATCTCCATTTCCCTCCTTATTAGAGAGGGTATCTAACAAGTTTTCAGCCCTTGCCCCAATCTCATTTTCTCCTGGTACTCTTTCCAGAGCATGAAGCACAGGTAAGATCCTTCCTTCATCAATGCATCTCTGTGTAGCCAAATGCCCCATTGACAAACCCCTTAGCATAGACAATATAAGGGGAATGGAAGGACGTTTCAAGGAAAATCCCCATTCCACACTAGATCTGAAACCGGTCTGTCCTGCAACAGCAAAACTATCTCTCAGATGCTTAATTGCAAGGCCAGTAATGCCCTTTTCCAAAATAATGTCCTTCAGTCTCTCTCCACATGAACTTGTCTTCAGTGACTCTGAGACTCTAACGAAATTTTCCACTGTAAATCTCTGCTTGGCAGCTTGCTCAGATAAGCTTTTATCCTCTGGCTTGTCTTCATGCTGTTTCTGTAATCGGTCAAACTCATCCCAATCATTCAAATATGGAGTGAAATGTTGGATGAGTGCATCCATGGCAGCAGGTTCACCATAGGTCAAGTAAGGCAAGATTCTAGCAACCATTTCAGTATTCCTCTGCTGTTTGTTTGATTTCTTAAAACCAAAAGGATGAGATAATCTCTCCAGAAACATGAGGACAATTTTTTTGGCCTGTTCACCAGTACCAGTTTGTTCACTGGTGACGGTAAGAGCACTTTGTCCAATGCTAATACTTTCACTTTCATTCGCTTCAATAGTTAGACTCTCCACAATCAAGAGAATGCCTTCAGCTGACTCCATGGCATCCACAGAGAAGGCACGCCTTGCTGTTTCTAGAAGTAATCCGAGAGCTCCTAGCCTTAATAAAGCACGCCTGTTCTCTCTTATTTTGCAACAATGCATAAGAAGATTAAGAACTGCAACCAACTGCTCTTGGTTTGACTTGAAATTATCCCATATGCGCTGGTTCAAATAAAGAAGTTACATTAAGACCAAGAAAATGGTTCGATAGACTTCAAATCCAAAAACGGTGTCCGTAACTCCAATTAGATATAGAAGGGGGCAGACAATTGACAAAGGAAATTGACATTAGATTCCAACGTTTTATTTTAATATTCCAAGTGAAAAAAAATTAATTTGACCCCGTGTAGTTAATTTTATGGTAAATGTTAGACCAAAATCTTGATCTACCTTGAAAGTAGCCGCAACCACACCCACAAATATATACCTTCAAATACTTGTTCACTTAGGCGTTTACTCAACAAGTAAATTGTCATCTTTAGAACATAATAAGAAGAAGGGTCGGACTAGGTTTCTATTAGATGATTTATGAAAAACTAACAGCTGAAATATGATATTATACGTGATTTAAGGACAAAATTAGAATGCAAAAGTACTGAACTACAGTAAATATATTTATTAAAACAAAAATCACCCCACCACTTTTTGGTAAAACTAGAAGACTCAACGAACAAAGTAAGGAAACAAAATAAAGCGATGATTAAAGGTCTTCTCTACACACCTGGATCATGCCCAACAAAATTTCCAGTCCTCCATACTCACGAACCGCACCTGCTATGGCAAATTCTAATTCGGGATCTTGCGATTCCTCTCTGTCCTCTTCCAATTCCTTAATCATAGGTTCCGTTGCTTCACCATCTAGCCCCTGGATATAATATCCAATCCCCAAGAAAATTTAGTGGTATTACTAAAAATCTCACCTACAAATTTCTGTAGCTCATATTTCACGAACTCTTCAACATAAAACTCAAATGTTGGGATTCCATAGCAAGGAAATAAGACACCTGAGCATTATCCAAAAAAGCTGGACATGAATTATTTAAACAAACCTGAAGACGGTAGGTCACTGTCATAGGAGGAGAGTCTCTTGCAGCAGTGGTAGATATTATTGCAGTATTAGATATGGCATTTGAAGACTGGTTAGACTTCTTCCACACTTGCTCATAGACTAGTGCTATGCTCAGATCAAGAGAAATTATATTTCCAGCAACTAGCAACTCCATGCCGTAATCATCTTCAAGAAAACTAAGTAAATCCAATTGGTGACAAATTTTATTTTTGACATCGCGCATTAATGGACCAATCTCAGCACTGGAGTAAGGATTCTTTGTCATGGATCCTCTAATAAATTCTTCTTGTGTGTGAGCCTTGTTTAGAACCAAGAGGTACACTGGCTCTGGTTTTGAGGGAGAGATCAGATTGCAGAGCTGCTCTAGAATAAACTGCACATAATATTTCAAAGTAAGCTGCCAATCTACATTCCACGTCAAACAGAAAAATAGATGAACTAAAAAGAGTAAGGGCATATGTTTAGAAAGTGATATCTGAATATTTTATTAGAGTATATACGGCATAAATCAGAGAAGATGCTAATGTTTTCATTTTATTTTGGTAATATTAATAATTTCATATGAAGCAGAACAAACTAGGAGGAAGTTGCCCTTAATTGATTGACCAGTTTTCAAGATTAATCGTACCAAACAAGTCCGCCCTTTCCTTTCCTCTCCATGGTTTTGCAAGCCACAAATGCAGGCTCGAATAAATTGCCTCTTGTTCTCATTGCTTTCCAGCAGAAGGCTGTCCAAGAGATCTTTCAAAAGCCGATTACAATCGCTAATCAATTTTGTCTTCTGTACTACCAAACCACGAATCACAATGAGAGCCTCAAGAACTTCAGAGAGTAGATTATCCCGCATGAATCTAACAATAAGATCAAATTATATGAGCTTAAACAAAAATAGTATAAAAAACAGCTGCTTAAGGAAAAAGTTATACCTTGATCTAATGTTAGGGATCTCTAAGAACTTCCCAAGGAGCTCTATGAGCTTGTGAAGAATAAATCCCTGTGAAATATCAATATGGAGGCTTCTCTCTAGAGACTCAACATTGCTCACTTCTTGAGAAATTAATTGGCAAATTGTACGTAAGCACCCTCGAACAGTCAAAAACAAGCGTGCATCCTCTGAATCTACCATCTTGAAAAGTAATT
Source organism: Cucumis cinereus (assembly GCA_037974625.1). Classification (NCBI taxonomy): domain Eukaryota; kingdom Viridiplantae; phylum Streptophyta; class Magnoliopsida; order Cucurbitales; family Cucurbitaceae; genus Cucumis; species Cucumis cinereus. The sequence goes on from JBBPDJ010000026.1 coordinate 1,325,413, forward strand.
CAAAATACTCAGCAGCACTCTCGCCAGCAGAAAGCGTTGCTGGCAACAGAGACACCAGTAAATCCAATAGTCGAAATCGTCTTGATGAACTTTGAGAACACAGTAAACTTATCAGCATACACATCTCCGATCTTATAGACTGGGAACAGGCACATAGCACAAGTTCTGTAACCCATGAACCCAGCTCAAAAGCTGACAAATCACTTTTAGCATTTCTACATACAAACCGCTTCCACTTAAGTGCATACTTCAGGGACAAATAATCGACTTTTTGTGTTCGGGATCTTTGAACTGTACTTTTGAACACCTGAGACACCTTGTACTGCCTTCTAACAAAGTCAAGATATGACGCTCCTTTTTCCCACTCTTCATAACTCAGCAACTGAATATCCTGATTCCTATTTGAAGAATCCCAATTATGTTCAAGTGATTCAGGTGCAGACTTATTCCCACTAACAGGTCCATTGAAAGATCCAGATATATTTGTAGCATTTTCATCCTTATTTTGTGAAATAGACGTCAATTTTCCCATCCTCTGCTCCTTGTCTACAGTTTCAGATTTAGGAGGAGTACAGGCTTGAGATATGATCCTCAGACATGGAAGAATGATGTGCTCAGCAATTGCTGGATGTTTGGCACCCGACTTAATGGATGAAAATAACAGCTGGAAAACAACTCGCAGTCTAGCTTCCCAGAACTCATCAGCCAAAGAACAAACTTCTGAGAGCAGTGATAACTCTTCTCGAGTAGCCAGAGCAATGTCCATAGAACGATGGTGTTCAAGGCAGTACATGACTTTCTTTTGGATTAGATTATTCAGCCCACTCACTGCATTTACATCACCCTCGGAGAAAGAACAAAGAACTGCCCTAGCTTGTATTCGTGCAGTTTTGGGCCCTTGATGAATATTGTTCTCAAACAGCTCAGATAATATGCCCAGGCTAACAAGTTGCTTCTTTGAACTCTGATGCTTTGATAATACCTGCAATATCTCAAGACATTGAGTGACAAATGTAGTCGCACAACCATAGCAGTTATTAGGAGATCTAGAAATCACAAATCTTGAAGTCGGAAACCCATCATCAGTATGTTTCTGGTGCAAATACGTCATTAAAACCCGACGAAGACCTTGAAGCGTCTGGACGCTTTTACTGACAGAATCAAAGGCTGCTTTGCATTTTTCACCATATAAAACCCCAAGGAGAGCAATTTTACGATTAATCTTGCAAGATGGTCCTGGAAGTGAGACCATCATTTGCTGAACAGAATCCTTCTGTTGTGAGTCCATTTCATTCTCACCAATGCTTGAAACAATTTTTAGCAGGGGTTTCTTGTAGCCTAACAGTTGCTGATATCTCCTGTGAGCATTTTCTGATTCAGATTCTATTGCAGTAAGACCTCTCTTCATATCTTCATCGTTCTCCATATTATCAAATGTAAAACTTGGCTTTGCCATAAAATTAAATTCAAATCTTCCATACTTGCTGTATCCACACTCGTTGCATAAAAATGAGTCCAGGTTCTCATAATTTATGTTCCGGCATTGCCTACATTGATATGCATTTTCATGGCAATTGCTGCATATTCCATGCTTATCAGTGACTGGACGACTGCATCGAGGGCATTGCAAAGGTTCAAGAGACAAAGCTTGAAGATTTTCGTAGAAAGAATCCAGCTCGATCATGAAATTACATGCAGTGATTGGAATGGGAAACTCTACTTTTAGTTCCGTCTGATTGAATGCAAGATGACAACTTTTCGCACGTTTCCACAAAGACCAATTATTTTTCAACTCCGATAAGTCTGCTACAGGCCGATTATTGTAGTATAGGTTCAAAACTTTCACAGATTTGGACTTCCGAGCATCATGAACATTCATTATAACAGTTTGAATTGTGTAACTCCCTGTACATTTGACAATGATGCGGTTGTCAGTGAATTTTGTTTCAGATTTAAGAGACTCAAGTTTCATCCTGCTGTAAGGCACCTCAGGAGAACTGCAAGCTGCGCAAGGTTCACTCTCTAGATAGTAACCATCAAACTCAACTAAACCACTTAAAGTATTGTATATGCGTGAATTTGGATGATTGGCCAACAGCTCATTTTGTGAGTGAAGTGTTTGATAAATTGATCGGATTACATCAGAGGTCAAGCATCGGTCCAGAAGTTCAGAACTCTGCTGCTTAGAGCCAACATCAGGAACTTTTCCCAGCAACCATGTGACCAGTTCTGTATATTCAGCAATGTTCAGACCATACATAGGCAGAGTTTTAACCTTTTGCAAGAGAGCCATCAATAGAGTTTCTTTAAATGTCTGCTTTCCATGGTGCCAAATACCACAAACAACACCTTTGGCCTCTGCTCGGACAGAGCTTGAATTCCACTCAAGAAGAAAACAATCAATGAAATGGCTCAAGACATTACTACCCTTATCAACAAAGATATTCACCATGGTCTCCATATCCAAATAGGACTTCTCCAACGCAGAATCGCTTCCATCTTCACCTTTTTTTTTCTTTCTTATATCCGCAGTTTGTGTACCAGATTTAGTACTTGTCCCAGTATCTCCTGCTTCAGACTTCTGTACAGAATGCCCAATATCCTTTCCAGTATAGAAGGCGAGATTCAAGAGTTTGAGAGTCTGAATAACAGACTCTTCTCCAAAGTAGAAAATTCCATTCAGCAAAAATGGCAGTACATCCCCATGTCGTAAACAATATTTCTGCCAATTTCGAGGCCTTGCAGCAGCTACTTCAGCCATAGTTGTTAGGCATTTCACTATCTTTACGCTTCTCTCGTATGACATGGGATTTTGAAAACCACCAACCTTATTTACATATTTGAAAAGTTTCTTTACTTCAGTTGAAAACTGCCAAGAGTCTCGAATACTGTAGTAGTGACTTTTGCTACCACAAATGTGGAGGAAAAGCCTTCTCGCATATCTTCTAACAAAGCTAGTATTAGGATTGTTAATATAGCTGCAAAGAACATCTTGATAGGCATCCAACTTCAAATCCTTGCTGCTATAAATCTTATAAACCTTCTCCTTCTCCAATGTCTTGTCATATTTTTCTGGTCGAACCAATGTATAAACAAGGCGAAAAGCATTTTCTAACAAGAGCCTGTGATAGTCTATAAAAAGATCTGTCCGGTGTGCTTTTGCATAAGAATCTGAAAAAAATGGAGAGAAATTCCCAGCAGGGAGATCCTTACGAACTGTTAGCAGAGCTCCACATCCAGACCCATTATTAAAACCATGTCCACTGTCATAATCAATTGTGGATGACTTGAAGACATGCACTAGCTGCTGCAGCACATCCATAAGATAATTTACAAAAGATTGCTGCCTAATAGAGCTACAAGCACGAAGTAGTTGTGAGGTAAAATCATTTTTTCCCTGATCATCCATGGAAGATTGTGCAGTCAATGAAGTAGATGGTGCAACCTGCGTTGAATTCTTGTCATGCGTATCTGTGGTAGTACTAGATTTGGCACCTGGACCATCACTACCAGGTTGGTGCCAGTTTCTTAGCATCAAAGTGAAAAACATGAAAACAAGGATTGCAACTTCCCCAAAAGAGGTACGGGTCTTTGCTTCAAAAGGTTTGTTGAGATTAATCTCATCCAAAAACCATTTAATTAGTCTTTCCAAGTTCAAGTTTTCAGATTTCAAACTGTTCATAAAAGGTCCGCCCATAGTGGATGATAATCTGTAGAAAAGCTGCATAACAGGAACAGCCTGAACACCTGAAGTTGTCTCCATCCATCCTTTTAACTGTTCAAGGAGCTCAGAGAGAAGCAAGGAATTAACAGTTTGTTTAGAGGCTGATATTGAAACTGGATCAGTCACTGAGGCAGAAAAATCCCCAGAATCAGCTGGCTCCAGGACATGAATTGATGATGCTGGATTCTTCACGCTAATATCTGATCTTACTGATGTTAAGCTTGAATCATTGATATCTTCTGTGGCAAAGTGATATTCATTTCCATCTCCTAGTGATTCCACTTCAATTGGGATGGCAGTCATAGGATGATCTCTAGAATGAGGGGAAGGAAGCCTGTCAGCATCAAGTACCTCATAACATGACTCGCATAAATCAAAATCAGGGCAAATTGTACAATGCCATCGTCGCCTCAGTATAGGAACCTTGGAGCAACCATCACAACAATATTGAACAGAAGAAGCGATAGCGTCTTCTTCAATCACGACCTGGGGATTGGTGCCAGGTGTTTCAGTGGATACAGGTGCAGATAATGGAATGTCAGCACCATCATCAGTAGCCAACATTGTTTGCTTTGGAAATGGAACCTGAAGCAACCTTGAAGATATAGCCAAGCTGAAAAGAAAAGGGAAGGATAGAATATTAGGTAAATACATTAGAATAAAGTTTTAGCATAAGAATAAAATTGACAAGACAAAACCTGCTTGAAGCCTGAACAGCCTCACTGGAGGAAAACAGAAGTTTCTTAAATAACACAACAGCAGGTGCAACAGAGTGCCTGCCAGTGTCTGGGCCATGCAATGCCAGACACTCAGCGTAGCAATAAATAAGTTCAACAGAGGAAATAACAATGTTGTTCAACGTCTGAGTGTTTGGCTGCTCCAAGTCCAAAATTCCCCACAGAATTTGCATGAGTCCATCCACCACTTGAGAACCTACATTAGTGATTCTAACCATAAGGCGATCATAAAAAATATACATGACAAGCATTCTACTTGGTTATCTAATTAACGGCCTAAAGAACAATTTAACAACACACATAAATATTATACCCATCTACTTTCCTTTGATTTTAAGGAGATAAGAATAATCTCTAATGTAATCCATCACACTTCACAACCCACTTTGGCTGACAAAATCACATGAAATGTTTAAAAAAATTCTTACACCTAAAATTTTAACAATTATAAAAAAATTTGAACCAAGTTTAAAAAGAAGTACAAATACCATTTCTTTCCAGAAAACAAGCCAAATTAGATCTACGATGCAGGGCAATCTTAGAAACTGCACGCATTTGTGAAGTAAATTCTTCAATGATCCACCCTCCTGCAGCACCTCCAACTCCAAGCCTAGAGGAAAGCACTGATGTTGATTTCACCACACCAGTCAGACGCATGGTGTCCTTCACCTAATTATGACGGGGGAACTTTCAAGAGTAAGTTCAAAAGAATTTATCACAATATGAGTAAAGCCACACAAATTAAATGATTACTTGGTAGTATATCTCTTTTTTCGGGAAGATGGCTTGCAGGACACGACAAGCAGCAGACTGCAACAAGGGCTCACGATCACTTTCGTATATTGTTTCTAATAATTGCTTGCACTTCAGTTTAGTCAGCTCCTGATTCACATCATCAAGTTTTGGGCATCCTTGCGGTCTACAAAGCAAATAATAACTGGACAAGACCTTCAGACCATCTGCTAAGACCTGCTGCTGAATAGGAGCACATTGAATGGATCGCCTCTTTTTTCCAGATCTGGCAAGTATGGAATTGGAACCAAGTGCACGTGCCTCCATGTCGAGAACAGCATCCAGTTTTTCTTTCCAACCAAATTCATCTTTTGCTCGACCATACACTTCAAGAGAGTCTATCCTAGGAAGTGCAGTACCATTAAATGCTGGCCCAACAGTTACAGAGAATTCTTCATCAGCAAGAAGAGACTCAGCAACAGTAAATGGTATATCATACCATGATCGCATGCCCTCGTCTAATTTTATGACTCTCTGGAAAATAGTTATCTCTGAAGGTATATGGTTCGCCGACGTATTACCAACATGAATGCGGAATCCAACCATAACAATATCAGGGTTGGAATTAGAGACAGTAATCTGAGCAGGGAAAGAAGAGTCTGTAGTTAGAGCAGGCTTCAATCAGAGAGAAATTATTAATTTACTTTTTTTTCTGATAAGAAACAAATTGTAATGATGTGTTAAATTTACAAAAGGGAAATTACCCTGAAGCCAACGGAGTTACAAAAGACTTCCCCAATTGGTCAGAAGAGAGGATAAACTATATGAGCTACAGAAAGATGTACAATTTCACGAAGTCATAGCAAGAAAGATAACACGTTCGAAACAATCTATCAAAAATGTTTCCTTTTTCATTGCAGAGACGGTTGTGTTATTATGCAGCTTCAGGTTGGCAAGGTTGAATTGAAGGGGTTTTTTAAATCAACCACTGAGTATTTGGGTTAAAAGTCATTTGACTATTTAGCCACTTCTTTTTTTTTTTTTTTAAGAGAACTATTTAGCCACTTCAAATAATAAGATACCGCAGCAACAGAAAAAAACATATCATCACACTCTATGTTTCGTCAATCAAAGTTTAAAATAACCAAGAAAGCATTGAAATGCATAATTATGTGCAAGGTGAAACAATAAACAATACCTTGAAACCTGAAGAACTGGGACTCTCAAGAAAACCATCCTCGGATGCCAAACTCTGTTTGGCTCCTTCAGAATCACCATTTCGAATAGTGTCGCCTCCCAGTCTCACATCTGCAGTGATGCAAACAGTCTTCTCAAAAAAATCAAGTGGGAATTCTGGATTTGTACTGGCATAAACCTTGTTATTGAGAATGCCAGAACCCAACTTCTTGATTTTTTCTGCAGTTGCATTTGCACTGGCATCCACTCCAACAGCAGTGTGTGTGTATATTTGAAGGCTACCATCATCGTGTAGTACAAGACAATGTATTTTATCTTTGGATAAAGGCTTATAGGCAGTTATGCCAACTAATGGCAAAGATGAACCCCCCGCATGTCTCAAGTTTTGAGCATAAATCTCATGAGCCCCCATAGATACAGCCAAAGCCGAATTCGATTTGACACTTGAAAAGCAAACAAATAAGCCACTGCCAGCAAACAGCTCCTTCCAACGGTGTAGTCCAGCAGGCCGGAGCTTCTTGTCTTGCTCCGCTTCGTATATAAACGATATTTCAGTCAATTTTGTTGCATCAGGGCTTAACTGACCAACCAATGTGGTGCCATCTGCATATGCAAGAAATAATAATTTATAATATGAAGAAAAGTACAATGACAATCCCTTTGCACTCATTTCCCTGCCCTGAATGTGAATGATCTCTTTCAAGGGTGTAGCTCCAATATTTCCCATCACTGACAACTCAAGTCTGAATATCCTTCCATTTTCTGAAAGAACAATGAGAAACATCTTTCCCTGTGAAGCTGTGAATAGTGTAGCATCAACTACCATGTCATCTGGCAACGTGAAGTAGTGCATTGGACTGATATTATCCAGGGATAGATCATATATTTTGACAAACCTGTTTGTAACCACCATTAATTGTACTTGAGATCCTGGAACCCATTCCATTCGTTTAATATGAGCACCTTGCAGAGCTAGTTCAATAGCAAGACGATCAACAACTTCACCACGGTGGTTCAAAGTCAGGACTTGGCAATCTTCATAGCCTGCCACAGCAAGATAGTTCTCCACTGTGGGATTAAAAGCAAGATGTACAATTTCAAAACGAACAACGTTTTTGGAGAGAGGCTTAACATTAGTCTTGTCAGCCGTCATGGGTGCAACTGTGGCCTGTTCTATTAACTGCCTGACATCAAAAATAGACACTTTATCACCTTCACCAACAGCAAGACGACCTCTGATGCTGACACTGAGCAAAGATTTCACAAGAGATCCACTGGCTAGATGTGATTTGAGCTCCTTGGCATTTGCATATTCTGCCTTAATCTTAAGGTCCAAAGACCCACCTTTATATGCCTTTTTCAATTGCAAGAGATCAAGCCCATATGATAGCACTTTGTCTTTTCCCAGAATAATTTTCTTGTCTTTCGAAAGGTCTGGGTCCCTTTGGTTAGTTATAGAAGGCAATAAACACGAGCAAAGCTCGAGCATCCTTCCTTCAACATCCAGTTCCTCAAGTAAAACAGAAACACCATCTAGAAGCTCCCTAGGAACAGAGGGTCTGAGACACTTATCTGCGTCTGTAACTGATACATCATCTTCCAGATCAGATTCACTTTCAGGGAGTTGATCACCCTCCTCAGAGAAAGGTAAAAAGCACTGAAAGTTACTGGCACCACGTACAGGGGCACTGCCATGTCCAGTAAACTTGCGAGGCTTCAAACACTGGCAACTGCTACCCCTAACACCCCCAGCACCACAGTCACAAAAGAAGCGACTAGACCGGGAATAAACAACACGATGACCACGATGGCAAACTTTTGCACACACAGAACAACATCCCTTCGAGACAGTCAGGTCACATGTATAACAAAAGTACCAGTGCTGTTCCATGAAATTGCTACCACTGGATGTAAATGTGCAGACTTTTGAGGCAAGTGCCCTTTCACTGTTTGTGTCCTCCTCCTCATCCTTGTCTAGACTAGCTACCTCACCGTCGGAAGTTCCATCATCCTCATCTTCCTCAGCAGAAGTTGCATCACAGTCAAAAGATGCAGGACCTTCTTCTTGATTAGAAGAAAGAACCAATGTCTCTGAATTTTTCCTAGGCCCCACCGACTTAGAAGAAAGAGGTCCAACTTCAGGCGCATACCTCGACAGGGGCTTGCCAGAGGTTCTCTCAAAAACATTCTTACCAGATCCACTCTCAATCAAAATCATTTCCAGAAAATTGAAGAGGTACTTCAGCCCTGGAAGCAGACGCTCATCGCTAGCCAATTTCTCCATCAATATGAGAATCCTCTCCAAAAGTAATTTCATTGATTTGTCCCCTTTCAATAGCTGAACAACAAAATGGAAATAGGACTTGGAAACACTGATATCAAATCGCAAAAAAGCCATGTCAAGTGATACTAGTGCAGCCTCAAAAATGTGACTCTGCAATTGAAGTGCCAGAGGTTCTGAGGGAGATGAAATGAGACAAAATACAAAATTCATGGATGATTCTCTAAGAGAAATAGAAGATCCTTTCACATTGCCTCCACTTGAATCTTCGGCCACTAAACCAAAAATCCTCTTCTCCAACCATTTTGATAGGCTAAGCAAATCCATACAAAGGAATTTTTTCTGTACTTCTTGTTTAAGTTTAGGGCATGGCTCTCCAGACAAGAGGTCCACAAAGAAACCAAGAACCTTCAAGTTAACTAGTTCGGAGCAACAATTATCTAAGGAGTCTAGAAGAACCAACAAATTACCATGTTGAAATGCAAAAAGCTCTCTAACCTGCTCCGGCACATCTTCAGCGCCAAGATAGAATTGGAAAACAGAAGACTTTGAAACATCTTTCCGGAGGCTGTCCATGATATCTATAGCCTTAACAATTACCAATTCATGAATAGTGCTATCACTCACCCCCCTCATATTAATGTGTCTTAAGTACCCCTCAAGCTGTTTCAACAAAAACAGAACCCCATAAGAACATCCATCAAATTCTGCATTTAAACTTTGATATATACCTTCACATAGGCCATGAACACTTTCAAAGGTCTTGTCAAATTTTACAGTCATTACTGCCTCAAGAATCCCACGAGTTACCTCAGTCTCCAAAATGACACTACGCTTAACATCTACTATTCTCAGCAGCCCAGCTAGAACAGAAATAATCCTTCCTATGCTAAGGACACAAGAAAGTAGAATTCCACTGGAAGTTTCCAAATGAGAGGGAAAACCATGAAACATCGATTCCCAACAGACCCTTGATGAGAACCCAAGGGTTCTTTTGTCTACTATTTCCTCCAACCTAGACAAGAGGTTAAAAACAGATTCCAATAAGCAAGATGTTGTCCCATAGCTCTCAAGGGTCTTGTTCTGGACACCTCTGTCAAATTCCGAATGTTTAAAGAGCAAGAGAGGGGAAAACTCAGTAGCATGATCATTACTACTACTAAGAGTAGCAACAAAAGCTTTCTGATAAACTCGTAAATACATGCTCAGTACAAATGACAACTCCCTGATTAATATTGGAACTTGGCTATCGGTAATCACTGAGGAAATTAAGCTTTCAGCAAAATTGGCCTGCTCACTATCAGTAACTGTGGTATCTTTCAAGAAAGAACCCACTGTAGGAATCGTATTCTTACTGCAGTATCTCCATATCCCAACACTGAGGAAGGAAAGAATCAGCGATAGCCATGTTCCATTTCTTAAAAAATTCCAGCCCAAAGCTTTGAAGTCCTCCAGGATACTCCCACCATGCAAACGCCGAAGCAAACCAATCACAACTTGAGGAAACTTCATGCGTTCGCCAATAACACCAACATGATCTAGAAGTAAATAACTGAAGTAAAAGAAGCATGTGGTCTTCGAAATGTCCAGTGCGTCTGGTTCACTCCATAATGGGCCTCCATGTGATAAAGCATTCATGGAAGGAAAATCCCAGCAGAGAACAAAAATGTATCTTTCAATGATGAGGTCTTCAACCGTAACAGCTTGTTTACCATTCCAGAACCCCAAAATCCATGAGAATATCGAAAAGATATCACTGGGATTGAACCATGGACATTCTATTGTCAAATCATGCTGGCGTAGTGAAGCAGGAAATGAAGAAATATCAATCAACTGGTTGATCAAGCTATTTAGGAAGGGCTTGGATTCTACGGATGAACCAATTATATTCTTAGCAACACTTGCTCCCCAAGACGATAAATGATCATTCACTGTGTAAGGCAAATGAGAAGAAAATGCAGGAGCATCCCTCAACTTGGAGCGAAAATCAAAAAGCAACGAAGAGGAACATGTATGAGGGTGAAAAATAATGTGTCGAAGTACTACAATCAACCTTGAAACCAATAAACCCCACATCGACAATTCTGTACAGTTAGAAATCGTGGATGGAGCATCAATCGCCCGAATGGAGGAAAAAATTAAGCTCGAAATTTCTCTCTTTTCTCCTTCAGAAGATAAGTGAAATGCCACCAGAAGAATTTCAATATGAAACACCGAGGGAAGAGTCCCTATAAATTCCTGGAGGCTGGAATATTTTAAGGAAATAGTTTTGGACTTCTCAATGACAAATTCCACAAATTGCGTGTATATTTGGGTCCTCAACTGTGTCCCAGCAACACCAGTTCTACGGAAAAGGGTGTGAGCCAGTAAGCTTAGGGTCTGATCATTGTAAACAAAGTTTCCATTTTCAGCATTCAAAATTTTCTTCACAAGGTACTCTTCAAGCGAATCTGGCAACGCATGCCTTGTGAGAAGACCATGCAATAACCCGTAACAAATTTCATGGATGTGGCCAGATTTCCTCTCATCGTGCGCAGGTAGACAACTAGCAGAAGACTTGTCATCAGAACAGCATCCCTCACAGTTTAGTAAGGAAAGTAATATATCAATATGGTTCTGATTAAGTTTGTTGCAACCATCATCAAAAACAGATGCATTCCATTCAGGAGAGAAGATACATAGCTTGATAAAGCTCAATAGTTCTTTAGCAGCTTGGAGAAGCAGATTGCAAAAGCTAGAGGTAGAGTTGAGGGCAAGATGTTGCAAATCATATCCATCTACAGATCCAACAGAGCGGCCACTCTCAGAGAAGAGGTCCCCAAATAGTGCTTCATCTTCATGACATACAGCAGCTTCTTGTTCAACCGTACTAGTGCTCTTTATACTGGATAATGATCGCTCTATTTTTGGTCTTAATCTCATTCCTTCAGAATAAAGAAAGAAGAGGAGATGCATCAAATCATCCATCCACTGTCTTGATGGAGGAAATATCATTCTCAAAATTTCTTCCACTGTATAATTCTTATGCAAAGGAACAGTCTCCATACGAGCATGGCATTTAGGTAAGTCCACTGATAAATCAGCAAGAGTGCTCGTGTGATGCATTTCAAGATTTTTAAAACTGAAAGCATGATATTTATGCCCCTTAAGATCTTGAATGAGTTTAATTATAACCATTACACCTCGAGGAAAGTAAACCAGGGGAGGCTTCAGGTTTGCAGTAGATGCATCATAGCGCCAAACTGAAGAACTCAAATTATCCAATATGGAAGCCACTATACATGTTTGGATGTTCACACAAACGTAGCTGTTGCGAAATACAACCTGAACTAGCTCCAAAGTTTCTTCAAAGAGTAACAAAATGGTGTTCTCAAAACTACTCTCGCCTGTAGCATGACTATTTGCAAACTCAAAACACAGTCCAAACAAGCAAGGCAATGAGTTGGCAAGCGACGCAAATGCCTGCATCAGTTTAGCATCATATTCAATGTATGGAAATTTCTTCGAGAGGTCAGTAAGAAGCTTTAATATCCTCAAACTACATGACAGTCTCTTCCGAAAACTTGTACTTCCTGTCTTCTCATCAAGTGCATCTGGGAGTACTACCAATTCTTTGCAGATCAAAATCAAACGTTGAATGCATGCCAAATGTGTCACTGCCCAATGTTGGCAAAGGAAAATCAACTTGTTTGTATCTTCGAGGAATGTCGGTTCACTGAATCCAGGTTCAGACGTCAGCTGATCAGCTTGCTCGCATTCAGCAGCTATTGTCATTAAAAGCCTACCTACCTGTTTTTCTTCTCTGGAGCAACAAACTCCTAAAACAATACAATAAAAAACAAACGCAACTTTATCGAGGAAAAACTAATACTAATACAATAGGTATTTCAGATTAAGACATTAAATTTTTAACAGGTACCTGTAAAACCACATTCAACGGTATTATTGAACTCAATGGTAGCCTCAAAGTCTCCACCAATAGATTTTAACAAGTCTATAAGACCTTTCTTGGCGCAGTGCTGTACACAATCTGATACTTTATCCATCCCACCAACCAAAATTGTCTCCAGAATCATTAACATATTATTCTGCAGAAGATGCCAAAGGGTACTTGATATAGTACAAATATATACACACACATGTATGTTGAAATATCAAGAAATAATGAAAACATAAAAAATCAACACTGAAAAGGAGAAATTGCTGATTGGTAACATTAATCTTAAAATTAATGCACCTCCATAAATCAAGATGGTTAATAATATATGTGAACAACGCCATGAAAATATCAACAAAATGTTGATTGTGATGGGCAAGAATTTGATATTAGAAAAAATAAAAATAAAAGAAACAATAAAGTTCAGGTATTACTACTACACATCTCAAACTTGATACCAGTTTCCTGTTTTGAGTTGTCAAGTCACAAGCTCGTTGCCAATGTACATCAACCAACTTTTTGAAGGTAAGAGTAGCTCCTATTTATACTTCAAAAATAGCTATTAAAGTACTTTTTTCTAATATAAATTTTCCCCTCTCATTTATTCCCTTTCTCTTTATATCTATATTCTCTCTCTCTCTCCCTCTCTCTATTTTCGTTGTCCCCTCTTTCTTTAATTCTTCTGTAAAATTCATTTTTCTAATCTTTGTAATTTTGCATTGATATAATTTCACATTCATGGATCATGAATGCATTTAGGGGGTGTTGGGGCACTTGGTTATTGTAGTGAGTGCTTTTAACTGTTTCATTAATTAAATCAAATCATTTCTACCAACTTCCACCGTTCAAATGCTACTCCAAATAAACACCAACATCCACATATCCATTGAGATCTCTATCAACGTTGCTTAGCAATCCTCCAATACAGATAGTTTTTTCCTCCCACACCCCAGAAAGGTCAGCTGAATAAGATAAAAAAAACACATTCTACCCATAATGGAAAGTTTTATTAAGACAAGTACGGACTGTATGGTAAAAACATTACTTTCTACCTTTCAATAAAAAAAAATATCTTTAGATAATTGCAGGACCAATATCTTGCTTTTTAAGTTTCTCGTGGACATAAGATTAGAGAGCTTGTATGTTAAAAAAATATAATGATGGTGATGATGACAAATAGTAAATTTCGTTATAGTACTTTGAACATTGTGTGCTTGAGCCTAATTAAAACAAACACATGTAAGAGAAAATTACCTGAAACTTAGAGAGTTTAAATTGTATCTCAAAACTTTGAAGTATAGTCCTTTTTAGTTCTTGTTGTCAACTGTCTAAGGTTAATCCAATCAGAAAAAACTTTTCATGAGATAGTAAACTGGCAGTGACTTTAATGCGATTACGCTTAGACTTAATTCTAACCTGTCCAACCGAGTCGTCTAACCCGACAACCAATTCTTGTATCCTATAAAGCACCAATACTTCAAAACTGGGGAAGTGTTGGTGTCGGACACCATGTCTCCGACACGGCAGTTGGCGTGACCATTGTTTTATTATTATTTTCCTACTTTCCGAACATGTCAAGACGTGAAGGACACTCCATATGCACAATTTTTTTTAAAAAAATTATGCAACAAGACCCACTATTGGCAGCCCATTTAAAGGGGTATTTTAAGCCGATTAAAAGTAACTATTCAGCCCAACTTTTTCAAAATTCTAGAGTTTTTACAAAATTTCTCCATACTAACACACTGAACGTGTCCTACTTTTTGTCAATTGACTTGTCCTGCGTCAGTGTTCTGTTGTATCCGTGTCGCATGTCATTTTATGTGCTTCTTAGCTTGTATCTAACCATTCATTTGTAACGCGCCCAACCGGACACCGTATAAGAACACCTCCTCCATATTTTATCTAATGAAGCAACGCAAACATTTCGACAACAGTATTACTGGTAGGGACTAAAAATAAGCATCATTTAAATCTCACTACTTACTTTAAGAAGTTAAAGACTAAATACGCACAGTAACCAAAACAAAGCTTATGATTTGACCTATTAACAACAACAACAATAATAATAAATAAATAAATAAATAACAAGCTTCATCAAGACTAAGAAATATGACATTGAGAAGAACATTCTAATATCCTGAGTCGGTTCAACGTGAGAATGCATAAAAAAAAATTGTCAATAGGATATGAAATGAAAATTTCACACACAAGAAATGTAGTAAAGGAAAGTGAAATGAAGTGACATAAAGTAAATAACTTCTATAGAATAGTGAAGGTTAAAAATACGAAGCAAACGATTTGACAATACATCTACGCACAAACAAACCATGGCTCAAGATTTACTTCCACAGAGAAAGAACTAGGTCTCCTACAGAACACTTTTATTAGGTGAGGTAAAAGAAACCAATGATGAACCCTTCCCTCCCACATTAATTTAGCAACTACCAAGAAGCAACAAACCTGAATACTAAAGTCATCGCACTTAAACTCTGATTTCTCCAAGTAACAGAAAACCAACTCGAGTGATTTTTTAACAACCGCAACAACTATAGCTTCAGCTTGATCCACTGTCGAGGCAAATGCACCAAAGACAACATGCATCAATTGAATACCACCATATCACCAACCAAAATCCATTTCCCAGGAAAATAAAGAAATATTGAAGAAGAAGAAGAAGAAGAAGAAGAAGAAGAAGAAAGTCCAAGAATCAAGAAGCAAAGCCGAAATTCAATTTTAATAAATTTGAAGCTCATATAGAAGCAAAACACTTACACAACATTCGTAATTTCATTTCTTTAAAAAAAATGTTTAAGAGTTAGAAACACTTAAATTCCATTCCAACTGAGAGTTTCCAGTCCTCAACGGATCAAAACATTCAAGACATTACGTTTAATAACATTGAAGCACGAAAAAAATTTTCAAAAATGAGAAATAAAACGCGTCCAAAAGAAATCAAAAGGACAGAAATAACACATTTCTCAGTGTTGAAAAGCTCGGAAGTAAAGCAAAGCATTAACATACCAGTCAGGGATCGAGAAGCAGAAGCAATTGCATGAACAATTGAACACACAGCTTGGATCTGAGGATCGGTCCATGATTGAAAAGCAAAGTTACCGTCACCAAGGTCCTGAAGTCCGGCTTCAATAATCGAATAGAATTGACGAAGGCCGAGTTTGATAGAAGAATCATCGGAACGAAGAAGCTGAAGGAGATCGGAGGAAGAGAAAGGCTTCTTGGTATTGGCGGTGGTGCTGGAATCGTCAAGGAATATAGCGTCTAAGAGCTTGACGAAACTTTCCTCCGCCATGAGCGGTGGTACCGGAGGCCAGAACGATCAGAAGTGAAAAAACTTGGAGAAGAAGAAGTAGAAGGAAGGAAGAAGAAAGAAGAAAAGAATTGAGGGATGTGGTTTAATTATAAATAGTAATAAAAGAGAGGGGTTTTGTGAGTGAATAAAAAAGTAGAGGGGGTTTATAATAAAAACAAAATATATCCAAAATAAAAGAAGAAAGAAGTGTGAGAAAAAGATGTGCTGAGGCGGTGGATTGAAAAAAGTAAAATCAATATAATCTATCGACGTGTTTTTGCACTTAGTTATGTTTTTTTTTTACTTTAATTAAAATTTTAAAGCTTAATTAATTATAATTTAAAATATTATTTTTAAATAGAACAAAATAAATGAAATTATAAAAAAATATCATTATCATTAATTTTTGTCATTTAAAATATTTCTTTAATTAAAAGCATATTTGAGAATATTCTTATAAAAATTGTTGTAAATGACAAAACTACATAAAAAGATATTTACAAATATAACAAAAATTTATATTTAGTAGTGATAGATCGTAACATGGTGTCTACCAGTATCCATTACTGATAGACAATAAGAGTCTATTAATACCAATTTATCAGTAATTTTTTACTATATTTATAAATATTTTGATTTATCTTATTCTATTTAAAACCAATGATAATTCATTTTTTTCCAAAGCACCCTAAATACGTTTTGATCCTATCAAAAGTCAAAACCAAATTTGATAACATGAAAAGTGTATTTGAAAGTATTAATTTAAATATAAAATTAATTTAGAGCTTCTATATAAAAGTAAAAAGGTGGAGTAATTTAATATGTGTTTCAAAGCAATTTTATACGTAACTAAAATGAATTTAACAATTTTAAAATCATTCTCAAACATGCATTCACAATTTATAATTTAGAGTCCTTTGTCTTGAGTTTTAATCTTTGAACGAATAGTGATTGTTATGAGGGATAAGATATTCTATGACAATTAGTCGTGTACAAATATGTGTATTTTAATCTTTTTAATATAAATTGGAGGTGACGAAATTTGAACCTCAAAACCTCTTATTTCTCATACACACATGTCGGTTGAGCTAAGTTCCTGTAGGTTCTATGTTTCAATTAAATATTCAAAAAAAAAGTTGGATTAATCACATTTTTAAGTATAATTTTGAAAAAGAAAAAAAGTTGGGGTTGAGAGTAAATGCACTATTTTTATTTGGAAGTGAGATGGCACTTTCACTATTGTTTTCTTCCTCGTAATATATTCATTTTGTTTTGTTATGTAATTTTTGAATTATCAAATTACATGAGATTTTAGTCCATTATGTTGTATTAAACTGGACATTATTTCATGTCGACGTGAGCATAACTCAATTAACATATCATGTATATCCTTAATCAAGAAAACAACAAATTTACTAATATAACAAGTACTAAATATAAGTTTATAATAACTAATCGATAATTTATTATTTATTCATTGATAATTTACTATAATTTGTTAGATTTGTTATTTTGAAGTTGTTGGGATTTGGAATTCGTTATATTTTAAAAAATTTAGATTTTTCCTAATCACACCCTAATTTTTTAGGTATTTGTTGTTTGGTTATTTTTATATTTTAATAATTTGAATTTTAAATTAAAAATATAATTTTGTCAATTTTAAACTATTTTAGGCATATTGTTATGGTTTTAAATGCATTTTTCAAATTTGTCATTTGTCTTGTGACCTCTGGTTAGCATGCGGCCCAATAAAATTGGACCACATGGTCGACGGTAGATAGGGCTTGCAAACTTGTCAGCAGTTAAGTTTTCCTCTATTTTTATCTGACAAAAACTTAATTGGTATTTTTTTAATGGATAAATGAGTTTGTGGTTATAATGTATCACTCGAAACCACTGGTTGGTCTGGTGGTAAAAAAATGAGACTAATCTCTATAGCTAACAAAAAGGTTATTGGTTCAATTTATGATGGTCGATACCTAAGAATTAATTTCATAATGGGTTGTCCCGTGACGAAAATGTTATATCACTCGAACTTAGCACTAGATTTGTTATTTTCCACAATAGTTGGTTTGACATTTTAACGCAAGTATCTAATAGAGCATTCTTTTATTGAAAACGAATGAAATTAAGAAAATTATGAAAGTTTTAAGATGAGAGATTTTTCCCTAAGAATCATATGTGAGTTAGTGAGATTAACCATGTATACGAATGATGCGTAAATAACAAACTCATACTTTATTTTTGAATGAATCACATTTGTCACTGAAGTCGAATTCAAACACATCTTATATTCAATGGTGATAGTTTGAGTACATCGTAACTAGATCAATCATCCATTAATTATTTCTCGAGATCAAATACCAACATTATAAAACAAGAAGAATTAGCATCTTAGATTTTTTTTTACTCAACATTAAAAATAGTCAATAATTATATATAGATTAATTATAAAAAAATTAATTTAAATTAGTAAATAAATATTTTATATTTTTTAAACGAGTTAACACGTCTTTCTCGTTTATATTTTACAAACACTTGGTGACATTTCGTTGTTTATTTAACTTGTTTTGTGAATTTTTATACAATATAATGTAAATATCACATCGATTCATCTCTTACGTCGATGTCGAGTCTATGAAGATATAAAAATATCGATATGTCGATGGAAATTAATACTATAACGAGGATGACGTAAAAAAAGAGGAATTTTTCTTTTTTGCTATTTTGTGCAAATTTGGAAGTGCTTTTTTGTGCTCCATCTCGTGAACTAACACTGACCCAACTGCCCTCAATTTGCCTATTTCCACACCAATAAATAACCAAACTTAAAATTAAATGCAACCATGAAAAAACAAGAAAAATAAAAATTAATACCCAAATTACAAATTCTCTCTCAAATATTATATTCCAACCTTAATTCTGTAATTTAATTGGATTTTTTTTTCTTTTTTTCTCTTTTTTGGTTGGTGGGAAAATGAGAATACATTGACTGCTGTTTTGGTTAGCAGTTCACTAGTTTTTCCATGAAACACATTATGAGGCTTTGTGGGTTTTTTGTTTTTATGCTATAAATTTCCATTCATTTCTCATTTTCTATACCTCAAATCTGAAAAAAAAAAAAAGGAAAAAACAATTGGATCTAAAATAAAAAATGGTTTGGCTTCTCATATTACTTCTTCTCAATTTTAGTTTCTTTGATCTTTCAGAGGCCAGGCACCACAGGAAGCTGCCGTCGGCTGTTGTCGTCGGTACTGTCTTCTGCGACACATGCTTTCAACAGAAGTTTTCCAAGACCAGTCACTTCATTTCAGGTGTTAACTCATCTCGTGTTGGAATTGTGTGGTTGTATAACTCAACTAGTTAAGACATATATGTAACTGTTATAATGTCTTGAATTTGTTATCTGAAGCTTCGAAATGATCAAGCACAAGGTCTTGTTGACCCTAGAATTTAGAGGAATCTAAACATATGCCCTATAGTCCTTTACGAGTAGACATATCTAACCATGTCGATTTTATCTATTGTTTACTTCTTCTTTTTTTCCTTTGTTTGTCGATTTCATAACAGTTGGTTTATACTACGTAGGTGCAACGGTTGCTGTCGAATGTGGAAACAGAGGATCGAAACCGAGTTTTAGAGAAGAAGTAAAGACAGACAGAAGAGGGGAATTCAAGGTGAATTTGCCAGTTTTAGTGAGCAAACATGTGAAGAAGATAGAGGAATGTTATGTGGAATTAATTAAAAGTAGTGAACCATATTGTGATGTAGCTGCAACAGCAAAATCATCTTCTCTTCAACTCAAGTCAAAAAAGCAAAACACACACACATTCTCAGCTGGCTTCTTCACTTTCAAGCCTCTAAAACAGCCAAACCTTTGTAGCCAAAAGCCACAAAATCCCAACACACTTGATGAAATGAAAGAAATCCAACTTCCCCCGCCCCCGCCGTTTGACTACCCGAATTTGCCGTCTCCGATCCAAAACCCGACCGTACCGAACAGTCCTCGAATTTACGATAACCTTCCTCCTCTCCCATTGCTTCCTGGACTTCTTCCATTGCCTCCATTACCTCCATTGCCTCCATTGCCACCACTTCCACCTCTTCCACCTCTCCCTAAGTTTCCAATATTCCCACCAAAAGAGAATGATGAAAATAATGCACCAAAAGAAACTCCCAACACAAGTGAAAAACTAGACAAGTTTCCAATACCACCCATGAAGCCTTCGAGGAGGCCACATTCTTTTGTTCTGCCTCCACAAAGGCTGCACCACCACCCTCGGCCGCCGCCTGCAGCGGTGGCTGTGGGCGAGCCATTACCTAACTTGCCTGAGATCTTCTCACCTCTAAAGCAAACTTCCCCCTGAAATATTTCTAACATTTGAACCCAATAAGTTGCAGTTCAAGTACGTGTTAGTGTAAAAGAATTTACAAATATAGCAAAATTTAGATCCACTTCAAGTTGATCTAGAATATATGCAATTCGTATCCTACCTATTGCAATTCCTTGTTTCTTTTTTCTCGTATTCTTCTACTCTTTTTTGCAGTAAAAAAGTCAATAAATGTGAGCTGAATTGGATGTATTTGAGGAAAATTGAGGTTAAGGATTGGGCATAAAAGGGTTGGTATTATGATCGTTGGGAATGGAATGTGGATGGGATGAGTTTAGCTTTTGTTGTTGAATGTTGGATAATTGGACGATTTGATCCAATTGTTTTGTTTATTTTATGAATAAAAGTGACTTGTTAATAATTTAAATACATTCTTCTCTGAAAATGATTTGAACCCAAAATTTTTGGAACTGCAAACTAAAAATATAAATACGACAATTTCTAAACCCTAAGACTTTACGAGGCATAAAAATAAGTGAAATACCTCTCATGTTAATATGAATATAGCTCAATTAGCATAATACATATATTATCAACTTTAAAGTCATGGGTTCAATTTTCACGCTCTACGTATTCTTCAAAAGGTGAAGTATGCTACATTTTGGTGATAAAATATAAGAGCGTGGTTTGCGAGATAAAAAATTGATCGTCTATTCGGAATTGCCACCTACCAAATAAGATTGTAGAAATTTAATAACAAATGAACCATGTTAGTTTTTGAAACCTATATTCAAACCATATTCATAATTACCAATAAACAATGTAGAGATGAATATCGAATTTTCAACCTCAAATGGATAAGTGGATGACATAATTGTTATTAATTAAAAACCTAAAGTAGTGTAATTTATCGTTATTTTAGTATCAAAATGCCATTAATTTAATTTTTAAAGTCGATGATAAAACCTCTGAGTTTTAAGTGAGATTTATATTATTCGAGGGTAAGTTGTATAAATGGCATTTAAGACAAAAAAATAATTACATATGTAGCACAAAATTGGTGAAAGACTAAAAAAACTCATACCCAACTAATATTTCAAAGGTTTTGTCTCAGTTTCTTAGAATTAAAAATTATCTATGATAGTAGTCATCACTGATGATGTCATCATTGTCCTCTTTTAATTTAAGAAATGTTCTACTAGTTCCTATTATTGACAGCGGCTATTAATGATAGTCATTGAAGGACATACTTATTTTTTACAAAATTACTAATTGACCAGTCAACATTTGTTATATTTGGAAATATTTTATCTTTGTCCATTTTGCTATTTTTGACAATTTTTTAAAAAAATTATCTTTCTCTTTATTTTTATTTTTATTTTTTTTATTTTTGTTTTTTAAAGTTTAAATGGTTAGTTAAGGTCTCGAAATCAATCAATCATCTTTGGAAAAGGTTTCAAAAAGCATTGTCAATTTAGGGTGGTTCCTCTTTATTTTAATAAAAACTAATTAAATAAATAAAGAATAAACTATCATTATTTGATGTAGTTGTTAAAAATTATATAAATTACGAATGATTCTAAACTGAACTATAATACATTTGTTAAGAAAAGATATAGAAAAAATTATTTTAACAAAATATTGAATATATTTTTAAATACAGCAAAATGATAAAATCATCTTTTTTCTTTTTGCGATTTTACTCATGATCCTTTTTCTAATACAACAATTGGAGATGAGGGGATTCGAATAATAATATTTAAAATGTGCATGGAATAAATGTAGAGGGGTGAAGAGATAGATAAATGTAGACTTGTTAATATCTTCATGCGTCGTCGCCGTCCGGTTGGACGGGCGTGGAATAATAATATTATTTTCATTAAATATTTATTTTATTTTTATTGAGGATGATGTTGAAGTGAGGCGTTGAGATCATGATGCGTTGAGACAATACGCTTTGACTAGCTGTCGAAGCGTTACAGATCTCATGCATTAATGCTCTTGTGACTGTTGATGTGTTACGAATCTCAAAGTTATATATAGTCCTCTTCTCCTCTCATTTGGTGTCATCCGAAACCATATCCTCTTACAAAAGTTTCTAAAAAACTTCTTCTCTCTTTTGTTTTTCGAGCAAAGTTATTCAATAATGTTGGTTTTTCGATCGGTTCAGGTGTAGCTCCGATTGAGTTTTGGCTGTTTTATTTTGGGAACGACATGACTAATCAAGAATTGTTTGCACTTTGAGCAGAGTTGTGAAATGTCTTAAAGAGAGCGTGATCACATCTTCTTACAAAAATTTCTCAAAAACTTCTTCTCTCTTTTAGTTTTCGAGCAAAGTCATTCAATAATTTTGGTTTTTCGATTGGTTCTAGTGCAGCTCCGATTGAGTTTTGGTTGTTTTATCCGGGAAAAACGTGACAAATCAAGAATTGTTTGCACTCGGCAGAGCCGTGAAACGTCTTAAGAAGAGAGTGATCCGCGACTCGATCTTCATCTAATAAGTTTCTGTTTTGCAGCTAGGCGTTCAGTCTAAGCGTCCACCAGTTTGGGCGACCAACCAACCATGCGACCAAGTTTCTGGCTATTTCTGATTTAGACGTCCAAACATCCAGACGTCTAGTTGTTGCTTCCATTACTTGAACCAGCAACTACTATTAAAATTATAAATTAAATGATTGGATATTTACAAATGTAATCAAAAGAACCAAAATATTTATAAAATATGGCACAACTTCGTAGTCTATCAACAATAAACCGTAATTGACTCCTATGTATATATGTGTCTATCTGTATCATAATAGACACAAATAGGGATCTATTAGAAGATAGATCGTGATATTTTGCTATATTTATAAATATTTTAAAAAGTTCCATCGTTTAAAATAATTTTTCTAAAATAAAAAAAAAAACAAACAATCGGATAAAAAAGTATGAAGACAAAATTGAAGCTAAAAGTCGCATAGAAAAACAAACAACAAATGTATTCGCACTTATTTTAAAAATGTAAAGTTTGTTTGTATTTCTTTTTTAAATTACTATTTCTACAATTTTGTTTTTCCATTTCCTTCACTTTAAGTATATACTTTTTGATGGCAATTATATACATAAAGTTTAAGGTTTTGTGACCTAAATTTTGTATGTGTATAGATTTGTTACTGACAAATGTTTGGCTTAACTAGCATTTGGATGAACTTGAATAATTTACCGTTAAAATTGAGATCTAGCGAATGAATGACCCAAAATTGGAAGAGAAAGTGAAATTTGTCGTACCATGTTTTTTCTTTTTTTTACCTTTTGTTGACTTCATATTAAATTGAAATCACTAAAATAGAACTTCGTGCACGCACTTCTCGATCTCCTCTCTCACACATTCACTCTCGTTCTCTCGCTCAACTGCACGTTTTGATGCCCAATAGCAATGCTCCACAAATGTTTCAATGGATAAAGAATGATCGATGCGAAAGGAGGAAGAAAAATTAAAAGGAAAAGGGAGGATGAAAATAAATGAAGGATAGTTTTAGAAAAATTTCACAAAATGATCTAAAAAAAACTTTTTTACGACCGACCCATTTTTAAATCTTTATTGTCATTGACTTTTTTGCTATGTGAAATACCATATTTACCTCCTAATTTTAAAACATCCTCTCTCAACCGTTCCTTCTCAATCTCATCCCTTATTCTTCTTCAACAATTTTGGCGTTAACACAACACCAACATTCTCACCAAGCCTTGAATGGAAAGTCACTATGATGATTAGTTATTCACTTTCAATGGATTCTTTCATCTTCGTTCATTACATTTTGTTTTTGGTATAAGCCAAGAACCCAGAAAAACGAAGAGAATGTAAGCTTATACAAAATATTTTTCTTCCAAGATCGCGTTCATAATAATAGCATATAGACGATCTTTTAATAAAAGCTAGGAGATCTCATAATAAAAGCTAGGAGATCTTTTAATAAAAGGTTAAAGATATTTTAATAACAGCTGAGAGTCTTTCAATAAAAGATGAAAAATTGTTTAAAAAAAGTTGGCTGGTCATTTAGAAAACGTTATACGACACATTTCGATGAACTAAACAAACCCTAGACTCATATCCTTATAACACGAGAACGATGAAAAATATATATAAACGGTCAGCAAAAAGCTCGAACGAAGATCGAAGAAGAGAGATGATCATACAATGAAAGATATGATGAGAAGAAGGAAACGATCTCCTCTCGAAAATTTAGAGTAAATATGGTATTTCATGTGACAATAGGTCACAATAACAATAACTTTTTAAGAAATGTGTCCGTCGTAGAAAGTTTAGATAATTTTTCCATAGTTTTTTATAATTTTGATGGATAATGATATAATAATGACGTAAGCAAGAATAAATTCTTAAATTTGAAAAAATAGGCAAAAACCCATTCGAAATTAGTCTTTTAATCAATTATCTCATCGAAATTAGTACAAATTCGTAATAGTACTAGGAAGCGAGTGGAGATTAAATTAGAGCATTTTATCCACCTAATCAGCAAAGGGGGCACCGGCAGCAGCGAGCGAGAGAGACGAGGAAGAAATCTCGATATTGAGAGAAAGAGGGAAGCTTTATTATTGTTGAATTCATAGCTTTCAATTCATCGCCTTCAATTTTCCAATCTAAAATTCCCCTCCTTAAAATGCGCAATCTCGATTTAGCTTGAAATCCCAATTATCTGTGTGCGTGATTTTAACCAAAAAGGCGCATGTATATAATTTCCGCATATTCCCAATTCTCCCAATTCCCGACTTCCAGGTTTCTCTGTCCTTCACCCACCACCGAAGATCGTATTCTTTTTCGGTCTTCTCTTCTCTTCTCCCTCCACTTTACTCTTCTCTCAAGGTACTTCCCTTTTTCCAACTATTCTTTATGTTCCTGTGGACCCCTTTTGATGATCGCCCCATATTTTGTTTTTTTCTTTATTGGGTTTCTGATTCTTTTCATGATTTATGCGTATTTCTTGTCCGATCGTCCTTTGGTTGAGTTTTTTTTTTCCCTCATGGGGTTTTCGTATAATTTGAATAGTTTGTTTCGTTTTTATTGTTCTGTATGGTTGTATTCCTTATTGTTCAATGGGTACATTGGATGAGTCGTGGATGTTATTGATGATGATCATCAGCTTGGTTTGCTATTGATGTTTTGATGGTATCTCGTTCCCTCATCATATAAGGAAAGAATCCTTGTTTTCAGAGGTGACCCAGAAAAAGAAAATGTCAATTTGGTGCGATGGGTGGGTTATTTTGACCGAAGACTATGGCATTCGATTAATTTTTGGCTGTTTCAATAATTTTTTCTTTCATTGTTGTGGTTTTGGATTGCTGCCGACAGATTTTTTTTTTTTCTTTAAATAATGGTAGTTGTTGGTTTATTATATGATTTATTAAGAACTGTCATTTGACTTGTGTTCTAGGTGATGACATTAGCATTCATCACAGTTGGTTTGAGGATAATCCCTTTGGATCCTCATTTTATTAACCTTACTGAATAGAGGCTGCTAATTTTACAGGTGAAAATCACTGTTTAAAAAATCCAGTTTATTCAACTTGAAGAGGGAGGGTACTGGTTCGTGGAGGCAATAGTACTTCTGCGAGCTTATGTACTCTCGTCTTCGTTTTCCTGCATAATCACTGGCCAAGATCTCTCCATTTGAATGCAAGTGAATATCTAAATTGGTGTATCTGTTGGCTTGGGAATCTGCTGGGTTGGTGATCGAGAACAATCAAAAGATTGGTAGAAGTTTGGCACAATGGGTGCTGTCTGCTGTTGTTTGAGCGTGGAGGATTTTGAAGACTATGTTAATCCTAATAGTTCAATATATAGGAATTGCACCTGTCTTAGTTGCTTCATTCAAAGCTTCTTAAATGCTGTAAGCCGTATTTTTGTTGCAATCTTGTTATTTTGCCATATGTTACTATCAAGGTGGTAGAAGTATTTATGAATACATATATTGAGAATGATTTTTTTAACGATAATATTGGTGAAAATTCAAAGAAAAAATTGAAAGGTAGAAACAAAAGATGTTTTTGACTACATTCCCATACTTTGTCATCACGAAGTTGAAGAAAAAAATTTCTGTTATTGGTTTTATTTTACGAGGATTTGACATTTACATAGTATTAGAGTTTAGAGTTAAGAAAATTGATGATAAAAATTTGGAATTATAAATATGAAGAAGGAGATGTCTTGAATCTTAATGCTACTTCCTTGTATACATTATATTGTTCTGTTGTTTGTTTTAATTCGTCTTTCCATATTTTCTACTGATATTATTTTGTTTGCTTTTATAATGCACATTAGCATGGGTAAATATATATAACCCATGACCCGCTATTGATCGTAATACATTTATGGAAAACATTTGTAATTTGTTTCAAGCGTCAGAAGTGTTTAGCTGTAGTTTGTGACTTTATTTTCAAGATATTTACATTGATCTGTTTTTCCACTTCTTCCTCTAGTACACATTGATTTTTCGAAGAGGAGAAGTACATTCTGTCTCTTCATCGATTCAAGGGGCAACATCTATGAATTCCACAGCATCAACGGATAACTCTTTATCTGAAATGTATCGCTCACCTCCAAGGCCATTGCCTTATGATGCTGACCCCAGATACATCCGCTTGCAGCGGGATGGGTTAATTTCTAGGCGAGAGAAGGGATCAAGCCATTTACATGAAGAGTCAGAACCTTTAAGAAGTGATGTGGATACAGATTCAGATTCTTTGGGCTCAGCAGGCAAATGGAATGGGTCTGCTTGTCTTGAGGAATCTAAAGAAAATCTTGGCAAATCATCTCTAAAGTTCCCTTCAACTAAATCTACCTCTGGACTTGGATATGCTTATACATCCTCTGAAGACGAGGATGTCTGTCCAACGTGCCTTGAAGGTTGATTTATTTATTTAGCTTTATTTTGTCAAGGACTTTTGTTTCTTTCTTATAATGATATTTTTGGTTTTGGTTTGGCCCTTGATATTCTTGTTTGTTGAGCTTCTGGATGACCAACGAGTCACTGCTCGGCAACATTTTTTGACATGCCAAATTTTCATTCTGCTTACTCAATGTTCTTTTCCCTTGCAGAATATACTTCGGAGAATCCCAAGATAGTGACAAAATGCTCTCATCATTTTCACCTTGGATGTATCTATGAGTGGATGGAGAGAAGTGATAACTGTCCAGTTTGTGGCAAGGTATGGTTCCTTTCCTCAATTGTATCATGTAAGCTTTATTCAATCACTATATCAAAGCGACCCTATTGGCTGTGTTCTAGCCTGACTACCCATGAAGAGCACCTCTAAAAGAGTCTAGAATCATCGCAGTCCTTTTGGAATTACATAGATGGTTTAGTATGACCCATTTATATATGTCTGGAACTGTTAGATTAAGTTATAATGTTAGAATATCTCGTATCCTAAAACTTCTAAAATATCATAGTTTTAAGATTACATATCATCCCTCCTTAGAATGGGGTAAGTCCGATTACATTTTTTGTTTTGATTGAAAACCTGATATTGAGGGCCTCACCCCCACTAATTCGGGGGAAGGCATGCTTGCCAACTGGGGAAGGACTTCTCTGTCTGAAGCTTCAAACTTGTGACCTCTGGGTAGGTGTTGTCAAGCGAATGCTTGCCTTTGCCAACGAGGTGCCCTTTGGGGGATAGTTGATCGCATTTTGATATCAATATTTATGCATTTTAAAATAAGATGACACAGTTTATGTGACAATATTTGAAGTTTTATATAATGATGTAACACTGCACCATTTTGTGATATTCAGTTGGTAGGGTAGTGCATTGGTAATTTTTGGTATAATAACTAGTGTTCCTTCCCCCATCTCCTTCACCGGTGAATCTTTGGGAAATGACCTTCAGATGAAACATGATCCTTAGATGCTCTTCTACGCTTATCTTGCATTGGATAACATCATTCCTTCTTGATGGTATTCTAGTGATTCCAAATCAAACTAGAGGTGGAATTAGCTCTTAAGTTTGTCGGTTAACTAAAATAGTACCAGCATTAGTCTTGATTGCATGTACAACTTGTAGTTTTTACTCAAAAAGAAAAAGGGGCTTTGCCTGTGATTAAATTTGGTGTAGAGTGATAATCTTCTGTAAATTGGTACGCAACCGTTTATTTCCTTATGTTCCATGCAGTATGAAACTTATGACGGTCACTTGGCTATGATATTTGACGGTTAGAAAACTAGTGGAATGTTTAATACCATGAACAGGTTTATACAATTTGTCCTTTTTTAAAAATGTTTTACAGTCTACAGATAGTTCTTGCTGTGAATATGATTTTCAACTGAATCTGAACTGATTTGTAAAATGTGGACAGATTTTAATTAGGATGAAAAACCATTGTCTAAAAAACCCCCATCAGTTGTTTATTGGGATTCTTTGTCCTCAAACGGGTCTGTCATATTCTTCGCTTCTTTTTTTTTTTTTTGCATGCAGAGATGTATTTTTCTTTTCTGATATAGATTTCTTACCTACATATTAGTTATTCGTTTGGTATTGTTTTTCACAATTTCTAAGATGTATTGAATAATACTTGGCTGTTTGTTGAGGATAAATTTGGGTTTTATCCAATCCTTTTGGTATGAGTTTTGTTATTGTTTACGTCTCAATTCTTTTTCTACAAAGGGAGCAAAATCAAAAGTTGAAGTAAATGATTAGTTTATGTAGAAACTTCTTTTTACTTGTCATTAGAACCTATGGTTAGAAAAACCATAGTCGCCTGTTTGAGTTCCAAGAGCCATTGAGGAATTCTGAACCTCTCCAGCCATGGGCTTAGAGGATGAAAATTTTTGCTCCCTTAACACTGAGAAATTCTGAACCTCTCCAGCCTAGGCAGGCTTATGTTGGCCCCTAACACTTAAGGATAAAGGTTAGAGCTTAATCAATCTTCAAAAAGTTGGTGTTTAAGCCTTATTGGCTAACCTGCAGCGTTCAATCAACATAATTGTTAATTTGATTTGTTTGTTAAACAAAAATTCAGTTCCTAAAATCCCCCAAGGAGTTAATACGGTCAAATTCTGCCGATATAGCATTTGTATTCAGAGTCTGAGTTTTGATTCTACTGATGAGCTTGATTCTCAATAATTATGTGATTTGTAAACTGGAAAGGAAACAGCCTAACATGTTTGGATGAGTTTCATTTACTTTTATTTCATACCACTATTTTAATGTCTTAGGTAATGGCATTCGATGAAACGACTTGATGTGCGTGTCGCGGACGAAGCCAGCAGCAGCACCTTGGGCATAACCACCAACAGGAACATGGTCATTTGTGAATATTGCAGGATGCAGGATAAGATTTTTCAACCATAGTAAATATTATGAACGAAAGTATAACCAAGGTTGGATCCATCTGTTTCCTCTCTTTCTCTCTCTCTATTCTCCTCATTTTCAAAGATTATTTCTAAGTTATACAGTTGAAACTGATGTTTCACCAAAATATCATCTTATAGGGGAAGAAAAATAGGTGTTGTGAATGATTGAGAAACCTTTCCATTCCATGTTTGGTGTATCTACCTGTTTTCTTTCTTTTCTCTTCCTGGAAGTGAATTATGCTCACCTTTAAATCATCACTTCGTCTTCTGAAAGAAATAGATATAAACTAAATTTATAAAGTAATGTCACAAAATAGATATCAGCTTTATTTATAGTTTTATGTTTTCTCTTTCCTTTTTTTTTCCCTACGGATTAAACCTTCACCCATTAAAGTAAAGTTTATAGAACCAACATGCATATAACTGATCTCTATGTAATTATATTTAGTAGGGGCGATCATCGGTGGGTCGGAGTCGGTTTTTCGACCGAACCGATTATGGTTGGTTTAGTAAAAATCGCCGGTCGGTTTAACTCTTTGGAATATTTTTCTAAATTTCTCGATTTGGAACTTTCCCAAATCGACACCGACCGACTTTAGTTTGGTCGGTCGACTCGGTTTTTTGATCTATCATGCTCACCCCTAATATTTGGTATATAATGACACATGTCAATTCAAGGTTTATATACTTTGTACAATATTACATATACTATCATACTATCAGAATATAATGATATATATACCAGATGTAATGATATATACCATTGCATTATGATAATATACAAGATTTATTTGTATATAATTTTGTTTTTATTTTAAAATATGCATGAATTTATTTCAAATAATTCAATTTATTTCATAATTTGTTGTTGTTATTATTATTATTATATATTTGAAAATAATTTAAACTTTAGAACATTTATGAAATTTATAGTATAGAAAGAGTTTTTGGTGTAAAAATCTCTTGAAATTAAGCAAGTGATGTTTTAAGGGTTCTTTCTTGAGATTATGAGTGGCATTCTTTTCCGAGTGTTTGGTTTCAAATTACATAAATGGATGTAATTTATTTAATATTTATTTTGGGTGATGATCCAAGGGAACTTAGTTTTAACATGAGAAATCATATGGGCTACATTAGATACCATGTTTTCTTGATTGCCCGCACTACACATTAGATACCATATTTTTCGGATTGATATTTAATATATGAACATATATTTAATATATGAACACTACTTTGGCTATTTGAAGAAAATCTATGAACAAAAAAAACGAGTTCAATCATTTTATAACGATTCTTGAGGCCTAATTAACTTTTAAATCTCTAAATAAGAAACTTGAAGTTGTGTCTCAAAGCGTGCTACAACTTTAGGCTAACCATCTAATAAATCTCTGATAAGGAATATGAACATGAAGTAATTGCTGAATGTGTTCTAGAAATTTAATCATCCAATAAATCTGTAATCAAGGAACTTGAAGGTGTTTCTCGTCTGTTTATTAAACATTAACTATTCAATGAATCTGCTGGTCAAGTAACTTGAAATTATTCCTCAGCGCATGCTAAAACATAAACCAAATGAATCTTTAACGTTTTTCCTTAACACATGCTAGAACTTTAACTATTAAACTAACCGTTACTCGTACGCTTCTCGACACTTACAAGTTCAACTATCCAAGAACTTCCAAGAATTCATCTCGACGCTTAAAAGAATTCATGTATTCTTCTACATTTCTAGACACTTATTGTAACTTCAACCATTCAATTATTCGTAAATTTGAATGAGTGGGTGTGTGAAATAGCTTGTGAATCTAATTGTGTTGCCTTTGGGGGCTTATTTTCTTATTTCATTGATTATAACATCATCCAAAGAATTGTCGTTAAAATTTCCACTCTAATAACTCATCAGAGCATTTCATTCGAATACGAAAATTAGTTTCAAAACAGATCTCAAGTGTGATACAAAGTTTGTCCTATAAATTCAAGAAACAGAGAAGCTTATCTAAAAGCAAAAGGGAAAACTACACCATACACAGAAGCACATGACATCTCTTTACAAGATTGATAAGAATGCAAAATTGCATTCAAATTAATGACAGCCTTGGACTTCTCCCATTGGGTATAATTGTTTGCTACCAGCTCCTACACCTTGCCTTGCCACAGATACCTGAGATGCAAGTGAGGGGAGGAAGATATATAATTAAGAAAGAGAAGGTTAACAGTGCAATCACGTTGGTATGGCATTAGATAACGAAAAAAGAACAGTTATCAATTACAACAGCTGCATATGAAACGATAAAGAAGAAAAACTGGCAGAACTATTTCATATCTACAATGTATTGAAAGTTTGGGAGTGATTTTGAAATGGTTAAATCGTTTTTGTCATGTTTAAAATCATTCCGAAACATAACTTAAACCATCTAAAATGAAATTTGATTGTATGAAAATCAGGTTCTTGATTGACTTATGATTCAAAACATAAAAAAGGTTTCATGTTGCCAATGACCATACTATCAATCTGTCACTGTTAATGAGTCAGAGGAGATAAGATTTGCACAAGTAAAAGCATAATAAATGATAGCCTTGAGAGTGTTTTGTAAGAATAACAATTGATAATTGGAGCAATATATGATGAAGGCCATCCTTCAGAGTGTCTTTGGCAACAGTCTTCTAAAAATTTTCACGTTTTTTTAAAAAAATATAAGCCCTTAAAGTGCTATGTAAGAAACCATCGCAGAGTATAGAACCAAGTATCCAAATAATTTTCCATTCATTCCAATGTCATTACTTGAGAAACAATCCTAAATACATCCTAAGACTAAATATCCTTTTCAATAAGAGAGGAGATTGAGATTCCTGCTTCAGTTTCCAACTGAAAATCATTTTTTCCCTTCTTTTCTTTGAGGACGTTCTCAACTAAAAAATTACCGACAGTTATAACATAATTTTGCTCTAAGATGAAGTTTTTTTACTTGTGTTGGATTGGCCAAACATAAATCTTGAGAAACTATAAGGCTATTTATTCAGAAGGTTGGTTACAAATAAACAGGAGATCATTATAGGATAGATGTAAAGGGAATGAACCCTATAAGATTTGGGGCAACAATGTTTTGCTATTCTCCTCTTGGAACTTCCCCTCCAGAGAGTTCTCTAACTATCCTCCCCTCAATTACTTTACTACAAGCTGTTGTGTTATTTTGATTCCTTTGGAGTTAGATTCTCCCCCTATATGTTCCATTCTTATAAATTAATGGTCTAAAAAGTTATTACTAAATCAGAAAGAAGAACAAATATGTAACCGCTGTTTTTGTTTTGCTGGACTAAGGTCACGTGAAACCAGCGGTACCATATTTTCTTTGGTGGTTGGATTATCAAATGTCTACTACGACATGTTTAATCAATTGGTATAAATAGTTTATTTTCCGATTCTGAAAAGGAAATGGTAGAGTAAAGGTAAACACAATACCTCTTGCACAAATCATTCACATATCGCGATCCATTGTAAAACATGAACCACATCAGCACAACCACCATAGTATCTACAATAATACGTGAAGAATTCAAGAGGTTAATAGTAAGAAGAAAAAGAAAGAATTGCACAAACTAAATTCAATCTCTCAGCAATTATTGAACCAATGAAATTCAACATCTGACTAGAAAAATCCTAAATCCAGTTAAAATAAGACACAGACACACCTAACAAGCATGATTAAAAATTAGATAACATGTAACCACTTGAAAGCCGTATATCCATCATCCACACAGCAGGACATAACTCGAATAATGAAAAATCAATATTAAATCTTAATGTCAACAAAAGAAACAGTAAATATCAATAATTATTTGCCTGGACAAAGATACTGGCAGCATAACTTTAAATCTGAAACATGGTACTACGCATGCTTGCAAATGATAAAACAGATCAAATATCCCTTATGATAGAGAGCATACTGAAGAGGATACGCTCCCACCAATCCAACATGTACAACCCAAATGTGACATTATAAAGGTAGATCTTCCTTTGTATCCAATTCATGGCTATAGGAAACCTACAAGCAAGAAGCAACCACCCAAGTCAAAATCATTCTAAAATTTCAGGTCATGGAAGTATGAGGAAATGGATGATGAATCAATAAGTATGATAGTTTAATAATGAAACTTCGAAATGTAATGTACAATCAAACCTCAAAAGGTAATGTGTTTATCAATCAGAAAGGCTATATTTTACTGCCAAACTTCTCGATCAAGCTTCACCAAATAGCAGTGAACGTAAATTTATCACAAGGGGGGATCCCAAATTTCTAATTTCGGATTCCTTCAAAGTCAAATTCTATAAGCAAACACAGATCTAAAAACCCATAAACACGAAAACTAATAGCTCTCAGACAGAACCGGTTCCAAAAATGGTCAAAAGAAGAAAAACCCCATTTGCCATTGAAGGAAATGGAATCAGAAAAATGAGTTTTTGAAACGTTTTTTCCCACGTTTGCTGCAGAAGTCATTACAGAAAAGGAGAAATACTCTCTTTTGCTTAAAATGGGGGAGGAATCAAGCAGAAAACGGTGAATTCGAGACAGATTAGAAAGACCAAATATGAAGTTTAACAAGAAATTATCAAATTGAAGATCTTTCTGTGACCTAATTCGTCTTACCTTTCATGCAATGGATAGAGATGAGAATTGAGGAAGCCTTGATTCGAGAGCTCTGCCTTGAAGCTTCAGAGGCACAAAAGCTTCTTCCTTTCGCGGTAGATGGAAAGTAATTAAAAAATAGTTTACGTAAAATGACAAAACTATCCTCCACACTTTCACAATACAACTAAGCTAAATGACCAAAAAGACCTTTTTTCTTTCAAAAATACTAATATTATTTATAAAAGAACAAAATTTACAATATCAAACTATCTTCTTTCATAAATATTTCAAAGCTATTATATCACGTCAATACTATTAAATTAAGCTTACTTTTGACAGAGTTATTTTTTAGAATACACTTTTTTTAAAAGAACGGTCTAATAAGCTCCTTCAATTTAAATTGTATATCTAACAAATTTCTATTGAACCTTTAAAAATAAATAAATAACATATTTACTATAAAAAAAAAATTGAACATTTCATGTATACGAATATTCTTTCTATTACAACAACATATAGGATTAAGGGCATTTGAAACTATGGCATCTTTGTCAAATACATATATCAAACATTTTTTTTCTCTTTTTTTATGAAAAATTATCGATGATACATAATTTTTCTCTTGGCCTCAAGTACAACGAGTGAGAGATGATGACACGATTGACTCTCAAAGGGAGCTCTTTAAGCCAAATATTAGGGAATTCAAGTCCTTTAAATCAAAAGAAAGCTTGGACAAATCCCTACGTTGGAGATCACGAATGGACTCCATGGAAACCTAAACCTCATTTGTGTACCCGTTTTTCTCAACCAAAAGGCTATCAAATGATATTTTAGCCGAAAATTAAAGGACATAATGTCACAATCAATTAAGCATATGTCGGCTTGTCAAATGTAGAAAATTTGTGTTTTTAATAGAGATGTCTTACTTGTTGAGTTGTACTCTTGGTATTGATCTATGATATTTTCATATATTTTTAGAATTTCAATTGACTTAATAAGTGCATCAACATTTATATTATATCGTAAAAAAATTGGTTAAAAAAAGTAAATATAAATATAAAACCATTTTAATTTACATTAAAAGGTTAATATATTTATTTATTTTTATAATTTATTTTCAAAAGTATTATCTAATATTTTCATTGAAATGTTGGTAAGAGCGAGACATCTAAATTTTAAAACACATCGTGATAAATAACTTCTATAAATATTAGACCATGAAATTGGTGACTAGTAAATATTCTCAAATTTAATATATTTTAAGACAGTTTTTAAATATAACAAAATGAATAAAATATTTATAAAATATAATAAAATTAAAGAATTTATCAATGATAAATACAAATATTTCAGTAAATATCTATTAATGATGAATTTTAAAATTTTACTATATTTGTAAATTTTTTTAAAAACAGTTTTTTTTTTTTTTTGCCATTTTGAAACAATTTTCTACATTTTAATAAATAATTCGAAAAAGTCATCCTAAAATTCATCATCAAGAGGCCCAAGGAGAGGGCAAAGATATGGGCCAGGCCCATTAAGCAGGTCGGCCCATCTCCAACTTTCGCGGAACAACAGAAAACGGCGATGGCTATTTCCTTTTCTTCGAACTTTCTTTCCATTTCAAAACAAGGGGTGTAAGAATTTTTGGGATTACTTCTTGAAAAGTTGATTTTTAGGACAAATAGTGGTATGAAATGTCCATAATACCCTTATATGAACATTTTCTCTCTTTTTCTTTTTTCTGAGAAAGCGTGAAACATGTTTTCTTTCACCTTTTCTTCTCTATCTTTCTTAAACTTATTTTCTCCCGAGCTCTCTTGTAATTTTTTAGAATTTTGTAGCCGCTCTCGAACAAACTCTTATGTTGTTCAAGTAAGAGTTTATGTCTTGTTTTTTTACTATAGATAATCCTCTTAGTTTTTTATGTTTGCTCTCATTTGTTTTCTTCTGTGTGAAATACAATGCTTCAACGTATGCTACAAAATCAATCTCACAATTGTTCTAAGTGATTTAGGGTTGTTTGACACATATTTAGAAAGTCTTTTTGCAATTTTTTAATCTCGCAACTTCCAAACTTCAAATGCTCAATTCCAAATAAATTATATACTTGTTTTATATGATTTAGGATGATTCTACACATGTTTTAGAAAATTTTTTAGTTACTGTTTTGTATCTTGTAAATATCTCGCAATTTCCAAAATTTAAAATTTAACACCAAATCAATGTTATGGTTTAGGATTTAGGAATAGGATTAGACATTTCAAGATTGAAAATTGCGAGATGTGTGCGAAATGCATGCGAGATATTTACGAGATCAAACAAATAGTTAAAAAACTCTATCAAACATGAAAAATAATCCTAAATCATAGAAACACAAATCTAAAATTGATTTAAAATTAGATATTTCAAGATTAAAAGTTGCATGATGATTGCGAGATATGTGTAAGACGGAAAAAAGTACATAAAAATTAAGTCTAAACATGATTAAAACCCACCCAAAATCACATAATTCAAGGGGTCTTTTTTAACTTAAGGGTAATTTGGACCTTTCCAAAAGTCATATTTAAAAACCAACCCAAAAGTCTTTTCTCCCACAACAAAGATCCTATTTTTGGTAATTTCCGTAAAACGTTCTTCGCTGATTCTTTTCCTCAGGTACTCTCCTTTTCTTTTAATTTTCCCCTCGTCTTTTCACCATCTGAATCCATCAATCATACCAAATTGATTCTCCCTTTTTCATTGCAATTATGCATTTCTGAATCTTGTTTTTTCTTTCATTTTTTGCTCAATCGATTGAATTTGAGTTTTAGAAATTACAAGGGAAGCTTTCATTTGGTGGAAATTTTTAGGGTCAAGAAATGGACATTGACGATATTTTTGGGATGACCAAGAACGTAAGCTTGCCAAGAAAGAGTGCAATTTATGTTTGGGGTTATAATCAATCGGGTCAAACGGGTCGAAAGGGGAAGGATCATCAATTAAGGGTTCCTAGGCAACTCCACCCTGATCTTTTTGGATGCCCAGGTGAAATTAATTCTCGCTGGTTGGATATTGCTTGTGGTCGTGAACATACGGCAGCTGTGGCTTCTGATGGGTCACTTTTTACCTGGGGTTTGGCCTTATTCTTGCTCTATGTTTATTATAGCCTGAATTTTTCTTGTTTTGAGATGTTTTGAAACGAGTTTGTTCTTCATTTAAAGATCAAATTTTGGCTTCGTTTCCATGTTTTTTGGATTCCTGTTGAAATGGGTTCGAGAAAGTAGAAATTGTTTTAGAGGATAACCTTCACAGTTTAGTTTCCAGTCCCATAATTGTTTAGAAAAAATGTTCACTGTTTTTTTTTTTTTTTTGTTTAGAAAGAGAATTAATTTAATTGATTCTTGTAACTCAGATGTGTGTCATGGTCTCAGAAAAAAAAATGAAATGAGATCTATGTTTGAATACCCCCTCTCAATCAGTTTTCTGGAAATTTTGGAAATCCTCAGGCTCGGACTATTCAGAAAATTGAAATAATGGCATATGGATAATCATTTTAGATGGCATCAATTAGGGTTTGTTGCTTCTCGAGTTTGATTAATTGTGGTACCTGTGATTGTGACTCATCTGATGTTAAAGATCAATAAATTGTTGGATGCCATGGGATACTGCCCCACACTTCTTTATCCGAATGAACCTTCTATTTGAAGAATCAGTGTGGTTCCCCTTTCCCCGCGGTGCATGTTTACGTGCTCAAGCAACAACATTGCAATTTAAATTTGATCTCGATGAAACATCAATTTTGATATTTGATCTTTATCAAATGAAATGATCAGGTGCAAATGATTTTGGCCAACTGGGTGATGGAACGGAGGAGAAGAGCAAACTTCCAAAGAAAGTGAATCAATTGCAGACTGAGTTTGTGAAATTTGTTTCCTGTGGAGCACATTGTACTGCTGCTATTGCTGAACCTCGCGAGAACAATGGCACCCTTTCAACTAGTCGACTCTGGATTTGGGGACAAAATCAGGTTTTAATTTTTTTTTAACTGTTAATGTTCTTTTCCAAACTCCTTTTCAATTTCAGCTGCTTCTCTCTTATCTCAGGGATCTAATTTGCCACGCTTATTTTGGGGAGCCTTCACACCACAAACGGTATTTTCCGATCATATAGTTGTGCATGTTACAATTCTATCTTTTATATATTTAATTTTTTAAAAAATATTTTATTTTTCTTTACTTCTTTGGTTACCAATACGGCCCACACTTGTTGTAAATTGGTCTCAGTTTGTAATTATGGTTTAAATTCTCTCACCGCTCTATGGAAGATCTTTTTATAATCTTTTTTTTTTTTTTTTTGAATAGAAACAGAGAGATATATGTATTACCAAAGAGAAAAAGAAGAACATCTTAAAGGCAAGGGCC
>JBBPDJ010000026.1:1369255-1404319 GCA_037974625.1 Cucumis cinereus
TTCATATTCAATTCCTTCCATTGATTATGGCTTTCCATATCTATCATTGTTTATGATCTCATCACCACTCACATCTTTTATTATTGGTGTGATTCCATTTCATATAGTTCTAAGAGGAGTTTTAATATAATCCAAATTTGTCATTCTTCTCTTTTCCCCTAGCTACTCTATACATACATTATTATCTATGTTTCTTTTTTATCATCCAATTACAATCTAACATGTGTGGGTTCCTAGCTTGTGTTATATATATATATATATATATATATATATATATATATATATATGTGACACATTTTAGTTTTAAATTAGTAAAGAAAATGATTATGATGGTGCTAAGTGAAGACATGATCTTAAGTATATAAAGGAAAATCCATATATCCATATATGGAAGATCACTTAAATATAGATTGGAAGTACTATATATTCAAGACAGATACTATAATTTATATATGTTTGGTCCAAGTTTGAAATTTTCAAGTCTATGGTATAATTTAACATCGTCGAGATAATATCATAAATAGATGTGTATGACTTTGTTTATTTTCTTGTATTTTGTAATAGTATATATATGTTATTTGAAAGGAATAATATTGAAAATAAGTTCTTATATTAAAGTACGTATTTCATTTTCTATCGTATTAAAAAAAGTAAAAAATAGGTAACAAAAACAAGCATAACTCAATTAACATATGAGTGTGTTAAGAAAAGAAAATATTACATTCTCTTAATTGAATCAACGTGAGCTTAATTTTGGTAATAAAGTCACTAAATTAAATGATTGTACTTTATGGGTCTGATTAAAAAAGAAACAAAAAAAGGTAAATGACAGCACAAATCCATCTTTAGTTTGAATTCAACCACAAAATAGGCAAAGTGGGTTGTTGATGTTTCAATGAAAACAGCTTCCAATCCAATAGAATGTCACCAACTGTTATATGTTATTTGATTTTTGATACACATTGTATATAATATATATATAATCCCCTTAAGATTCTTTCTTCTTCAAGAAATTAAAGAACCTTATTTTATATGCACAAAAGAAAGTTCTAGTTGTCTTAGGGTACTAATTATGGCAATTAGAGCACATTTAATATTCTTAAAAAGGAGGCCAAAATTCCATTACTTAGCTTCCTAACACCTGTCCTTTCAACTGGTACTAAATTATTTCAATTCATCAAACCACATCTGTCAAAAGCAGTGATGTGGTTTTATGAGTTGTGGTGTATGATCCCAACGATAAAACTTTGTTGTTTTTGTAGTTGCTGAGGCTATATGACTGTCAATGAAGCCATCTCTAAGACCCCTTGAGGTTGACATTCATTCCCTTTCGGTATAGATCGATCGATCGATCTTCACGTTATGGTAATGAAAATTTATTATTTTGCGTACTCTTTGCGTGATATTCTACATCGTAGCGAAGCAATCCAAGGTTTCTCCTTTGTTAATCACAATTGCAATTTTGTGTGTCATGAGCTTGCTATACATGTATACATACATCAACTGACATCAATTTAGTTTGAAGATCATCAAACATAGGTTATGTAGGATTGGTATAAAGTTTATGTAAGATTAGAAAATCTGTGAAACGATAAGAGACAAACAAATGATAGTTTGAATGGAAAAGTATTCAACATGCTTATCATTGTAGTGTGATCGATCGTCCCGTTAATAAACAATCAAGTACTTTGTTAGGAATTTAAAGTGAATACCAAACAAAAATATCCCTTCTAGGACTTTGTTCCTTGATTAACTTTCTTATTTAGTGATTCTAAACAATATAAACTTAGTTGGTTAGGTTCAAGGTATAATGGTACTAATTGGGTAAAAAAGTAGAAAATAACTAAAAAGTAAAACCTATATTGGAAGATGGCATAGACAATTTCATAAATTCAACTAATAATCATGACATTTTTTTACCATTTAATAGCGTTAAAAAGTGTTATAAAATGGTACTTTTGAAACGTTATGGTTAAGTTGGGTGCTTGAGAGGTTGAAGCTAAGGAAATGGTGTTGGATATGATTGTTGAAGAGTCAAAGGTTATGGCTAAAGAAAAGTGTGCTTAGATATGGTTATACATTATGTGGTATTAGGTTTAGTTGTTAAAACTTTAATTGGACAAAGATTTGTTATCACATAAATATAAATTAAACGATAGAATAATCATGATAAACGTAAAATGTTTCCTAAACGA
This sequence comes from Cucumis cinereus, assembly GCA_037974625.1. Classification (NCBI taxonomy): domain Eukaryota; kingdom Viridiplantae; phylum Streptophyta; class Magnoliopsida; order Cucurbitales; family Cucurbitaceae; genus Cucumis; species Cucumis cinereus. The sequence continues at coordinate 1,371,451 of JBBPDJ010000026.1, forward strand.
ATTTGAGATTAAGTAAGGTTATAGATATTGAATTTTTACAGAAAATTTGTACGGATTATCCATAAATTGGGTAAAAATGTTGAATGACCCTTTGCTGATGTCAAATTCGAATGAAATTATCAAAATATACTCGCGTCCGTGGAAAATCGTCTTGTTCTTGCTCTCTCTCTTTTTTTTTCTCACCCATAAATCAATATTCTCTCTATATCTCTTGCTCTCTCTCACTCTCTCTCTCTCGTTCTTCCCTCAGTAAAAATATCACTCTTCTCTCTCTCACTGAAGTTGGTCGTGTGGACTCGTCGTTTTGAGCCTCTAAAGTAGTTTTTTTTTTTTTTTTGTACTAACTCTTTCAATTTTTATGAAGTGAAATAAGTTTATTGTCACTATATATTTTTTTTACTTCTTTTGATTCAACAAATTGTCAAAGGAAGTTCCATTTTCTTCGGCCAAAAATAGGGTAACAAAATTTATTGTGTCGATAATGATGTCAACATAGGATCAATGGGAGAAAAAAATTCATCAAAATATTTTGTATCGACACATAGATCGCGAGAAAAAAATGAGCAAACATTGAATGATGTCATAATGAACTTATGTAAGTCATTGATGGAAATTGAAGAAATACTAAGGCATCAAACAAAAACTAGATATAATTGAATAAAAATAACATTAGAATCAATATATGGTATCGTGATATTAAAGATCTAAGACTTTTAATCTTGAAATTATCATACATACTTAATGTAAGCTAAGATATGTTCGTTTTGACAATTTTTTTTTATCTTATCGTATCAAATTAATTATTAATAATTTATCAAATAACCCATAATCATGTAATCATCTATATGATTAAACATGTATTATCAAGATTCAATATTCAAACATTCTAAAATAAATTTATATTTAAGAAGATTAAATACACAAATTTATAAAATCTATAATTTAATCAAAATTTTGAGTAACGATGACTTGTTTTTTTAACGTTTATAGAAAACTGAACATTATAAGTTGGCGCAAAAACCTCAGCCTCTAGCCGTGGATTGGAGATTAGGGTTTAAGCCAAAAGGGTCGAATTTTTATTATTATTATTTTCTTGAATCGTGCACAGAATTTAAGGAAGCTTTCGATTGTGAAGCTGCTGCAGCAATTGAGTGGCAATAGGGTTTCGCTGTATTTGCAAAATTTTACAATTCATGAATCGTAATCAACATATTTAAGCGTTGGTTACTTCTTAGTGGTTGGTTTTACTCAACTGCTTGCTCTGTTTGTTCAAGCTTCACGAAGTATTGGGAGCTGAAGAATCGGAGGCATTGAGGTTTTTTAGGGTTGTGGATTTTGCTTTGACCCTTGAAACAAGCCAAGGAGCCGAAGAAAAGAAGGGAGAATCCCAGAATCTGTTTTTTTTTTTCAAATTTTTCTTCTTTTTTTTGCATGTGAGAATTGCAGTAATGGCGACAGATCTTACCGAATTCACCATCATCAAGGAGGGAGAGGCTGAGATTCTTATGCACGCGAAAAATGAAGTCTTTTTCAATAAAACCCAGGTGCCTTGTTTATTTGAATAATGGGTTTTCTGGGGTATTGGAGTTTAGGCATTGTTCTTAGTTAAAAATTAATTGGTGAGTCAAAAGTTTCATTGGACTTACATATGTTTGTTTCTAGCATTTGAAGTCAAGCGTGGCTATTGATAGGGGAAATATTTAAGACCTGAGTTCTATTCTTATTGAAGTTGGAAATCTTCATGGGAAGAAGATGTAGCTTAGGAAAATAATCCATTTTGATGAAGTGAAGAGGCTTTGTAATTGTTGACAGTGTCGTGAAACTTCAGCATGTTACCATATTTAAATGATTGATATTTGATGGAGGAAATAAGATACGTAATTTATTCAAGTCAGCAAAGTATAATGTTGTATACTAAATTCAAAGATATTTTTCCATGTATTATGCACATCATGATGGCAATCTATCATCATCTTCTCACTGCACTGCTTTTACTATATAATTTCTTTTCGAGTCCAAGTAGAGTCCGTCAGTTATTAAGAGTATCTGGGAACTATTACCTACTTTTTTTAAATCTCTGATATAATCATAGAATTATTGGTTGTTGGATTTTCATTTTTTTCGTTTGTTTTTGGGTCTATACTGACATCAAGTTTTCCTCATGGTCAAATCTTGACTTTTCTCCTCTGTAATGCTCAGGTTAACAACAGAGATATATCCATTGCTGTCCTTAGGTCATTTATAACAAAACGAAAACAGGAGCATGAAGCAAAACTATCAAAAAGATCAAAATCAGGGCAGAAGATTTCTGAAAATAATGGTTCTGAAACCGCTACGGAAGAAGCATCTAATGAATCTGCAACAAATGATGAAAAGTGCCATACAGATTGTGATGCTCATGAAAAACCATCAAATGAATGTGGAAGTCCAATGTTGTCAGAAGAACAAAAAGAGATCGTGGAGGGAAAAGAACAAAAAGGTCCCAAGCCAATTAGAGTTCTTGAGGTTGTTTTAATTTCATGGCGTTTTATTATGTGCATGTACAAAATTAAGTCTCAGTTTATCTTCCAACAAAGTGTAAAGTTTAAACATTTCAAATTACGAATATGTTCATGCCTGGTTTATTAGCCTCCTGTTTGAGTTGTATAGAGTCTTATATTCTATAATCTGTCTTTCCCCCTACAAAGGCAACCAGAATTCTGAACTAATACTGCTACTGGGAAGGACCTTTGTGACACCTCCAATTGTAAATAAGTTTGTTTTGAGGGGCAGCCCCCTTTAGGGTGGTAGTTGGTTGCTGTTTATATTTTACGTTTTCTTGTTTGTTTGGGTTTATGTTATGTTTTGGTCTAATATACTGTGGTGAGTGTATCAAAGAGTGGAGAGTGTCCACCTTCTCAAAGTGGTGGTTTGCTTGTTTAATTGCTTATGATAATATAAGTATGCCCTTGTGAGTACAACCTTCTAGGGATGGTCAACAAGAAGTTCGGCAACAATTTATTAACAGTGGATAGACCAAGAGGCTTGAAGTCTATGTGAAATTTATGTAGATTCGTCAAATATACAATTATATTAGATGAAGTTGTTCTTAATAGTGTGTACATCCCATGTTCATTATTGAATGTGTCCTTGTTCTAACATATTAGAATTTAGTTCAACATATTGTCATCTGATGTTATATTGTGCTTCTAAAATTTTGTTTCTGTTTTCTTATCTTTTGGGATGTTTGGTTTGAGTTATGGTGATATGTTTATCCATTCACTACCTGACTAATTCCTGTTTGAATTTGAAGGCCTTGTCAGCTTCTGGGCTAAGAGCCTTAAGATATGCTCGTGAAGTAGAGGGAGTTGGTCAAGTTGTGGCGCTAGACAATGATAAAGGTGACTTTTTAATTATTGGTTCTACCAAAAAGTTCTCTTTTGCCTTAAAAAAAAAAAAAAAAAACTCTTTGGCAAATATTTTGACTTGGCCATTATTCAAGAGGGGTAACAATTTGTTTAGTATCGTAAATGACTATCTTAAATAATGGTCAATTTGTGGGGAAGGGATTTCTTATCTTCTTTTTTCTCTTTGTGGAATAAAACTTTTTATTGTCTAAAAGAATCTTGCAACAAGTTTGAAGTTTATTAGGAATGTCAATGGATAACATCTATGCACTCACTTCATATGTCCACAAAGAGCTCAAAGTGGTTACTGATCATTACATGCTCCACTTCTACAAGGTATTTAATAAGTGGAACCAGGAACGCCGCCTTTAGTTGACACTGTAATATTAAAGGCAGCTTTGCCTTGTACGAGCAGAGGAAGTTTGTGTTGATAATTCTTTCCCTTTTTATCTATATACTTATGTATTCATCTTCTGGAGACATTTATTAATGTCTCGGACTGCTAGTGGAACCTTTGAAATGGAAGTTATCCATTTTACCAATCTTACAATAAGCTCTTATCTACATTGATTTACTGTTTAGTTGTTCCTTTTCAGTTATCGCCTTATCGGTAACTAACTGAATCTGTTAATGATAAGTTTTTCCCCCCTTAAACAGCATCTGTCGAAGCTTGTCAGAGAAACATCAAGTTTAATGGTTCAGTGGCGTGTACAAAAGTGGAATCACATCTTACTGATGCTCGTGTTTATATGCTCACTCACCCAAAAGAATTTGATATGGTATGCACACACTAATTCAGATCTGTAGGTTAGTTGGCTCTTTTGAAATTACATATAGGGAAGTAACCATTGAGATGCATTTTCTTTTTCCTTGTTATAGTTTAGATTTGTAACCACATGAATAATTATGAATAGCCACTTGTTGCCCTTTTGTAATTTCACCATTGAAATTCTAATTGAGTGTTTCTCTTCAATAATATACCATAATGATATGAGTACTGATGTTGATACGCAATTAAAAGTTTTATGCAACTGAATTGTTTCAGGTTGATTTGGATCCTTACGGTTCACCTTCTATTTTCTTGGACTCTGCTGTTCAATCAGTTGTAGATGGTGGCATGCTGATGTGTACAGCAACTGATATGGCAGTGCTTTGTGGGGGAAATGGAGAAGTTTGCTACTCAAAGTAAAGTTTGTTGCAGTCATGAATTATCATTTTTTTAATGTTGCCATAGATTTTGTGCCCTAAAAATTGCTCTGATTGATTCAGATATGGCTCCTATCCTTTGAGAGGGAAATATTGCCACGAAATGGCTTTAAGAATCCTCCTTGCCTGCATTGAGGTATACCTATCTCCTGTGAATTTCAAAGGTTTTCTTGATGAATTATTTTACCACTTTTCTGTTTGTCCTTATTGGTTTAAACTTGCTGTACAAGATCATTCTTATCTTAACACACACGCAGGTCATATTGTGCCTCTTTAACTGAAAGATAACATACTTCAGATTTTTGGTCTCCCTAACGAGCAGAAGTGGCCTCTTATGCATTACTTTTGTTCTAAATTCTTTGTAGAGCCATGCAAATAGATACAAGCGGTATATTGTTCCAGTGTTATCTGTTCAGATGGACTTCTATGTCCGGGTTTTTGTTCGTGTTTATACGTAAGTTGCCTTGGACTTTGAATTTAATGGGTTAGCTATATTATACTACTTTTTTGATGTGTTACAAATATTTTTATAAGGATTGTAAAATAATTTATTGCAGTTCTGCAAGTGCAATGAAAAATACTCCCCTTAAGCTCTCATATGTTTATCAGTGCACTGGTTGTGATTCTTTTCATCTCCAGCAGATTGGCAGAACCGTCTCCAAGGTATATATTTATGCTGGTTAATTGCATAATTGAGTTTATCTTTATTGTCCCGTGTAGTTTCTCTAACTGGGGTGAAGTTTTTCCTTCTTATTCCCCCCCCTCCCTTTTAAACAACTAGGCTTTATTGATTTGAACGAGATTAAAACAAACATCCCACAAAATGGAACAGGCAGCCAAAAGTGGAGAACACAGAAAGAAAATTACTATAATGGGCCTTAACTTTTGGTGATAAGAAATTATTCCAAAGTTCTGAATTATGAGCGCAAAGGGACCTATTAAAATGCACCAACCTGCACACATCTTCCTCGCCTTTATCTTGGCAGACTGAAGACTTGCTTCTTTTCCCTGTGCTAGGATGGATTTCTTATCATCCCTTTTCTTCCCCAATATGTAACACTTTGTTTCTCCTTGAAGGAAAGAAAAAAATATGTTGCCAATGTTACCTATTTTTCCTGTACCACAATATCCACTGATGCTTGTATGCTCTTTATATGATATATTTACTTCTGATTGGAAGTTAATCCTAGTTTGAAGTAGTAATTTGTTTCTTTATAATGTGAATTTGTATAGTTTCTTTCTTGATGTGTCACCTATCCTTTTTCTTTCAGAACAACAGCGTCAGGTATTTACCTGGTTTTGGTCCTTCTGTTGCTCAAGAGTGCAGTGATTGTGGGAAGAAATTCAACATGGGTGGGCCTATCTGGTCTGCTCCTATCCATGATCAAGAATGGGTTACTTCCATGCTAGCAGATGTGAAGTCTATGAAGGACTCTTATCCTGCATATGATCGTATATCTGCTGTATTGACAACAATTTCAGAGGTGCCTTTTATTTGTGGTTCTGGCATTACAACTCCACTATTAGTAATACTCTTATCCTGATATTAGGCCGTAGGAATCACGCTGTTGGTTATTCTTGTCAGGACGACTTTGTAATTTTGGCCATTACCTAATTTCCCTAATCAATTGAATGAAACAAAATGTTAGAAAATGTAGTCAGTCTGGCCAATCAGAAAATTCATTATGATAAATTAGGAACCAGAAGATGAACTCATGTAGATGTCTTTAGAAGATTAAGTGTGGATAATTATTTTTCCTCTTCTTTTCTCCATCAGAGTTGTGCAAGTATAATAAAGTATGTATGTTTAGGGTACTCCATTAGCCAGCCTCCAGGAGGGATTTGTCCTGAGTTCTTGTCATGTCATCCATAGTATAGTACCTAAAAGAAAAGGTCCAATAGCTAATGTGAGCATAGCTCAATAATAATTCTAATTGACATAACTTTCCTTCCTAGAGGTTGAAGGTTGGATCCCCATCCTCGCAAATGTTGTCTCTTTGGAAGGGCTATCTTGGCCCTTGCCTCTAAGTTGTTATCTTTGGATTTCTTATATATATACCACTGAGACTGTTTCTTATAAAATAATAATAATAATAATAATAATAATTTTTGTACTTTCAAAAGAAAAGTGAGTATAAATATACATATTTCTTTTCCACTTTATAAATTAGGTAGTACATGGGAATAATTCCCAGATTGGTTTATTTTCAACTTGTGTAGGATTAAGTACACATGCGAATAGTTCACTAGCAACACCATGGTTAAAAGTCATGCCAAGTACACTCTTATTCATCTGTCTGTTATGTACTGAATGCTGATAGTCTTTTTCTTTGCACGTTGCATTTTATTGACTTAGATGTATTTATCCTTTGCAGGAGCTGATGGACGTTCCTTTATTTCTGAGTCTACACAACCTCTGTGCAACATTAAAGTGCACATCTCCTTCAGCTGTAAATTTCCGTTCGGCAGTGATTAATGCAGGATATCGCATATCGGGCACTCATGTAAATCCATTAGGTCTGAAATCAGATGCTCCCATGGATGTTATTTGGGATATAATGCGTTGCTGGGTAAGGCGTTCTGAATTAAAAATTTCATCATATACTTGAATGGCTTTCTGGTGCCAAACTGCCCACTGTGTGGAGTTAATATGTTAGAGCTAGTAAGTTTGTGTTTGAGTTGTAAAGTTTTGAGATTTCTTTTTCGACAAATGTGAAGTAGATTAAGAGAGCGTGAAGTAGATTAAGAGAGCTAGATGGAGTTACTTGATAAATGTGAAAAATCGACATAGAAGGAAAGATAGAGTTCCTCGATAAATGTGAAAAGTAGAAAAATATGGAAAGATAGAACTACTCAATAAATGTGCAAATTTCAACAGTGTTTATTGAAGTTGAATTGTTTACATCAACTTAAGAAGTTAGTGGGTCAAAGGACCTCTTTGTTTATACTTTGTATATTATAAGCCTTGTTACCCGACGTGGAACTGTAGAGCTTTGTTCGTCCTTAGTCCATAGTCTTGCTTGTATATTGTGATTTCATCGATCCTTTTTTATGTAGGTAAAAAACCACCCAGTTAAAGCTCAACCAGAAGATCAGCCAGGAAGTATCATTCTTGCCAAGGAACCAGTTCTTGAAGTAAGTTTCATTTTGTAGTTTCGACTGTTGGTTCAGTTGCAATCTTTTTGTCCTCTGTTTTCCTCTGTTAAACATATTATTATTTCTATGAGCTAAATTTTGAGTTACCCTTAAGAAATGTACCAAAAACTGAAAGCCTGTGGCTGATGTACTTTTGCTGATTCTGATATTCTTCTTGGCAGGCTAATTTTGCTAGAGCTGTGGCATCTCTTAGCAAGGCACAAGCAAAGAAAATTGCACGCTTCCTTCCAAATCCTGAAAGACATTGGGGCCCTAAGCTCAGAGCAGGTCGTCAAATCACTAGTAAACACATCTCTCTACTGGGTGCAGAGGCAGTAAATGGAGCTCTCAGCCATACGGATTCCGAAGAGCCTAACGCGAAACGTCCCAAGGTAGAAGAACCAGCTCCCAACCAGTAAAAATTTTCTTTTATCTTATATTTTCCTTTATGCTTCTAAGTTATGCAGTATTACTTTTTGACCCTCCACTTGAGATGTTCTTGTTTGGGAACACTTCTACAGAAGTAGCAAATTTTTGTTTAATATTGAGGAAGGCTTTCTTTCAAAATATATATCATTTTTGTTCATCTTTAGGATGTTTAGATCTCTGTCAAGAGAGAGACCAATTTCCATGGAATGTGCAACAGTACAAGAAGTCTTTCCCTCTCCATCCCTATAATTAGATGTTTCTGGTTCGTTCTTATTTCCTCTCCAATGGAGGGCTTATTTTTTCAATTGAGCCATCTTCCCCGTAAAAGTCGAGTTCGGTAATATATTGCTTGCAAATTTTGTAAGTCTTAGTTTTTAAAGCTTTGGATTGACAACTTCAGAGTGGTGTAATTTGTATCTGGTTTATGCAGAGAAATGAGTTATACAAAGTGGTTCTTTTTTATATTTAGTGTTTGGTGGAATTAACAAAGGCGATTTATAAGATCAATTTCTTAAGCACATGTACAAATCTATTGTGTTTTGATTAGCTTTCTCAACGTCAATTGCTATTTCGTGATTTAAGAGAAGTAAGAAAAATGGTGGTTACTATGAATTTAGCTCGACAGTAATTACCACGATCTTACCATTTATCCAGTTGTACTAACAGAGGTCACTGCTTAAATTTTGTATCCATCAATGGTGTCCCAACTTTATTATTTGCTAGCATCATTCAAGGTACTGATTGTAAGTCTATCATAGCATGTTTTTCAAATGCAAACTATTTCACGAAGATTTTTCATAGAGAATGATTCGGTAAATTCCTAATCTCATGTTTAAAATTGAAAGCATGTATATAATATATGTACGCAGGAAACATTTGTTAAAGAAGTAGAAAATCAATCTAAATAGACCCTTAAAATATTTATATTGATTATATTGACAAGAAAACAGATAAATGTTCGTTAGTATCACTTTGTTTTGATAATATTTTTAGACCTATTAAGAGGCAAGTTTGATTTCTGAAACTAATTTGAACTTTGTACGAAAAATATCGATGCAAACAAGATAAGAATTTGATGTTAATATCGTGATTTTTGAAGTTTGATATTGTTAGGTTAATCTCACAAGGACAAACACGTGCTTATGCTCTGGTCTTTGAACTGAGTGGATAGCAATGCTAGGAAAGAGTACCGTATAACTCTATCATTGTTGAAACGTTAAAACTTGAGGATGTTTTCTCATAATTTAATCACTCATTTCTCCATCACTATCTAAAGAGGTCCAATAATAGTTGTAATACGCATCTCTCATTATTGAGCAAGTATGATGACCATGTACACATCAACAAGGTTATTATTCATATATTATATACCACAGACATTTTGATGCTTAAGTTGATCCATCCAACTCGAGTTTGGTAGAAATTCGATATAATACATAGCAATACCAGTAGGGTTTTGAGTGGATGTAGGTTGGATTTGTTGAGCTAAAAGCCCAAATTGAAAGGTTGGAAAGGTAAAGTTGTTTAAAGTGGAGAAAGAGTTGAAAATTCAATTTCATTCCTTTTGTCCCTAAAGGTCAATGTGTTAGAATGTTATTGTACATTCTCTCCCATATATTTCTCTAACATTGACAGTACCTATAATACCATCATATCTCCAACTGTACATCAAATTCTTCACACTAACTCTTACTCTTTTTTTTCTTTTTCTTTTTTTAATAAATATTATTAGTTTAATTCAGTCAGTAAGATGAAACCCTAATGTGGAACCCACTTGGAGCTTCCACTCTTGGAAATTTCAATAGCTTATCTCCTCCAACTTCTTCCCACCTGCAAAAAAAGAAAAAAAAGGATCTTTAGTCTCACTTTATATTTGAAAAGACAATACTTCAAAGTCCATCTCGAGTAAGATCTATCTATATACATCATTTATACATTTTATTAGCATTTGAGATACATTATGTGATGTATAAAGATGTCGGAATGCACTTAAGTATTGTTCTTAGTGCATTACCGTATTGGATAAACAGTAAGAGAAAGTTACCTGTATTTAGTTACAAAGTAATGTAAAAAAGTAGAAATCTCTGTGATTCCCAATTCTTTGCCAGGACAGAGTCTAGTTCCACCACCAAAGATGAAGAAGTAATTATTGGACTCTAAGTTGTTGTCCTGAAAAATGTTAAACAAGGGCAAAACGGTCAGTTTCCAACAAAGGGTAAGAGAGAGAAAAAAGGGTTAGAGAGTGAGAGAGTGAGAGAGAGAGAGAGAGACCCACCAGCCATCTCCAAGGGTTGAAGGTGAATGGTTCAGAATAGAGAAAAGGGTCATAGTTGATCTCTCTTGTATACACATAAATCCTCCATCCTTTTGGAATTAGAAAGCCTATAAAAAAGCAAAGAAGAAGAAGAAGAAAAAAAGGTTAAAGATTGAAACTTTTTTGAGCCAACTTTTTGGTTTGATCTCAGCACATTGTTGTAATGAAAGAAGTGAAGAAGATCTGTCATTCTTTATTAGCCTTATCTAAGTCTGACCCACAAAAAAGAAAACAGAACAGAGAGAGAAAGAAAAAGTGGACCAAAGTGAAAGAAAAGGGAGATGAATTTTGGTAACTGCAAAAACAAGATCTTGAGCCCCTAAATAACTCAAAAACAAAAACTTGTTTGGTCCTTTTAAAAGTTCCCAATCTTATACCTAAGCTTTTAGGCTCTTTATAAAATACAAATTCATGTTTTGATAGAGTGTTTTTTGTCAGATTTGTAATACTAAACTCATTATGTCTCGTCAAGTTTTCAATCAAACTTTCTTTTCTACCACTTTGTCATTACAAGATTCCACTTTTGCTTCGTCCTCGATTTTTCACCCATCCTAACACCTCTTTGATTGAATTCCAGCTCTTCAATTAACCCTTTACATACGTTACCGAAAATACCTTCGAAGTAGAAGTTTGAGGCTCAATTTAACAACTTTTGAAAGTATAGAGATACTTTTGAAATAAAAAATGATGTGTAAGGGTATTTGTTAAAAAACAAAAAAACACAATTTTGGACATAATGATCACTTAAAAGAGATGTTTTTTTTATCTAATCTTAAACAAGTTGATTAGAAAACCCCAAATTTTATTCTTGATTTTAACAAAGTACTCATATACTCACCATTTAATTCCATATCTTTTGTAGTTTTCCTCAAAACCCCATTAACAATAGTGGCCAACCTCGATGTTTCAAATATCACCTAAACAATTCCAAAACAAAAAACAGTGTAAAGTTAGCATCTTTATGATTTTTTAAGAAAAACCCATCAAAGAACTACTAAAAAAACAACAGTAAAACCATAAGAATCATACCGCACGAGTGAATTTCATTGCTTTAAGATCATCCCAATCAATGGGGTCCTCTGGATTTTTCTTCTTCTCTCTTATTGCTAAATGTTCTTCCTGAAAATTTTCAAACAAATTAATTATAAAAAAAAAACCCAGTAGCATTTTCTGGTTTCCAACTCAAAAAAGTTGTAAATCTTTCTTTATTTCTTGTTTTAATACTCACTCTTAGTTGCTGAAGAACTTTGGGATGATCATGGAGGAACTTTACAGCCATCATTGAAGTTGTTGAAACAGTTTCGTAGCCAGAATACAAAACAGTAATGATTTGATCAATAATCTCTTCATCATTCAGTTTATATTTGTTTTCTTCACTCATAAAATATCCAAGCATGTCGTTTTTTTGAATCTTTGAATCTCTTCTCTCTTTAATCAGCTGTTCCAATAGCTTTATAATGTTCTTCCTCGCCTGAAAAATCACATCAAAACCACTCATTCACTGTTGAAATTCAACTAAACGAAGCAACAGGCTCTGTCTGATACAATGTTAGAAATTGAGTTTTACCTGAATTCCTCGGCGGTAATTCGTGCCGGGAAGATCGATAGGGAGCGAGAGAGTGCCGAGGACTAGCTTAAAGAACTCAGGGGTGAAAGATTCCGATAATGGACCGGATTCGAATCCTCCAATCTGCTTCATAGATGACCGGAGAGCCATCTAAAGAGGAAGAAGAAAACAGAGGAGGGTAAAAATGAGTGAAAAAAAGAGAGTAAAATTAGCAATTATTTATTTTTTTTAAAGAACTACAGTTCACCTCTTTAGTTTTTTCTTGTATATCAATGATTTGATTATCCCAATTCCTCAAATGGGATCGCATAAACTCATCAATGTTAGGAAGAAGACGATCTTTAATCATGGTGGGACTAACAATAGCAAGCAGAGCACCTCTCATAAGCTTATGAGCGGCGCCGTGTACGGCGGCGATATTGCATTTTCCGAGTATATCAAGCATGGACTGAGGGTAACCAGGAACAAGTCCTTTTGATTCATTCATTAAAACATATCGATTCACCTCTGGATCCATAGAAACAATCGTAGGACACCCCAAAATATGCGACTTGAAAATGCTCCCATACCTTTTTGATATAAAAAAAAAAAAAAAACAATGATTAAAACAAATCCAACAACTCCAAAAAAAAAAGCCAGAAAAAAAGAATGAAATTATAAGGTACCTTGCTCTTTGAGATTTCATAAAATTTGGACCTTGTTTAAGAAACTCAGTGGTTTCACCAAAAATAGGCCATCCCATTGTACCAGGAGGCAACCCTTTTTTGCTGTATCGAACTTCATTCCATCGGAGTAAAGCGGAGCAAAAACAGAGGAGTAAAAAGAGAGCAAGAATCAGGATGGCTAAGGCCATTGAAGCTGGAATGAAGGTGTGAAGAAAGAGAAAGAAATGGAGCTTTCTCTTTGATGTATGGAGGTTTTGGTTGGATTTATGGGTATCCCAAAAGCGAGTGTCATATATATAGACCTCTGAACCACCGCGTGTGGGAGGAGAGAGAGAGAGGGAGAGAGAGAGAGAGATAAAACAGAGGAATTTTTTTTTTTTTTTTTTTTATGAAAATAAAGATCCCTACAAGGGAAGGGGACCCTACAAATGGTTAGAAGGAAAGAGTAGGCTGTAAAATTCAATGGCTATGGAGAAAAAATGGAAGTTTTGGTTGTTGTTTACTTGTTTTTAACCTTTTGGTTTTTGAATTGGCACTTTAATCTATGTGGGCTGTAAAATTCAATGCCTATGGAGAAAATAAGGCAACTTGTTTTTGTTACTTGTTTTAATCTTTTGGAACTTTGTTAAAAGAAAAAGAAAAAAAAAAAAAACCTCTTTGAACTAAAATAAGTCCGGTTTTGGAAAATTTGTGCAGATATGACCTATTTCGTTAAGTTTGAGTGAAATTACCAAAATAAACTCATACATACAGAAAAACCCATCTTTCTCTCACTCTCGCTCTTCATCGAACACTATTGTCTCCTCTCTCAATCTCTCTCGCTCTTGGTCTTGCTGAGGAATGGAATGGAGGAGGGTCATCAATTTTTGTTGAATCTGAGTATGGAACAGATGAGGGTCACCGATTTTCGATCATATCTAGGTATGGAATAGAGGAAGGTCGCCAATTTCAGCTAGATCACATTGAAGAATGGAATGAATGACAATCATCGCAATCTTGGAACGGAGCCTTGCTCGGTCGTCGAGGGGAAGGGTGGAAATTCACCGTGAGAAGAAAAAGAAAATCAAGTCGAAGTTGGATAAGAAAAGAAAATCACACCAGAGAAGAAAGAAAGTGAAAAAGAAAGGGCAAAGTTGTAACTTCGCTCGTCAATGACGTCATCAAAATATTATTTGGCATTTTTGTTTTTGAAAACCAAGTAAATGGGTATTTTGGACCAAATTTTTGGATCATCCGTACAAATTTTTCTTTAATCTATATGATATTTTCAAATATAGGAAAAGAATTGAAACTATTTAAAAATATAGTAAAACTATTAAATACATTTAAGTTTTTTTACTAAATGTGAAAATAATTTCAATTTTCTTGCTATTCATGACAATTTCTCCTAATCTAATCAACCACACCATTTTTAAATTCTCCATATAAAGAAATAAAAATAATAAAAATTAGATAGAGACAATAGTCTTTCCACCACCCTACGAAGCTCCAAGATTTTAATTCCAAGGGACCCTTTATTTATTATTTCTTTATTCACTATTATATTTCGAAAAATATAATCTTGTTCGGTTTGTAATTTTCATTTCGATTTATTAACTTAAAGGTTAACTCTGATCAGTTCAATAAAAGTTCAATCTTTCATCTCATAATTATTGAATGAAAATAAAATTTTAGTATTGAAAGGTTCATGTTGATTAATTTTTTAAAATTAGATTAAAAACTTGTATTTGGTTTGTGTAGCAAGGAAGATTAACAAATTCATAACCTGCCCCATTTATAGTAGACGAGGCACTCACTTGTCAAAGATCAATAGTTTCAATGTTAGATATTATATTAAATTTACTCTCACCTATCAACTTAAGCTTTTGGATGAATTGATGATTTAAGATGATAATCAGAGCAGGTGGTTTAGGAGGTCCTATGTTCAGACCCTGCATTGTTGTTTTCTCCCCATTGACCAAAAAGAGCATATCAAAGAAGATCTATGATATATAAGTAAAGAAAATTTTCCATTTGTACCATTATTCTTATTACTATTTCACTGAAACCAAAAAAGAGACATACTTGACGCCTCTATCTTTATGCAATCTATACTCAATACACACAAAAAATCTAAAACATATATATTTTTTAAAATGTAAGAAGAATTTGTCACGTGAAAAACGATGATTAGACAATTTAGTAGAATACACAAAAAAAAATGTATCTCAAAATGCACCAAAGTATTTTTCAAAGAAAAATAGATACGTAGTGCACCAAAGATTTGAATCTCGAACTTCTATTATAATTTAAGAGAGAAAAGAGGGTTAGATTTGGATATAGCATAAAGGTGATAGGAAATAGGGTGGAGAGTAGGGGTATATTGTATTTGTATTGGTAAAGAATGACAGTTAAGAAAGGATGTGTGGAAGAAAGAGCACATGCAAAGCACTTCATTTGACCATTTTTTTAAAAAAATAAAATAAAATAATATTCAATTTAAAAAAGAAAAAAAAAAAAAAAAAAAAGCCATTGAAATTTCCAGTCCTTCACATGACTGTGAACACAAACACACACATAAAACTCTCTGTTAATGGAATTTACATCACCCACTAAAAGACAATCTCTATGTTTTTACCCTAAACCCCCCCATGTGAGAGTGAAAAGCTTTTAACTTTATGGTTCCATTCTAACCATAACTTTGTAACTAAGACACAACTCCCCCTTTCTTCCTCTTTCAAAACAAATGGACATATATGTCAAGTTTTTAAGGACCATCTTTTGGACATATATGTCATTTTATATATCACAAAGTTGGAACAATATTCGTTTATTTCTTTTTTATATCTATGAGTATTCAGATCAGTTTACGTGCACCTCGACTAATCTTCCAAAACAACTTATCTAAGTGGTCACCATGGATTGAGCCGACCATGACCTCTTAGCAATTTATTGAGACTTTGTCTCTTTTCTTTTTACCATTATGTTAATCAGTGAAGGTTGAATGATGATTTGGTTTATAACCATGCTTTTGAGTGAAAACACTCTTTAACAAACAACCCGTGATTGATAAGTACTTTTGCGTGTAGAAGTAAAAGCTTAGTTTGAAAAGATAGATTATAAGTGGGATTTGGTAAAATAAGATTTATGAAAACGTCATGCAAATATGTTTAATATTCACTAATATTATTTTTCAACATGCCATATATCAAACTATTTTACTTCTATACTTCCCTTTAAAACCAATCAATCGGTCGCTTGTATTACGTTTAAAACATTGTTTGTTTATTATTATTATTTTTAAAAAAACTTAAATATGTATAGAGTTGAGATTAAACCGTCGACCTATAAAACAATAATTAATTAAATAGCTTATTTATAAATTCAATATTAGGTCTGCTACACTTTAATTAAAATAAAAAATTTTCACGTAGGTCTAGGTATAGAGTTGATTAATATACACCAATAACATGCTAGGAATTTGTATCAAAACTTATATAAATGTTGGGGTGATGACGTGTCAAATTTTGTGAGGGTTTAAATTGTTAATTATTTTATTATTATAATATGGATTAAGAAAACATTGAAATTACACATTAGTATTTAATCATAGGGCAAAACCTTGATCTTGATGCCTCAATGATGGTCAAAAAGGTTGCCCAAAAGTGGATCTACCTTTCAACTTACTCACTTGCTTATGGAATTAAAAATGCATCCTATATTATTTTTTTAAAATATATAAATACTATTTTGATTTTTATATTTTTTTAATTTTTGTTCGATTTACTAAAATTGATCAAATAACCACAATAATTCTATTCAAGTGAACACGTATTTTAGTAGATACGAAAAAAGGTTTTTAAAACATCAATAATAACTATGAGTAGAGACTAACTATAGTCGAAGAACTAAACTTAGTCGATTGAAAGTATAAAAACTAAAATTGAACAAATTTTAAAGTATATAATCATATTTTATATTTTGTAATATAAAAGATTCATCCTATATTCTTAAAAAGAAACATCCTATGTTGTTGTTGTTATTATTATTATTATATATATAAATGCATCCTATATTCAATTTGCAAAGTTACCAAATTAAATACGTAGGTGGGATATCAAATCTCAAGATTGATAATATAAATACTGTATTAATTGAGCTATGATCATATTAACGAACTATGGAGATTTAAACTTGGATTTTTTTAGGTGAAATGAATACATTTTATGTCAATTAAATTATGTTGATTTTGTAACTACGCCGTGTTTAATACTCTTACAAATAATTTTTTTCTTTTTTAAAAAAGAAAATTGTAATTATTGTAGGCCATTAATTTTTTTTTTATTTTTAGGAAAGGTATCTAATATATATAGAATCCAGAATTGTAGTAATTAATGTAATTTTGAATTAGGTATGCTGCACAGTAGATTTTTTTTCCTTCAATTATTTAGAAAGGCTGTCTTGATATTAATTATTTTCACTTAATCGTTTTTTCTAATACGTAACATGAATGAATCGAAAATCTATCAAAGTTGATAGTATAAATCTTACGAAAATCGAGTATGGTAAAAATAATCTTAATTTTAGAAAAGTAGACTTTAATTTCTAGATTTGAAAAAGAGTTGTTTATATTCATTTTATGATCTATATAATTTTAATATTAGACATTTAATTTAAGGAAGTGGGCATTCTTGAGCTTTTCATTTGATAAATATAAGGATTAAATGTTGCATTTTAAAACTAGACAAAATAATTTATTTCTCAATTTATATTTCTCCCTTTTAAATTTCAATCTAGTCTTAGAAACGAGGATGTAATAATGTAAAGTTGGTCATACACTTCTATAAAGCATACTTCTCACTAGTGGCAGATTCAGAAATTTTGTTGACGAGACTTTAAAATTTAGTAAAAATAATCTTTAAAAAATAATATAAAGAGTAGGGCTTGAACCTAAGTCTAAAGGGACTAAAACTCTAAATTATCGTTGAGCCAACTAATGATATTGATACAATTTTAGTTATATATATATAAAGAGCATAAAGCTGAGGGGGCTCGAGCCTCCCTTGGATCTATACTAAATCGGCTAGTGACTCCAACAACCAAACTTTTCAACTTTTTTATTTCTTTTTGTAAATTCGAATTCTATTCACTATTTAGATTATCATACTCGAGAAATGATAATCATATAACTCAAGATTGGTTTTAATAATAAAACCGTGTATTTGAAATTCTTGTTTCATGTCATGATGAACAATGAAGCTTACGAAGAAAGTTGAAGTACTTGTCTTGTTCTTACGATCTTTCATGGAAGACGAAATTTCGAAAGACACCCGACACTTTCCTTGAACACAAGACGATGAACGTTAGAAATGGAAACGAAAAATCGAATAGTTAAGAGAAAGAAAGAAAAAAACAGTGAAATGAATGAAAGAGGTAGGAGGGCCATTCAAAATAGTATATCGAAAGTGTGTGGGGGCAACTTCCGTACAGTTGGTGTACATGATGTTCATCAATCTAATCAATACCTTATAGCCCTTCAAAAATGACACATTTATATTGTCCTTTGTATTTTTCTTTTATCTTCAATCCCTTTCATTTCTATTTTATAACTTATTTTAGTTTTCAACTTTTAAGAAATTCCACATCCCAGATGATAAATGCCAATAGAAATTAAATCTCTTACGTCTCGAGTAATGGTTTTGACTTTCTCGACTACATATTCTAGTACGAACAATTCAACTGATTATAATCTTGCACGCCTACAATAGTTTGTGGAGATTTTTTTTGTGTGGTTGACTCTTTCCATGATGAAGGATAGAGTGTTTTATTTGAGTTGATCATCGTCTGACATAGGTGTTCTCGTCCTTAGTAGAGGATTTTGTTGGTTAGGCCTAATTATTAGGTTTTATTGAAGTTTTTTCTTTATGAAAAAAATAAAACGTGGTTATACTCAAAATTTATGTCAAAATCAATATGTATCAACTTTGAACACGTATATATCATGCAACTTTTTTTTTATTAATATATTAAAAATATGGCAAACTCATATCGACTTGAAGTAGGGACGACCAATAATACATAGATAAGTCGTGCACAACTATACAAATTTAGATCGACCATGTGAGTTAGGTCTATATATTTCGTTATAGGTTGCACTAAGTTCATCCATCCTCTCTCGTGGGTAGTAAATACAAAAAAAAAATTATTTTTTTTGTAAGAAAGATTGTTATATGGTAAAATTTCATCGACCAACCATTTAAGTTGCACAAAGATAAGTGCAAACATGCAATGTCTAAGTTTCGCTCTACGTGTGTACGTGTGGGTGTGTGTGTATATATATATTATATATATATATTTATTTATATTAGGATGAATCCAACTTTCTTGTCTTGAGCTGGCACTAAAATTTGGAATGGATGGTGACTTGAAGAAAAGGGTGGATCCATTGAGATCCCTTAGAAAAGGATTTGACATAATTATCAATATCTCAACTTTATTATTTATTATTTATTATTTATTATTTATTTTTTTCTTTTTTTTTTCATCTATCAATTTAAGAAGTAAATTTTCTAATTTTTTTTTCCAAAAAAGAAAGAAAAACTATTCATAAAGATGATAAAAAAATTAATTAAAGTTGTTTTTGAAGAAGTCAAGAATGACTATTCCTTTGTTGAATTTTGTAGATGTGGAGGGTATTGCCACGTTTAAGATTGAATTTTAAACATTTTTAAAGTGTTTTTTTTTTCAATTTAAATTACTTTATGAAATATTTGAATCTCATAATTAGCAAAAATTAAATTTTTTATAAAATTGATTTGGTTAATTATTCAAGGGGTCCTGCTTTATTAACTAGTAATTTGGATTTGATTAAGATATACTAAAGGAAGAAAAAAAAACAAATCTTGGATTTTATATTTAAAAAAATTGATGATTCAATCCTTTTAGATTTTATATTAATTAATTCCTAATCATAAAAATTGTTGTAGGAAAAAAAAATGATAATTGTGTGTTAGTTTCTTTTATTATTTATTTATTTATTTATTATTTTTTCAAAGACAATGATAGACAACCATAGCTTGCTAAGTTATTATCTACCAATGTAAAAAATAAAATAAATAACGGATTTTTTTAAAGAGAGAAAAATATGTCAAACAATGTATAGCAAAGTTTTCTACCTTTCTTACAGTTCAGATAAATGCTGATAGAAGTCTATTAATATCTATCAGAGTCTATCAATGATAAAAATTAATACAAATCTATTTCATCGCTAAAAACTAATACATATCTATTATTGATAGAAGTTGATAGAAGCCTATCGGTATTTTATTTTTGCTATTTTTATAACTAATTTGACATTTTTCTATCCATGAAAATTTCTCGTAAAAAAACTTAATTATAACATGAGATTTTAAGTGATCAAGAATTTCTTTTTATGGAAGCATTTGGCTCATTTTCTTGACCTTCTATATTATATATGTAATTAAGAAGTCAAATCTACATTTCATGTACCATAAAGTACATTTTTTTTTTTTTTTGTCAAACCTAACAAGATGGATAGATGCTAATTAAGTAGCCTCCAAAACACATGAGACTATGTTAGAAGGTGACCAACAAACAAAGACTTCAAAAGAGTTTTAAGTTTAACCAAACTAATTATACATCATATTAGATTAAAAAGAATCAATGTCTGTCGTTTAATATATTGCCAAATTATATCCTAACAATTTAACTCATCACAATCAATACAAACCTCTTGTTATTAAATAGAGCAAAATGTGATTCTGAAGCAAATATAGACACGACATAGATAGATGGAAAAAAGAAGACGACGGTGACGTGTGTGATATAGAAAAATGTATTCATAAGATATAAGTGATATGAACATGTATCATTAAAAGAGACGTGTGAAAAACAATTTAAAATTATACAAAATATCCATAAACTTTTATAGTAATGAGTTTCAAATTATGCCAATAAACATTAAAAATAATTTCATTTTTTATCATTAAATTAAAATCGGTCAATATCTTTTGTTTAAAATAAAATGCTACAAATTTGATTATATAAGAGATGTCACACCACATATATCATCTAATTTTTTCGTTAGTCGTTACATAAGTTTTCGTCTTATTTTATCGAAAATTTTCTATTGGATGTTAGTTTTTGGAGCAAAGTTTACAAAATTTAATTACATAATAGAAACTTACCCAAAAATTGCTAAATACATTACACACATAGAGGGACAAAACATCCTTAGAAATAGGGTGACAAATAAGATATAATTCATAGGGGGTATTTTTTTTTTCTTATGAAAAAAAAAATAGTAAATATAGAAAATGAAAATTATTTTAACTAACAAAAATTCTAAAAATACGTACAAATATAGTAAAATATTACAATTTATCTATAATAGATCACAATAAACTAATATATAAGTCTATCATGATATAAATAGACATAGATAGTAGTCTATATCGTAGTATATCAATAATTTATCTGTAATAGACCACGATATACTGTGATATTTTACTATATTTTGTAAATATTTTGACTTATGTAGGTTTAATTTGGGTTATATAATATAATTGAGAGGGGGCATTGCCGACATGATAGGGTGTGTGGATTGATTAGAAATAAAAGTTTAATAATTTAGAAAATAATAATAAAAAAAGAGTATATAATATAAATTGAAAAATAAAAGAAAGAGTGATGGAGATGGCTGAATGATAGAAGAGTATGAAAGAGGAAATGCACGGAACTTGCATATAAAGTTCACTTACTAATAGATATCTCACACCTCTTATTTGGAAAGAGAAAATTAGGGTTAGAGAGAGAGAGAGATGGGGATGGGGTTCGTAGAAGTTGTTTCCGATGTGACTCGTATTATCTTATCGACACTCTGTTTGAAATACCTTCTAGTTTAAATACCTTTTTTTTCCGTTTAGAAAAAGAGCTAGGGTTTTTGTTTCGAAAATTTGAGTTTGGTGTAGTATACAACCGATAATCCCTAAATATAATGTTTCATTTTAAAATAAAATATATATCTTGTAAAGAGTGCGAGATCGTCTCTTTGTTTTCTTTGATTTTCAGCACGTTCCCTCAAGATATTATTTTTTTGGCAAAAGTGAATGCAATTCAACTGACATAAAATTTATATTAACGACTAAGAGAATTGTACCGTTTAACACTTGAGGTTTCATCTCATGTCAAAATTAAAGAGTCACAAGAGTGAAGTAACATTTATCTTGAAGTCTTTTTTTTTTTTCAATGTGAAATCCTTAACAATCGAGATAAAGATTCTTTATCTTAAGTTATTTTCAAGAATAAGTCTACTCGGTCTCTAAAATTTAAAAGTATGTATACTAAGTTCAACAACACGTCAACAAAGCATTTGAGCCGAGTGAAATAAGGCTATTATAACTCAATCATTGTTTGAACTTCTAATCAAACTAAAACAATCTGCCGTCATTCAAATATAAATTGTTATAACCTACGAATTATAATAATCAATAGATAAATTTGAACCGTTGACCACTTGATCGAGTCGGGGGAAAAGAAAAAGGCAAAAGGAAGAAGGGGAGAGGAATGTCTAGGCAGAAGCACACATGCGGGTTGGACAGTGGCGGGGCTCGCTTCATTAATTAATTAGTTTTATAAATAAATAAATAATTTTATAATAATAAAAATAAATAAAAAAACAAATAAAGGAGTGATGTAAATTCAAACAAGCAGTTGCACGAGGGCCTCTTTTTTGTTCTTTTGTGCTTTTTTTTTTCCATTATTTATTTATTTATTTCTCTTAATAATTGAAACCAAACCCATCTCTTTCATTCACTCTCTCTCTGTCACATGCACATGCACACGTGTGTATACAGAATAACTCTTTTTTCAAACCCCACCTCATTTATTATTTTACCTTTTTCCTTTATTATAAATTTGGCGAATTGCATTTTTGGTCCTGAGGTGTCCCGACGCTTTAATCCTTGAAGTTTAGAAAATAGTTTTAAATGGTCTTTAAATTAAATTCATCGTTAGTTGCCAAACTTTGGAGGACCAAAAGTGCTAAACCAAACAAAATTATTACTTAGTTTAATTTGCGATTTAAAAGAAATATGCAAATTATTGTATGAAAAGTGAAGAAAATAGATTTAAATTTTTAAAACCAAAAATCAAAAACGAAATGATTATCCAACCAAATTTACGGAATAAATTGTAAAATTTAAAGACTAAACACTTAAATAATGCAAAATTTCTAGGGTTTTTGAAATCCCATGCTATGTTTTGGTCAATTTCGTATTCTAAGTTAAAAGATTCTTTTGTAAGAGTTTGATTTTTTTGTTCTTGATTTTGGGTGAAGATTAATCTTTTCTATTATTCCAAACATTTAATAATTTTTACTTCGAACGCGTTTTTATGCTACCAATCGACTCGGATGTAATATGTTATTATATACAATTCGAAGTTTGAGTCTTGTATCGTTGTAGTTGAAGTTTCAAAATTTTGTAATTAACCAAGACTAAAATATTATGAATCAATCTCAAATACAAATTATTATAATTTACTGATTATAGTAGTCAATTCAGAATCCTGGTTCATCCTACTAATTTTGTAATTTTTAAATCAAAGTTTACAAATTCAGTTCTTAAATAAAACCTTTTTTTCTTTTTTCAAATTCTTTTGATCACTTTGTATTTTTATCTAACTCATACAAATTAAATCAAGCTTTTAATAAAAAAAAAGTTGTTTTCAAATAAAACAAAATAAACCAAAATATTTACAAAAGACAGCAAAATTTCAGACGTTGAACAAACTTTTATCATTGTTTATCATTGGTAGATTCTAAAATTTTGTTATATGTGTAAATATTTTCAGCAGTTTGTCATTTACAATAATTTCTCTAAAAAAATAAAAATAACAAATTCATAAAACGACAATGATTATCAAACTTATGACAACTTTAGTAGTTAAAGTGAACTTAGATAGCTCAATAATAATTGATATAACTTTTATTCCTACAACTTGCAAGTTCGATCTTCTATCTTCCAGCTGCACGTACTAGAAAAAACTTAAGATAGTCAAATCTTATTAAAGTCAAATTTCTTTCTTTTTTTTTTTTTTAATAAAGATTTGGCATATTAATAATTTGTAAGAAGGCATAGAGAGCATTCTAGTTGGCTTCATCTAACAATAAAATAGATTGATTGCAAAATTTCATTATTTATCCAATAATTAGTTGGAATTATCCAACATTTTATCACAAAAACAAGTGGTTAAAAAATTCAAATGTTTCTATTTTTGCTATAGCTCCCTTCTATCCACAACAGTAATTCTACTATTTCTTGTCTTGTTCTTTTTGTTTCTATTATCAACTTCTCCAACTTTAATTTTCCTCTAATTTTACAACAATCTTTTTATTTTTTAATAATTTAGGTTTTGATGACAGTTTAGAACCGACATTGTATCTTATTTTTTATGTTAATCCACAAAAACTATTCGAAAAATGAGGGTTATGTCAATCTATCATCTTTTATAAAATGTCGGTTGATATCTGAAGCCAAAATTGTTGCAGTGGTTAAAAAAGCACTTTTATTTTAATATTTCAAGGTTGGAATAGTTGATTCTTTGTAATTTAGTATGAAATATAAGAATTAAATTAGTTAATCTAAATTAAATATTTAACGACTAAAAATGTAATATTTTAAACTTTAGAGATTAAATAGAAACTAGACAAAATATATATATATATATATATATATTATTACGATAAAATACATTTGAACAAATGGAGTAAGTTTAATGTCGTTTGAATAAGTAGTTTTTTTTATTTAAAAAATATAGCAAAATGAACTAAAATACTTACAAAATATACTAAAATTTCAAATTTTATGATGAACTATCAGTATTTATCTATCGTTGATAAATTCTAAAACTTTGTAATATTTATAAATATTTTAAGTGGTTTTGTGATTTGAAATAATTTTCATAGTTTTTTTAATATCTAAATTACAATTAAGCCCTAAAAACATTTGATTTTGATGTCTGTTTTGGTCAAATTTGAGCTTAAATTATATCAAATTATCTTAAACATCAATACATGTTTTAGTTTTTACAATTTATAACCATGTAATTAATAAGTTTTCGTTTGAGAAATTAAATCATTGAAAAGAAATTTTTTTCTTAATTTGTAGCTTTGATGGAGTCACTTAATGTTGGATTTGGTGGATTTAGTCAATATTAATTTTGTTTAAAATATATTTTCCATTAAATTAGTGAAATCTATATTATTATTTATAGAGCTAATGCACGCATTAGTAGAAATTAAATCGATGATAAATATTACAATAGCTATCAATAACTTAATGTCCAAAAAAATGACATTTAAAATATTAAAAAGGAAGGAAAATCGCTAGTTTCAATTTTTTTTATATCTGTGAATATCGGGACCAGTTTACATGCACCTCGACTAATCTCACGAGACAACCGCATGACCCTACAACATTTGGGTGTCAAGAAAATTGCTTGTGGCAAATTAAGAGTAAAATATTTAAAGGGTGCCACACAATTGTTTCATTTTATCAATATGATATTTTTTAGTGTATGAAGTGTATCAAGTATATCAATGGTATCAAGTGTATATATCAAGATCAAGTATATCGATAGGGTATCTATCAAGTGTATATCAGTATTGTAAAGTTACTGTTTTACAGCGTCGCAGAAGGCGAAGACCAAATATGCCTCTTCTTGTTCTCTTGATTTAAATTGATGCATATAGACTTCGTTTTCACCTATTTTAGCTCCAATTTGTCATCAACACTCAATTCTACTCTTGATTTGCTCATAACCTACAAAATAGCTAAATAGAAAACGTAAAATTCAAAAACAATCCCTAATTAAGAAGGGTTAGATAGTACATCTTCAGTGCCATCACAATTGTATCAAATGTGTAATCAGGTCTATCTATCTATATATATTTGGCATTTTTGCAAGAATAATAAATTTGAGTTAAATATCCTAATTTTTAAAACTTATTTTTGTCAAATAACTCTTAGAGAATAAGAATGAATGGTTTTAAATTTGTTTATAGAATAAAATCTAAGGCTTCGCTTAAAGTCAGTAATAAAAGTATAATTAAAAAGGACAAAAGTAAAGTCAAGATTTAGAAATATGAAGATTAATTAATTAATTAATTAGCATCTATTTTTTTCCTTGATATCCGTGAATTTCAAATATTAATTCAATCATGATAGGACGGCTAAATAATACACCACTTTAATCAATATTTTAGTATAATTATATATGTTTTAACTTTAAAATCCATAGTTGTACTACAAATAATAATAATAATTAAAACTTCAATAATTAGACCATACTTCAAATCATTTAAAAATAATTTAGGTAAAAAAATAAAGCATTTCATTTTTTTTATTATTTGTTTCAGTGTTCTATTTTATTATCAAATTAAAATAGTTTACACCTTAAATATATCAATTACACTGCTTATTAACTTCTTATACTGTACGAGATAAATGATCCTACTTTTTGTCCTAACCTTAAGTTTAAAATATTTGGAAAGTTAAAGAAAATTGAGGAGATAGAAATATGATTGTGGAATTATGGGGACCCATAATTAATTAATTATTTTTATTTCTATTAAATAAAAAAATAAATAAATAAAGATGAAGGGTAAAAGGAAAAAGGCAGCAGAAAAGAGGGTTGGTAGTTTATTGGAAAATAGAAATTTAAAAGTATTTCATAAGTCCCAAAATGTTCAATTCCATCTGATAAATTATTTAACCTTTTTTAAAATTATTTAAAATTCATAAACTTATTGGATACATAATTAAATACTTCAAATTTATTATGTATACTTCAAAAATGGTTAATATATGTTTTAACGTAAAATATAAAGTTCAAATACTAAATTTATAATACTTTATTTTTTAATTTCTTTTACGATCATTCAATCAATCTAACCTTTACCCTTTTTCTTTTATCAAACGTCATTTTCACTAAAAAAAATTAAAAAATACAAAATTTTCAACTTAAAAGGATAAGTATCAAAATAAATTAAGATATGTTTGGTGTAACTCCACAATTAAAATATATCAATTTCATGAATTATTAACTTTTTACACAGACGGTAATAGAGACCCATAAATAATTAATTAATTTTGATATTTTATTATAGAAAATAAAAAGAAATAAATAAAAAGAGATGAAGGGTGAAAAAGAAAAATGAAGAAAAAAGGTGTTAGAAAAGAGGGTTTGTTGTTTTATTGGGAAATAGAAATAGAAATAGAGGTCCTTATCATCTTATCACACTTGGAATGAATGACTGATCATTGTGCACGTGTGCCTCCTCTCTTCACGTGCGCCTGTCTTATTCATTCTCTCTCTTCTTCTCCTATTTTTACACTTTTTCTTTAAATTTACTTTCTTACCCTTTCTTTTTCGCATTAATTTTTCAATTTTTAAATTAACTTTGTTTTTTTTTCTTATTTTTATTGTGCATCATTAAACTTTACTTCTCGTTAGATTGACTTTCACTTTTAAAAGTCTTCAAGACTAGAGATGAGTATCAATTAGTTCGACTTGGTTTTGGGTGAAAATCGATATCATTGAAATCAACCTTATTGAGATAGAAAATTCAAAACCAACATTAATATAGTTGGTCGATTTCAATTTAAGACGGTCTGGTCTAATTCTACTTTTTTTTTCATTATTTTTCTATTTTTTAATATTTTGTTGGCTTTTTCTATTTCTTTTGAATATTTTGATATTTTATAATAGAAATATATAATAATATTAATATATAATATATATTCAACAAAAATACACGATTTGAGTGTATAATTCGGGTTCAATTTAAAGGTCGATCGGTTTTAAACTGACTTTTTACAAAATCGACATCGACTATTTTTTTAAACTACCCTCTAATCTTTGGTTCGATCGTTCGACTAGGTTTTTTGGCTATCATTGTTCACCGTTATTCAAGACAAATAAGAATGATGTAGCTGCATTGTAGAAAATGTAAGGGAATATCGAGCTATCAATTGTCGAATTTGGATTCCAAATCGAGCGTTACAATATTAATTAATTCAATATAATTATGAGTCTTTAATTACAATTCTATCCTTATTTTAAATTAATAATAGACATTAATACTAAAGACTGAAAGTGAATATATCATGAAAAATTAAAACTAAAAATAATTTAAATCTTCAAACTTAAAGATCGAGATTGAAGCTAAACTTAAATTTCAAGAGCAAAATTGTAATTTTAAAAAATTTAGAGATTAAATTAAAATTAATATCAAAATTTAATAACTAAAAAAAAAAAAGAACAAAATGATCATCGATAAACCCTAAAAGTATAACATTTTGAAACCTAAGATGCCAAATAAAGCGAAACCTAAAATCTAATTACCAACATTTTCCCCAAAATTAGTATAAAATTGATTATTAGATGGTAAACATAGACGTTTTAGTTGGCTTATGTGTAATTACTATATGAACATCTAATGCCAGATAGATTCCAACTTGACATTTATTTATCATACTAATTCAACTAAATAAATAAATACACCCATTAATTTAATACGAAAACACAAGATTACAAAATGAGTTCTACAGTTAATATCTTGAAGTTAGTAATTTTATATTTTGGTCCATGCAGAGTTACAAATCTGATTTTTTTACTTATAAATGTGTAAAGTTTTTCGACATAGGTGCAAACTTCAATAGTAAACACGATTGAAATCTGTAGAATCGAGTTATTTAACGCCGACTAATGAAATCAAGTCGGTGAACTAACTACAAATTATTTTCTGCACATGAATGTGATAATATCGTGCACACGAAAAAAGTAAGGAAGATCCCACGAATATAATTAACAAAAAAACAATAAACATTAGACAAAAAGGTGGGAATGAAATTCAATATTAGTAAATGAAAGGGGAAAATGGCCAAAACCAAACTCTATGAACCTCTTTGACATGTTATAAAATTTAAGAATGAAACATAAAAATGGGGACAAGTGTCATTAAATTGAGAGGTTGTGACATAAAAACATCCTCATTTAGGTAACCATGCACAAAGGCAAAGCATTTATGAGATAAGACTTCTTTAGGATTAAGAATGTAGCAAAGCAACAAGTGTGTGGTGAAATAAGGTATTTTATTAAATTCATCTTTAATAACACTTAATGATTATTTATGTTGTTATAAGTCAACTTAAGTTTATATTTTTTTTTACTGTTGATATCGATCTCGAAGTCAGAAATTTGATCTATATATATATATAGACATTTTTAATGTTTAAAGATCTATTAATATACAAAATTGAAAGTTTAAAGATCAATTAAACATCTTTAATGTTCATCAATCAAATAAACACAAATCTCAAAATTCATATCAAACATGTAATTTATCATCAATCTCTAATATTTTGATCGAGTATATATGGATTAAATGGTTGAATTACATTTAAGTTTAGTCTAACATGTCAACAAGAACTTAACTCAACTGGTATTAGAATGTACTAGTAACTACGAAATCTGTGATTTGAAGCTCCTACCTCAATTGTTGTACTAAAAAAAGTTTGGTCTACCTTAATTATTTATAACAAATTCTATTTTATGTTTTTCGATGATGTTTTATAAATTGTGAAAAAAAAAATTATCCCCCAAAACAAAATTACTATCAATTAGAGCCTTAATTTTACAAAATAAGCCTCCCCCTTCTAAACTCTATATTTTCTTATATTAGATTTTTTTTTACAGAAAAAGTTCGTTTTCAAATATAGCTAATAAATTAAAATATTTACAAAATATAGAAAATTGTCAGATTTTATGTATGATAGATATTGATAGATACCAATAAAAGTCAATCAGTATCTACTACTCATAGATTTTGAATTTTTTTTATATTTGTAAAAAATTCAACAGTTTTGTCATTAGAAATAATCTTTCGTAAAAAAATTATATTACAAATTCAATGAATATGTTTTCTTGCATATATCTAAAATGTCGCTTTCTAAAGACATGAATTCAAACATGGACTTGAGATTACAACCTATTATAAACTCTTACATCCAAGCTTTCCAAACAAACCTTCCGAGTATTTGAATTTTCTTAGTAGTTTTAAAATTTATCTTAAATTAAAAAAAAATTGAATAATAAAAATACTTTCTATAAGGATTGAAGAAAAATTTATTGATTTTGACAAATGTATGTAAAAATCAAAGATTGGAAAAGTAATTTTCTATTAAAAAATACTTTAATATATATATATATATATATAAATAGATAAATAAAAGGGAAATTGAAGAAGAGAGGATGGAAGGACAAACACACGTGACCATCATCTGCCACACTGCCACTGACAAACAGAAACTATTTCCCTCGAAAACCACACACACACATATATATATATATATATATATATAATTGCCATAAAATTGTAATGTATCTACCGTTTAGAAAGTAAAATTTTATTATAATTTTAAATAAATTAGCTCATTTTAATATCTTTAAAAACATCTCTCGTGAAAACTACCAAATTGTAAAATCCACTCCTGAAATACGATAGTAATTACAATTATGCGTACCATCTCAAATATTGAGTTGTAAAAATTTAAACTATCAAATTTATATGAGTATTAAAATTAGACTCTCATTTTTCAAAAAAGCTCTGGAAGTTAGAACTCCAAATGATAAAAATTGAAATCTCAAATTTATGATCAGTTTAGATTGACTTTTTAAGTGATTATAAACGTTTTTTATTTTTTTTTTTACACTCAACACTTATTTAAACACTTATAAAGTCAATCCAAATATAATCTTATACAATTGTTATAATTTTCTATAATTATGTAAGGTTGAGTATCCAATTTTAACGTTTGTATGAGTTTGAGAGCTCAATTTTTACAATTGAAAGTTTGAGTATATAACAACAAATACTACCATAGTTCAAGACTGATTTTTGTAAATTTTCCTATAATATATATAACTCAATTTTAATAGTATCTTATCCCGAACAAACTTTTTTCTTAGGTCAAATCTTGTTTTAGTTCCTATATTTTTAACTCATTTTATTTTAGACATAAACATTAATTAGTTAAAATAAAAATAAAAATAAACCACTTAAAAATTTAAATACTAAACATTAACCTTTTAAAATTAGACTAAAATAGAATATTTTATATATAAATTTAAAGTGGATTTCTTATTATTTGTATAGAGTTGATAATTGAGTTTATAAATTGCACCGAACAATAAGATTTCATCTAATAGATTATATTTTAAATGTCACGCCCAACTTTAATGATGTATGTTAGTTCATAGTTTATGATTTAATTGAAAATTTAAATTTATTACTAATATTTAATATCGTATAAGTTCTCTCTTCAAACCCTAATTTGTCATTTTTTAACAAAATAATATCGTTACACGTACGTATATTTTTAGAAATACATGTATTTAGTGAATATAATATATTCAATTGTGATACATTTTGTAACAAGATATATATACTTTCCTATGCATAATTGAAGTGGGATAGGTTCATTATTAGGGCATAGTTTTCAACATGAAAATGATGACTTGATTTGTTTAGTAGTCACCTAATACAAATAATATTTATATATTAATGTTTCAAATAATTTGGTTTTTTATTCATCAACTCTTCAAATAATTTCAAAGAGCTAATTATAATTTTTTAGCAAAAAAACAACAAAAATCGAATGAAATAGCCACCACACATATGGGACTAAAGATGATGATGTGTCTACTCGGGATTGGTTTGTTAAATTCCACGTCATAAATTTCCATCTTTGGAAGGTTATGATTGATTATTAGATTGCAACCACCAATGTAATTAAAACAAAGTACGAGAAAAAAAAAAACATATAGAAAAGCTTAAAGAACATTTTAGTTTGAAAAAAAATGTTAAAATTGTACGAAGATAGACATGGAGATTATGGCATAGAAAAAAGAGAGAGAGAGAGAGAAAGATGGTGAAGACAAGATTTGAAATATTCTTTTGAGTGGGAGAATGTTACATATGATGGAGTACGATAAAATATCGGGTAAAGACAAAGTCTTTGTTGGTATGAGTATTATTAGATTCAGGTACAAAAATAAATTTACGTGGATTTAGCTAATGATGAGAATAAATATCATACCAAAGTGAAGATAAGGAAGTGGGACTTCATTGTGTCCCAACACTTTATAAAATCGAAATCCCATATACACAAAATGTATTATAAATAATACGGAACTCTTTCACACAATCCAAAAATCTAAATTCATTGGATATACGTACCCTTCGTTTCATTTATACACAACTAACTTCTTTTCCACGAACTTTGTATCATGCATATGCATGTATGTATGTATGTATGTGTATAACTTTAGGAAGTTGGGACATATAACTTCATGAATGTGAGAATTGTCAAACTTATAGTCAGGTAAAGTATAGTGAGTTAAATGTCTTGTGGTTGAATCGAACTAAAATTCTTGTTCATCGAAGAAGCTAATATTTAGACATACAACATATGTGAGAATTGTCAAACTTATAGACATACAACGTATGTATATTTACGAGGTCTTTATATTCATCGAAGAAGCTAATGCTTTTGGTACGTAGTGATTTATTGTTATCTCATTCTCCAACATTTTTTGTTGTCAAAATGTTTGTGCACACCTCTTGCAACTTAGGTTTTGGAGATCAGGAGGAGCATAAATCTTCCATTATTTCCACTATTTATTCTATGTACCTTTTATTGTTCGTGTCTCTCGTGATGTAATCTTATAGTGAGCTAGGTTACTTAAATTGTTCATCGTTTCTCTCAACAATACATGCTCCCAAGTTACCATTTAACTTTTTTATTTATTTAATTTTTTTTTTTTTTTTTTGCAAATTAAAAGAGAAAAACAAAAGATTCTCTCAAAGGAGAAAATAGTTATGAAAGGGGGGTTTTTGGCTCCACAAAGAAGTGAAGCAGCCTCCCACCCCCATGTGTGAAAGGTCCCCCATTTTCATATTTGTGTTGATGCCTCCAACCCAAGTGGTTGTCTTTGCTGTTGTTTGCTTTCTCTCTATATTCCCATAGTTTTCTTTGGATTTTCTTTTTCTTTTTCTTTTTTTCTTTTTTTAAAAAAGAAAACCAACATTAGGTATAACCCTTAC
>JBBPDJ010000026.1:1404346-1446016 GCA_037974625.1 Cucumis cinereus
TTTTGTTGTAAAGAGAGTACCAAAACCCATGTGATGATCTGGTGTTTGCTTGCCCTCAATGAGGATCAAAATTTTGCCTTTTTTAATAATAATAAAAAAAAAGAACAAAAATAAATAAATTAAATTTATTTTTGTGGGGCTCTCTCTCCCTTATTCTTTTTTCTCATACAAACAACAAATGCAAAATCATGCTTTCTTTCCCCATCTGCATGTTACTTCCCTCGTGGGTGTACCCTAACTCCGACTCCTTACGATTCTGATAGCACCCGAATATATATCCCTTTTTCTCTTTTGTATATATCCTCTCTCAACGCATGCACACCTTTTTCAATCTCATTCCAAAATCCTCAACAAATTATTTAACGAGTCTGCTATAATTTTGTTGCATGTTTCATTCCTTTAGTCGTAAAAACACGTTCAAATCAAGTTCATTAGACATCTAGATACCTAGCTTGTTCATTACCCTCTTCATTAGACATCTCGATCAATCTCAAATAATACAACTCGCTTGATCTTATTAACCCTTTTATCAAGGTCGTCATGCATTCTCCCTATCTATCACTGGACCAACTCGTGATGATTTACGATTACATTGAATAATTAAAGTTTTCTTTTTCTTTTTGTGTGAAATTCAATAATACTTTCACATCTAAGAATCCAGGGTCTATATAATGCAGGGTAGTAATAATTTCTTTTTAATATATAGTTTTTATTTCATTGATGTTGTCCAATGTGTCGTTTTTGAGAGTTAGATGATATAACGTATGAAAAGGAGTAATGCCAAACATGATTGTTAGGGTCGAAATCGTTTGAAAATTATTGTTTGAGAAAAAAAATATTTATTTATTTATTTTTATTAAAAAAAATTGATATGGATATTAGAGAATCTTGTTTCCTCCAATAATACATAGTATACTTGAATATCTTCCTTTTTATGTATTCTTTTGTGAATCAAAATGAAGAAGGGGTTGACCTTTTTTTTTTAATTATAATAAACTAAATTATGGTTTATATATATATATATATATATATATAAATTTTTTACATGGGGTTATAAATGTATGCTGGAATTTTGCTTTATGGCCCTAAATTATCCATATATATAATAATCATGCATGCATGGGAATATCTTCAAATATATTTAACAAGCTAAGAGGGAGAGAGGAGGGCCTTCTCCCATAAATAAATAAATTATAAAATAAAAAAGAAAAGTGGGAGTCCTTGATTTATGAAAATTTGTAGGTTTCAAATTGACAAACATTTTAAGCAATTTTTTTTTCTTTACTTTTTTTTTCTTTTTATACATTTTGAAATCTTAATCCAATTTTGAATTACAATAAAAAAACAGTTTTTTTTTTTTAAAAAAAGGTTTTATTTACAAATTGTAAGTTATAAAAAATTTCTTTTTCTTAGTTTTAACCATTTGAGTTTTTTAATTTTTTAGGAAAATGAAACAACATTCAAGAGATCATCAAACAATATGCAAGAGATCATCAAAAGAGAATTTTAACCTCTAACTTTTTTTTATATATTTTATGTCGGTTGAACTATACTTACGTTGATAAATGAAAGCAAATTAGCAAGTTTTGTGTTGATGCCAAATTTTGACCAAGAAAAACGTTATGGATATGTAAATTTGTAATTTAGGGGAAGAGAGCTCGCCTGTAAGTAAAGAGAAATTTGGACACTGATGTGATGTAAGTCACAACCACTCCGATGCTTAAATCAAAAGGTTGGAAAGAGAAGAGAGTATTTGATATTGGTTGGAGAATTTACTTGGCGTTTGTAGTATTCTCAAATTTTTATTTATAGGTTTCGACCCTTTACCTATTCCTTATCTAATTAGAGTTTGTGACTGGACCGCTTCTTCATGGATTCTTTCTTGGCCAAGGTCGACCAACCCAACAACCTTACCTAACGTTTTTAGGGTTATTTAATGATTAACTATGTTAGGCTTGTCAGCAGGGGGATTCTTCTTTATGGGTTCGGCCTCGGCCTCGACTAGCCATCCACCTTCGAGCTTATTCTTCTTTTTTTTATTTGTCATTTGTTGACCACTTTGTCTTCGGTTCCATAATTCACCCACAACATTTTACAAAATTGATGCGTTTATCGTTTGATCCTTAAAACCAAAATAGGAACGGCCCTTTAAAATCATTTGATTTATGGAAGTTGGTGTTTGTTTTCTTACTCATTCTTTACCATAGTTTTCACCTTTCTTAAAGAAATATTTGAATTTGTTACCAATATATATAAATATATATCAAAAATTTTAAACTATTTTTTTTTTATAGTTACGAAATCTTGGTGTGGATTTAGAAAACATCACTAAAAACAGGATAACAAAGCAAAGAAACACAATATACAATTGAAGTAATGTTGTTTAAAAACTTAATTTCTTTTAAAAAAAACTCGAAACCAACAAATAGATAGATGCCCAAAAACGTGCCTAAATTATCAAAAAATAGGTCTTTTAGGTGAAAACATTACGTTAGCTTCCTATGCTTTGCATCTTATTCTATAAAAGAAAGTAAATTCAAATTAGTAATATCTTAAAACTATTTCTTATCATTAGTTTGAAATTAATCTCTTTCCTCAAAATCAATAAAAGTAATTATACTAATAATTTCAATTAAGAAAAAGGACACAATAGTGTAAATATATTCTTTTTTTAAAAAAGAAAAATTTGTGAATAAATAAGAAAACAAAATCATTGCAAATAATAATAATAATAATAATAATAATAATAATAATAGAGATGTTTTTGCAATTAGCTCATTGGTGAATGCATATGATTCTTTAATTAAGCAATCTTTGTTATCTTTGTTAACTACAAAGAAGACAAAAGTCACACCCAATTTAAGTCAACCATAAAATAATAATCTCTCTCTATTGTTCTCTTTTTATTTATTTAATTAATTAATATAATCTTTTTAAAGTATATTAAAATTATCTATAGCACATAGAATGTGTGGTGCACCCAATAACATGGAGCCCATTAAAACTTCTTGAGCCTCAACATACCTTTTGAAATCATGTTACTAGTGAAAATATATATTAGTAGGTTCTTAGTGATATTCAAGATCTTAAACAATTATAAACTATAGATTAAAATACCAATCAATTTTAAATTTCATTTCTCAACGTTGTTTTTTTTATTAAAATTGATTAAGTCATAACAAATTATTTTCATACGAATGTTGTAGGATCTTGGTTCAATCCATGGTCGCCACTTACCTAAAAATTAATTTTCTATGAATTTTCTTGACACCCAAATGTTGCAGGGTCATGCAAGTTGTCTCGTGAGATGAGTTAAGATGCACGTAAGCTGACCCAAACATTTTCAGATATCTAAAAAAGAAAACAATAACTTTCATGCAAGGAAAAAAAAACAAAATATGTTAATGTGCTTTAATGTAGATTTATTAAAAGTACAGAGACTGAATTAGACAATTGAAAGTACGTACGTAGAATAAAACGAAACAAACTTTAAAATATAGGGACTAATATGTTTTAATGTAATTATTTCTATCTTGTTTAATATTATTGTTCTTAAGATTGGTAGCATGTGTTAGATACCTCTAAACCTACCTACTCT
Source organism: Cucumis cinereus (assembly GCA_037974625.1). Lineage (NCBI taxonomy): Eukaryota > Viridiplantae > Streptophyta > Magnoliopsida > Cucurbitales > Cucurbitaceae > Cucumis > Cucumis cinereus. Next base: position 1,407,945 of record JBBPDJ010000026.1, read on the forward strand.
CACATGTGCTTCTCACTAATCAGATCACTTTGGATGTGCCAATGTTTATATTAAATTTAATATATAGTTTTTAATTCAAATGAATTTTAGAGAGAGAGAAAATTGTATTTTTTTATTTTTTAAAAAAACTAGAGGGTATATATTGATATACTAAAGAATTAATTTCACAAATCTATAGGTTGAAAACCCAATGCATATTTTGACTGAATGTTTGTTTTTCTCTTCTTGAGTTTCTAATCATCTTGGAATTGGGTATTAAATTATTAATTTAATGATTAATTATCCACTTGGGTGTGACATCACCATGACCCTAATTATGGTTTTATGTGTACAAATTTAAAATAAATGAGAATTGTATTTATTATGCAAAATTAGTCTTCCATTTTACTTTTTAGGGTTTCAAGAATTACTATATAATGAAATTAGATCTCTAAACTCCTAAAATTAAGTAGATAATGTGATTTTTTTTATATATATTGATAAAATACTATATAGCAAAAGAAAATTAATATATCAAATATTAGTTTTTTTTAAAAAAAAAATAATCTATCTGTTTGATCTTGTCATTAGCAATGATTGAGCTTAAATTAATCTTAACCAATCAAAGATGATGATCTTAATCTATATATTTTAGAAAACATACCCAACTCATAAAGCTCACATAGGTGAACTATTAATATGAAATAAAAGACAAGTAATGTGTTACAATCATGTTGAATTGAGAATCATGTCCCAATTTAATAGCAATTTTAAATTATTAATGGCTTAAATGTGTTTTAGCTTTTGAGCTTTAGAGTCTCTTACTTTGGTAGCAAAAAGAATATGTTTTTGGTATTTAGATTTTAGGTTTAGTTTCAACATTTAGTCGTTATGGTTTGAGTTTGATTTCAATTTAGTCTTTAAGTTTTAAAATGTTACAATTTGATCTTTGAAATTTGAGTTTTGTTTCACTTTGGTTTCTAAGTTTAAAATTTATGGTAAAAATGTACGATATATTACTTTTAGGAATAATTATTTATAAAATGTTGTGCTTAATTTTTAGGGTTTAGGACAAAAACAACATAATGAAGAAAATGAAGCTACTGAGCCAAGAAAGCGATGATAAACGAACAAGTTACTGCATTGAGAAAATGAAATAAGCTAAAGAAAGAGGCTACTTTGGCCCAAAGCTAAATTATCCTAATCGGCTTTGGTCAAGGTTGAGGTTGTCGAGCTCATTATATCATGCATCCTTTGCATGATATACGCAAACGCATGGGCCACAAATAGACGATTGAACTCGGCTCAAAGCCAATTCATCCTAATCGACCTCGACCTTAAGAAGGGTGAAGTCCACTAAATCCAAACCTATATATTTTGCAAAATGTTGCCTTAGAAAGAAATATACATCCAAAGATCCGAGGAAGAATCCTAAGGAAAGAAGTATTTGACCACCTAACCCTATAAATAATGAAGCAGACAAAGAAGATAAGTTAACTCTCCACTAGCAATCTTGTTCTACAGTGAATCTCCAAACTTCTTAACTTAAGCATTAGAGCGTGGGTGACCTTAACTTGAAAAAAAAGTCTTCCTCTATTGAAATACAAATTTACCATGAATTTATATCAATTTAACGAATGATGAAAAAATCACAAATAGAAAATACAACGTTAACGAAAACAACATATTCAAATACTTGTTAGTTGATTTACATATAACAGTTAACCTTTTTAAGCAATAGTAGTCACTTTTGATTAGCTCTCTAAATCGTTCGATCGTAACATTACGCTTGCCTAAAAAGTAGGTCGAATCAAACAAAGATATACGTCTCAATTGAACTATGCTCGTAAATAATTTAAAATAGGAAAAAAAAAAAGGAAAGATTTGAATAAACATAATATATAAAGTAGAAAACGTATTAATGTTGATTCCGTGGGGTTGGAGATCAGACAATTTGGTGGCCATTGCCACCGCAACATTTAATTATTTTTTTTATTTTTATTTCTTTTTTAACTTTTTCATTTTATTTTAAATAATCAATTTCATTCGTAACTGTAGCCTACTTTTGACACACGAACCAAACATTATAACTATTGCTTTTTTATTTTATTTTATTATTATTTATTTATTTTATTTTTTAAAAAGTAAGATTTGTGTCTAAGTCCGAATATTATTAAGTTAATTATACAAATTAATTATTTTATTGTTAATTCAATCACATTTACATCAATAATCTATCGTCTTACTAATTATGGTTGGAAAGTAAGGTTCGGTATTTGATCATTTCAATATTTCCTTGTGACCTAGTAATGTCATCCATGTTTTATTCTTACTCACATTTTTTTAAAAAAAAAAATTATTAACGCTTTTAATTCTTTCTTAACCATGTTTTTTACATCGTCAAAATCTATTACATTTAATGTGATATTGGTTCGTTCATGTACTCTCACCTAAACTGGTTTATTTCATTGTTGTCTTTAAAAGCGTTCGCGACAATTCATCCGCTGCAAGACTCAACTCATACGTATTCTTAACAATATAATGAAGAGTTCATTGGAAAAAAAATGAGAGAAAAGAAAAATCTATCTCTCCCCCTTTTCTTGTCTTTTTAATAGTGTAGGTGTATGAAGCCAAAAGGCCCAATGATTAACCTATTAGTTTGATAAGTACCAAAGTGATAATGGGCTTTGGCCCACATGTCCAAGCCCATTAGTTTTTATTCACATGAAGTTAGAGATTATCATGTGGCAAATTTAAATAGTGAATTTGAATTAGTTAATGATATTTTGGTCCGTCGTTAATTTATAATTAATAATATTTAATTTATTTTGTTATTTTTATAATTTAAATTCTTTTTGCTATTTGTCAAAAGTAAACTTTAAATTTTGTTATTTATCTGATCGATCCTTTTAAAAAATAGTAACACTTCCATTTTTTTTTAAATGATAAAATTATATCGGTAATTAAAAATTCAAATTATTAGAAGTCCAAAATACCCTCCCAATAAATAATTAGTAAAAAAAATCTAAAATTTAAAAATATATTAGCCCAAGACATTTACATTATATATTTGTACTTGAAGTTAAACCTCTTGTTATTGTATCAAATCACTACTACATCCAAAAGTTTTATTGACAAATTAACTCATGTTTAACAAACTATAATGAAAATTGATGTAATCGTAATGAAATTTCATTGTGGATCAATAGTAATGAGCTTGAATCGCAAACATAATTGGATTGTTTTGTTATCACGTATGATGACTTGTAAAATTTACTGTTATTGTTATCGTTACCTCTACCATTGAGGGTCAAGCGATATCACTATCTATAATGGTAATAGTAAAGATGTCAAGATTGAATGATTTTCAATCGCAACAGTACCAATAATGATGTTGTAATGGTAACTCGATAACAGTAACGATATAACGTAATTCTCAGGCGTAATCAGATTGGGACTCCATGTGCCAATACAATTACATAACACAAGTAAACAACTCCAAAAGTAATCAAATGATGCTCATTTTGTTTATTTCCATTGATCTATTACGTTTCCATTGGGTAAACATGAACTTAGTAAAATTAATTTTTTTTTAAAAGAATATATTTGTAACAAAATATATCTTTTAAATATATTTCAAAAGCTACAAACATATAATAATTATTCTTGATAGACCCTTTACCCCACACATGAATGAATGTCCTGTGAAGCACACAAGAGCTCCCCATTCAAAGTATCCAAAGCTTGAAATGCCCCTCCACCATCACTTCTCTGCCAAAATAAATAAATAAAATGAAGTGTTTGCAAATATAACAATCAAACTTAAATAATAGATATAATGCAAAGTTTAGATTTAGTTCTTAGAATTTATAAGTGGACGGATTATATTATATCCATCATGAATTGATCTAATGGTTAATAAGAAGGCACGACCTTGATAAATGGCTAAGAGATCATTAGTTCAATCCATAGAGTCACCTACCTAGGTTTTAATATTTTATAAGTTTTTTTAACACTCAAATGTTATAGGTGAGATGCATAAGTTGATTTGGACACTCACGGATAAAGTGATAAACTATATTGTTGGTTGGAGACCAAAACACAAACCTTGTAGAAATCAAGAGCCACAAAATTGGGCCATCTGTTACCAGCTGCACCATGACAAGTTTGGATCATGTCTAATAAATCCTTAGAATTATCCTCACATGCTTCTGTCTTCAATGGAACTGTTGGAAAATAGTTCATTAAAACTAGTGATTTACTCTTGTCATCGAGTCTTGATGATTCTCCCCTGTTTGAACAACTCCCTTCTTTCATTCCATCATTCCCATCTGTCAAAACAAAAAAACCCCTCTTTTACTACGTCGAAGAACAGTGTAAACCTGTCAGTTACAATGTATCGGTCTCATTGAATAATTTTTCGATTTAAAGAAGGAATGAAAAGGACTAGCTCTTGATTTTCTAGCTTAGCTTACACTGGTTTTCAACCATGTAATTCCATTGATATGCTATTCCCTCGGTTGCTTCCTTTGTGCTACTTGATGTGAAAACAAGCAACCTTTGGTTGTTAGCAACCATGTCGGTGACTCGAGGCCAATCCTCACCATTCTTTGGCATGTTCGTGATCGGAAACCAGAATTTCTTTAGCCCGGCGTCGGTGAATACCTTGGTCAATCCATTAGGAGATTGAACGTAATCTTCTAAGATCAACGTGACAATCTCTTCAGTGTTTGCTTCTAAAAAAGCCTCTATTACCTTCAGTGTGTTGAGTGCTGGTTCCTATGAACAAAAGTTTTGAGTAAAGTAAAGCTTTGAAACGACGTAATGACGGATATAACTTAAGTTTTAGGAACGTACAAATGCAGTGTAATTGTAGCATTTTCCTCCAAAGGAATGGCATAGCCAAACATCTCCAAGAAAATCATAGGTATCCAACATGAAAGCCCTAACTCCATTCTGCAATAATATTGATTTAGGTAATATTAACATCAAAACATAGAGTGACACGTGGAAATTATAGTATAAGGAAATTGTAATGTAATACATTAAGTTGTTGAGAAATTGTGTCCTCTTGATTGTTAAGAGTGACACGTGGAACTCCTGTTTGAGAGGGTTCTCCTTCAATAGCAAATGAATTGTGGGTTCCTAGATATGCATACCTATTGAATGCCAATGAATTATTCTGCATAAATAAATAAAAAAAGAATTATCAAAATGTGAAAAAATTAAAAAAAAAAAAAAAAAAAAACATTGTCATTAGAAAGGTTCGTCTAAAACGATTGATATCCAACTATATATATATCGTGGAGATATGTAGAGAGTTCATTATTATCTTTACGAGTGCCCATTCTTCACATTGAATAATCAAAGTTGAGGTTTTGGAGAACTACCAAGATTGATTATCATAAGAAAAATAGATATCGGAGTACATAGTGTTAGAACGGCAAAATCTAGCTAGAACGGAAAAATAGATATTGGAGTAGAAGATTGATTATCGAATTTCTCATTTTATAAACTAAAAGTAATTCTCCATGAAGAACCAATCTATTTGACATGAATTCTGATAGGACGGAGAGATAATACTAATAGCTAGGATGAGAGGGAGAGGAAGAAGAGTTGTCGTTCCATCTCTCTCGACTCACTCTATGAACATCCCCCAGATCGTAGAAACCAAAAGCAACAAGTAGAAACAGAAAATAATGAAAAAAAATGGGAGAAAATTGGATAAATATATACCAAAAGTTTGAATTGATCAGTATAAGTAGATCTAACACATTTTGAGCCACCAAAGAATGCTGGTGTACATGAAAGACAGTACAATCCATCTCCACAATCTTCACTAGAAGAACACTTATCTCCCACCTTAATTATAAAACAAAAAAATAATAAATTAATACAGAAAAAAAAAATCATCAATATTAATCCAAATAAAGAGATTAAAAGAAAAAAAAAAACCTTGCAAGCTCCATTGGAGCAGGTTGCTGCAGCTTGCAGAAGTAATGAGAAGATGAGGAATAATGAAATTAGGAGTTGAAAATAGGGTTTCTTCATTTTCATATATCAGTAATAATAATAATTAGATGAAGAAGAAATTCAAATGTTTAGGTGTGGGTATTTAATTTGGTTTGTGGGCTATCACAAATGAGATATATTATTATTACATTTTTTTTTCTTATTTGGAAGGTGTGAACATTAGAAGTTTTATTTGGTAATATTAGTTGGGTTGGAATTGACCATTAATGGGACATGTTTTTCTCCCCAAACTTCTTGTTTCTTTTTTAGATTTCACACATTATTTGGACTTTTAACGGCTTTTTCACCGTATTCATATTTTATGTTATTTGAACTATGTTCGTGTTAGTTTAGGGTGTGACTCTTTCATACCATATATTTTGATTATACATTTATGTTTTTCTTTCATTTTAGTTAAGACTTCCACCACTTTGACTCTTGTGGAATTTTGTTTCCGTATTTTAGAATTTTCAAACTTTTAATTAGGGGTTTATTTTATGTTTTTTGGTTATACTAATTCAACCAAGCGTATTTGTTTATGAATTTGACTTGTTATTTTATGTGTTTGCATGTGTATGTGAAGCAACACGACACAACCCAACAACCTCAAAAGTTATAACAACGGGTAGTAGCGAAACAAATTAAACCACTCTACAATTTTTGAACTTCAAAAAACTACACGTGAATTGTTTATAAACAAATACGTTAAATTTTAATAATAAAAAGGAAGACCAAAATTGAGATTATGCCCACTAAATAACCTAAATAAAATAATACTAAATGTATACATACCACCTCCACCATTTAACATAAGTATACATATGTTTCAATGAAAAAAAAATATATCAACATGAAATAGTTTATTATTGTACAATTATCTCTTTTATTAATTTGTATGAAATAGTCATATTCAATCATATCATACCTGACTAGAGTTTGAATTAGAGAGGTGTGACCGTTTCATATTTGTTACATGGCAAAATACATTTTTGATCCCTGAGATTTGAGGTCAGTGTTTATTTAGTCCTTGAAGTTTCACATTTTAGTCTTCGAAAGTTTGAAAAATAGTTCTAAATGGTTCCTAGATTAGATTTTAAATTTGACGTGACATGTTGAGATAGACAATTTTTAATCCATATAACCTCTCGAGGGTCTGCAAAGTTTCTTGTGGAGGAGCAAGTAGTTTTTCCCTAAAATACTGAACATATATATATTATTGTTGAAAAGGGGTCTTGAGAGAGGCATTCAATTTGAATGAAGCTTTAATAATGGAGGTTACGTATGGACAGAAAGAACCAAAATGGAGTAAACTCAGAATTCGAAGCGTGAGGGTCTTGAAGAGATGCCATTAATGGTAGCAGCGAAGGTGGAGATTTTGGGGGTTTGGAAGGAAACTTGGGATCCGGAGAGAAGATCATGAAGAAAAAGCTGAGAAAGAAAATGGGGAAAAATGGATGGTTGCATGTGAAAAAGATGAGAAGACAGAACGTTGGAGAAGATGATGTGAAAGAAAAAGACCAAATAAAATATAAAATTGTAATCTAAAAAATAATATAAAATTAGGAAAACTCCGTCTACTAAAATTTGCCACTTCAACATGCCACGTTAAAGTTTTATTAGTCAACTAACGGTCAAATTAACCTAGAGTCCCTAAATCTTGTATCATTTCCGTTGAAAAAGCTCAAGCCCAAGTTGTAAGGGCTCCAATATTTGGTTGAGCTTTTGTTTCCCTTGATTTCCGTTTTAGAAATTTTACTAATCTATTACGTGAGGAGTGGTTTAATGTAGGTGAGTCTATGTTTGCCAGAGTCTTGAACTAACTTTCTAAATAAGTGTTTGAAAAAAAAATGTTTATAAACATTTAGAAAGTCATTTCATTTCAAACGGAGTATATGATTTTCTCTTGCATATTATCAATGTTTTTTTCTATCTAATTGTTTTTCTATTACAATTTTGAGTTGGTATTTGAAGCTTCTCCAACAAACATTCGTTTAGGTATGAATATGAATATATGATGTTTGTCATCTTTGCTCTACTGACTCTCGTTTTATTAAAGATGTCACTTCTCTATTATTTACTTAATTAACAAGAATATAAAGTAGGATTTTCACTCTTAATAGCTCTTTATCGTCGAGTAATCTTGCTTCAAACACTTCAGAGAAAGAAGAATATAATCCTTCTAAACAAAATAATTCATATCAGTTTAATCAAAACTAACTAGGGACAAAGAGGAGGCCGTGAAGATCGAGGAGGGAGAATTAGATAAAAATAAACCACAATGTCATATCTACACTAAAGTTGGGCACATTGCCTCAAAGTTTTGTTTTAGTGATGTACCTTTGTGCAACAATCAACAACTCTTATTAGAATTTTCTTCTCCAGAATTTCGTTATTCCTTTTTCCATATATGATTGCTATGGTAGCTTCCTCTATTTAAATGTTGACAACACTTGATACCTTGACACCGGAGCGTACAAATCATTTGATCAACAACTCCAAAGTTTTGCACACCTTTTTCGTCGCTGTGAGCCCTTGAAAGCTTGACCTCCAGCTCACCTCTCCTGGTTTAGTTGTGTATTTTTCAAGTCATTTGATTTTTTCACTTCTCTTGGTTTAGGGTTTAGGATTCTAACATCAGTATGGTATTGAGTCTACCACACTTCATTGTAAATGAGACTATTTAAAGTGTTCTCCTATTACGGTCCCAAGCATCGCCAATGACACCTCATTTGATAGTTGTCAATAGGATGTTTAAGGGTACAAGGTGCCAAACCGGGTACAACTCGGTTGTTTTCTTATGAGCAAATATTAATTTGCACTATTAGTCGGTCTAGAACTCAGACTTTATTTTTTTCATTTTAGGAAGCACATTTTCACAACCCTCAAGAAGAGTTTAGGTATGTTTCAATTTCAACTTTTCTTTTCTAAATAGACATATACTTTTGTGCTATTCAAAATATGCTTAGGTTAGGAATCTGAATTTCAACCCTTATATGTTTGTAGAACAAGAAAGAACTAACGAATATGTTATATGTGAGATGAAGTAAGAACCCAACGTGAAGAGAAAGACAAGGCGCCGCGTGAATGGGGAGCAGCCATCTGTAACCAAAGGCCGTTTTATACAAAAGGCCGCCTTTCTTCACTGCCAACGCGGGACAACCGCTCTCTATTTGACGAACAAAGAAGAACAGCGAAGAATTTTCGATTAAGAGAAAGAAAAACCAAAACACCCTTTTCCCACAAGATTGTTTTCTCTCCAAGCAATCAATTTGAGAGAAACCCAAGAAATGTTCGTCGAAATCTGAAGAACTCACCGACCCACTTACATTTTCATATCCTTTCTTGCTTCTCTTCTTGTTGGTCTTCAAGATTTACCTCGTCGGAACGCCACCCATCGTTCTCGGCGACATTAATTGGTTTCCCGACTTCTTGGAATCATCAATGCGTTCTTGATTTTCTTTGCCCATCTTGTTTGGTTGATTTGCGTAAGGGAGGCCATGAATGCGGATAGTTCGCTTGGTCAAACTGAGATCAACTGGGACAAGTAATTTCAACCTTCCCTTTCCTTTCCTCTGCTTTTTTGGGAAATTTTCCATTTTTTTCGATTCGTTTCATTTCATTTATCTTTTGTGCTTGCATATCGTATCTGTACTTTGATTTGGTAACTTGTCTCAGCTATTGCGGTTGAATGATTATGATTGCTGACTCGCTCTAGCATTAATTGACCATTCTTGATTTGTTTGTTTGTTCTACCTATTAATGACTTTGGTGCATGCGTAGATCGAGGAGTTATTAGGCGCTCTATTTTGGTTCTTGATGATATAAGAGAAGAAATATCGAGGGAAAGAGGGAAGTTTGTAACTTTGTGGAATTTAATGTATGTGTGTGAGAGGGAAGACAGAGGTCCATCAGCTGGGTTTGGAGGAAATAAATCTCGAGATATGATCAGGTGGATTAAATTTGAAACGTCTTCTCATACTTGAAGAATCAGCCTGGGGTTTAAAATAGGACTTGAAAGTTGAAATTTGGGATGGTTCTGTCTTCGACATACTTATGTAATTTGAACTTTGCCCTGGTTTGTGAAAAATGTTGGAGAATAGGTTGGAAATTGTTAGAAGTAGTACAAAAAGTTTTTTACCTTTTACATATAACTCTCTATTTGGCCAATTGTTTTAATTGGTCCTCTGGGTGCCATCTTCAACTTCTTTTTATGGTACGTTTAACCATTCTTTCTCAGTAGCAATCATGACCAAGACGAAGAGTGAGGAAAGAACAAAAAAACTTGAATGAGTGTGAGCAAGCGTGATGCTTTTTTTTCCTCATTTTCTTTTTCAGTGCTCGCACTCTTTTGGTGGAGAGTTAGACCTGGTAGTCATTAGATGAATGTTTCATAAGAACATAGGTCACAATGTTCTCCAAGTAATTCCTGATGACCAATGGGGAGATATGAAATTGATTTCACTTTTTTCTGAGAATGACTAAATATGTTATTTTATTTTGCTTGAAATAAACTTCATTAATTCAGTAGTTGGAAGCCTGAAAGACACTATTCTCTTCCTCCAAAGTGGAGGAGGAAGGGCGATCGAAAATCCAAATAATGGCAGCCCTTGCAAGCGAGTAAGGGAAATTGTTACAAATTCTTTGGCATTAGACAAAGGAGAGTAGGAGACAGCCTCCACCGCAGTGGCTTTGTCTTCAAAGATTATGATGAAAATTGGGGTAGTCTAATTGGTTATGATTATTCCAAAGTTTTGACCCTCCTCCATCAGAAAGACCCATTTGGCCTTGTGAACATCCTTTATGTGCTATTTTGACAATTACCCAATAGTAGGTGTCAGCCGTATTCCCTCGGTCATCATTACTAGTCTACTAGATGCTATTTTTTGTCTTTGGTGTCGCTCATGCTTTTGAAACTTTAAATCATTTGCTTTTAAAGTATACATTGACTTGTTGTTCTTAAAACTTGAGATTTGTAATATTCTAGTTGCAGTTTTTGTGCCCTTTATTTCTCAACATTTAGTGCATTATAATTTACATATATTCTGTTTACGTAAATGCTCTGTGGAATTGGCTGAATATTTGTTGTGTTTATGCATTAGCACGCATAATTGTAGTTTTTGGAAATAAGTAGATTACTTATGAGCCAAAAAGCATGGACACTTTAGTTTGGTTAGCGTATCTGTGTTGGACACTTGGATACTTAGCACTTGTAGGACACATATTGGATACGTTTTAGTCCAAATCTGCAATTGATGTGTTTGACATTGGTTGTACACAGTCAAAGTCGGACAAACATTTGTTGGACATGCACCAAACACTTGAACAAGTAAACTAAGTAGACACATATATAAAAACAATAATAAATATGGAGTGCAAAATACATCAAACTCTGCCTCTGGTACATGTATTTGTGCTTGTTAGTTTCTGAGCATGTTCAAACTATGAAGTTGCAATATCTAGTTGACACTTTATTTATCAATCCTGCTACACTCTGCAGGCTTGATAAAGCAAAATTTTATGGCGTAGGAGCTGGCCTCTTTACTGGGATTACAGTTGCACTGTACCCTGTTTCTGTTGTGAAAACGAGGATGCAGGTTGCGGTGAAGGATTCTGCCGAGAAAAGTGCCGTGTCTGTTATTAAAGGCTTACTGAAGAATGATGGGGTTCCTGGTCTTTATAGAGGGTTTGGCACAGTAATCACTGGTGCAATTCCTGCAAGGATCATCTTTCTTACTGCTTTGGAGACTACCAAAGTGGGAGCCTATAAACTGTTTGAGCCATTTAAATTTTCTGAACCTACACAGGCTGCTTTGGCAAATGGGTTAGCTGGCATGACTGCATCACTTTTTTCTCAAGCTGTTTTCGTTCCAATTGATGTGGTATGTAGGCTTGGTTTATTTTTTGATAAAATTTGGTTTTTGTTTATCTATTATTCACTTAAAAGCTTGAATATTTGATGGCACTCAGATTAGTCAAAAGCTAATGGTTCAAGGATACTCCGGAAATACAAGATATACTGGGGGTTTAGATGTTGCTCGTAAACTGATAAAGTCTAACGGGATTCGGGGATTGTATAAAGGTTTTGGGTTATCTGTTATGACCTACTCTCCATCTAGTGCTGTGTGGTGGGCAAGTTATGGTGCAAGTCAACGCGTCATCTGGAGGTGAGACGTGGTAATTTCTCTTCATTTGTGTTTAAGCATTGAGTTTGGGTCATTGCATAACAACTAGTAATAGTTAGAATCATCTTCACTTTATTTGGTCCTGAATGAAAGTCTTTTTATTGTTTACTTTTTTTTCTTTTGTTTGGACAAGAAACATGAATGAAAGTAATTATTAGTCTCTTGATGGTAAATAGTAATGTTTCTGTCAGCAAGGTACATTCCAAATAGATACTGCTATATTTTTTTTGTCTCGTTAATTTACATTGTCCTTTACTATATACCTTGGTTCTGGTCTCTTCTTGATTACTGTGTTTTGAATAATTCTCCTTCTGAGAGTGTAGGCGCTGTAAAGCGCATCCATGTTGGGATTTGTTAAGCTTTATACATAAGTGCGAGCACGGCTATACTGGCAGAATGATGCAATATGTACAATCTACTCATAATCAGGAATTTCTCTGATCAGGGTTTCTTTAATAATTTTTTTAATTTCCAATTATATCTTAGAGGTACTAATATTTAGATTTCAGAGAATCCAACTGGACATTTGTTATTTTCACAAATACATAATGCGGTGGTTTCTTCTGTTTAAATTGGTTTCTCTTTTTTGACGTCGGAGTTATTTTATTTGTTTTGTGGCATTGAAGGTTCTTAGGTCAAAACTCTGCTTCAGAGAAATTTGCTCCTAGCCATTCCCAACTTATTTCAGTTCAAGCTGCGGGTGGAATAATTGCAGGTGCAACAGCTTCCTGCATTACAACACCATTGGACACTATAAAGACTCGCTTACAGGTACTTACAAGGCCACCCAGTTGACATCAAACTATTCTTCTCACTTTACATTTGTTGTTAACTTTTACTTGATACCAAATATTATTTTCTGTTTCTACTGGCATAGAAGTTGTGCTATCAAACCATAATTTTGAAAATTCTGCCGATACTTGTTACATTATTTAAAACTCTACCTTTCTTTCCTGTCTGAAATTTTTATCAATGCTTCCATGTTGGTCTAAGGTTTTTTTAATTTGCCGAACAAAATGTTAGAAAACTATCTTGAACACATCCTGGAACTGATTGAGACTTGTCATGTTGGAGAAGCTGCTTTTGCATTTTTCTTTTCGTGATAAATGAGGAATCATTTGATAGGCCATATTTTCTTACGGTTTGGACTTTGGAGTACTTGGCTGAGAGGACTTGGAAGGTTCTTAAAGAGTGTAGGAGGGTCTTTGGGATTGAGACGTGGAGTTCAACATATTTCAGTACCTTCCTTTTGGGTGTTTATAATGGGCCTTAGTCTCAATTCTATTTATTAGTTATCTACAATGGAGGGAAGGATTCAAGAGCTTCCCTATCTCTCCCAATTTTCCTCAAAGACCCAATACAAGATTAACTGCCAAAAAGATACCTTCCCCAACGCAAAAGCATAAATGACTATGCCCCCCCACACACCAACTAACAATATTCCCAGATCCCACATTTACAGCTTCCTCTCCTCATCCCTTTTTTTTCTTTTTTTTTTCCTGAATCTTTTCTTTGCTTAACAACCTGAGTACGCTCTATTTTCGGGGGTTTCTTTGTGGCATGTGTTGTTCTACTGTCATTCACTTGTACATAATTAAAGCTGCTCTTAGTTTACAAGCAGGCCACTACATTTACCAATCTTACTCTTGTTTGAAAACCACATTTTTTCTCTACCCCGAACTTCCTTGCAAAAAAATTGTCACAACTCTCCAGTTTCATGTGAAAAAATTTTATACACATTTTGGCAAAAAGCTTTGTAATTCCCTTCTGAGGTTGCTAATCCCAAGAGCACCAAGAGTCTTGAGGATAAGGGTTGGAACAATCTTTCTCAAGAGTTCCAAGGCATATAAGCCTCTTTTTTCACCAATGTAACTAACCTCTCCTTTTCCGAAAGTAGCCGCCCTTGAACTCTTTGATCATTTGGCACTGCCAGTCTGCCACTAAACTACTTGTCCAACTTAGAACTCTTCGCTCTACTGGCTAAACTCCTAAAAGGTTTACTACTGACTGAATTGGAAATAGCCGTCCTTAAATAAAAACACGAAAAAGAGACTGTGTTCTTTGAATGGGAAAATTAGTAGGATGGTTCCTATCCCGAACCTAAAGGTCAGCTGTGGGGATTCATATTTTTCTCCAAAGGACTTCTTGGGATATCAACCCAGCCAAGCACACAAAAGGGTGAAGAGATGAGTCACCTTGTCTAACACTTTTAGTGGCCCCAAAGAAAATCCAAACTATCCCTTCTATACTTCGTAAAGTTTCCTGAGTAATTCATTAGTCTAGGAAGGTCAAGTCCCCATTATTATTTGACTATCTAAAAAGCAAATTCTAGATGGCACCCACCTGATTCGTTCATTCTGCAATAGTCTCATTGGAGCAGCGATATTTAAAATAAAAATTGTAAAATTTTATTACTTCATATGCGTCAGGTATTTTAGGTATTTGTTGAAGATCCATAATTAAGTAAGCTTCTATATATATAGATAGATAGATATTAGAATGAGAGGATTGGTGGGTTTGTTGATCATTGTGATTTGCCATGGTCGTGGGTTTTTTACACTAAATGAAAGTTGTACTCAAGTTTGGGAAAGCATTGCCTCCACTGGTTGGTGTTGTACATGTAATCAGGCTAAAACTTGAAACTCTCCTGCAAGGTTCCAAATGAAAGTTGTACTCAAGGTTGGGAAAGCTTTGGCCTTGCTTGCTCAATCCCAAGACTATTTGGCTTTGACAAAGGCAAAGGCCCCTTGGGGCGAGGCAATTATAGATGCAACAACCTCCCAAATTTTCAATATATGAAGGCTGATAGATATCTGAGTTTCTTGACTACCAAATATTTTAAGATTTGGCTGTTTTGTTTATAGTCGAAATGCACATAAGTTAGCCAATTCCCCACATATATTTTTTCCATAAATAGACATCAAATAACCATAGATTCTAAAACTTTGAATTTCTGAAACCTTTTTTGTTTTTTAAGATTTTAAATCATTATAGAAAGGTACTATCTGGTTATAGTACTGCCTTAATTTCATCCATGTTATGAGTCATTACTTTCTGACTCAGACTCTGTTGATGAGTTCTATATTTTGATGAGTTGTGTTTGTTCATAGGTGATGGGTGATAAAGGGAAGACAGCAAGACAGATTGTTGAAAGCTTAATCGCTGAGGATGGGTGGAAAGGTTTTTATAGGGGGCTGGGTCCTCGTTTCTTCAGCATGTCGGCCTGGGGAACATCGATGATATTGGCTTACGAGTACTTGAGTAAGACTTCTTTAGCCTGCACTTTATTCTTATTTATGATACATATGAACACATGCATACGCACATATCTACATCCAATTAAAGACACCAATTCAATGTCTGTTCCCAAAGATCTTTGTCAACTAAAGACACCAATTTTTTATGTTGATGTCAACATCTTCAAGAAGAAAATATTCATCTGTTATGGGAATCCTTATTGCTAATGTGAAGAATTGTGAACTTTTTAGAGGCATTTGGGACAACAGTTACAAAATCAAGAAAATTGTGAACTTTGTGAGATCCGAAGGCATAAAATTAATGTGTTTTAGTCTTGAGAGACACATAAACTCCTTGAGCCAAACACCTCCTACCTATCGCACGTATATTAAAATTTTTCTTTTGAACTTTATAAAACATCATTTCAACCTTGTCTCAAACTTATTACCTTTTGTGATTATTAGGATGCAATTTTCTTAAATCTACATCATTTTACAATGTGCTATATATTTGTTGAATCTCTATTGTATATGTGAATAGTTTTCCCTTCTCACGTGATGTTTGTTGTTCAAAATTTAGAGCGGTTATGTGCAAAAGACGAACAGACTTGATCTCATCAGAGATTTTAGAGCCAAAGCAACTTGTCAACTCTTTTTGTCCTCCCAACAAGGCTAGATTCAATTGAAGATAGGTTATTGCTGTTGAAGCATTTGTGTATTCACTACAGAGCGGAATTCCATTCCATCTTAAAACCACATTCATTTTTTGAGAGTTGAATTCAAATAGCTCCTGAAATTTTTTAGACATGTTTTAGTATTCCATCACAATAAACTCAGCTCGTCAAATAGAGAATGTAAGCTTAGTATTCTCACGTTGTAGTTGAACCAACAAATATTATTCTTCATAAATCATTTTAGTACACTTCAAGTCTTTTAAGGCTTAATACTTTGGTCTTGAATTTTTTAGTAGAAATGAAGTGAAGTTTAAACTACTGATCTGGTTCCAAACACATGTTAGCTGAGCAAAGCACTTTTTGTTACTTTTCAAATAAGTAGCAAAGCACTTTTTGTTACCTTTCAAATAAGTGGCAAAATTGATAATTAGACAGAGAGAATTTGGAAGAAAGCTCAAAAAGGGTTCTTAATTAATAGATTATTCCAAAGTTGTAATGAAAAAAAAACACAAGACTCAAGATTAGGATTAACTAATTACATTTTTTTTTCATAAATACTCGGTGAAATTTTAATTAGACATAATTGCCTCCCAGTCCTTAGCATGAGTTGATTGTGTTGATTCAGCATTAAAATCCAATTATAAAAAATATATCCAAAATGAAATTAAATGTAAGAATGAAAAAGATGTTGTAACTAAAATTTTAACCAAAACACATGAAGAACTCATCAAAATTTAACCCGATACAAACAAATTGGGTTCTACAACTTCTATGGCCATAAAGATGATTAATTTACTACTCTTTCTCATCTTCATCTTTATCATTTTCTTCATTTTCACATCCATGTTCGTCTTCGTAGTTATCGTCATCTGAGTCATCTGTAATTTCATTGTCATCCTCATTTCGACCTATTTCAGCTTGCTCTTCAGTTGATGAATGAATTGAATCTCCAACCTTCGTTTCTTCTTTAACTATTGATTTGTTTTTATTTGAACTCTTGGCTTTTCCTTTCTCCATCTGTTTCAATTAAACAAATTATATGAATCAACCAGAAAATAAAAACAAAAACAATAAAATAAAATAAAAACTGTTGTGGAAATGAAGCACAATGGGAACACGAATATTGAGAAAATAATATTAAAATAATAACAAATAAAGAAATAAAGAAAATAAGGAAAATTAATATTTCTAATTAATATTTCTCAACTTCTTCCGCTTTCTCCATTTTATTTGGAATGCTCCCCAACATGTGTTCATCTAACAAATGTCACCAAAAGCCACTATTTATAGGCTATTTGGCATGCATGAGGTGGCTTACATGGACACTAACCATGAGGGAATGAATGACATATGCTAAACATATGTGTTAATGGATACATGCCACATGGTATTTTGGACACTAAGCTTTGCATGGGGCATCTATTCTATTTGCAATATTTATAATAAAAACCACTTTTTACTAAGATGAGTGAAAAAAACAGCTTTACCTGCATCTTGAACTCTACTAATAAGATGAGTGGGAAAAAAAATCCATCAAAAAAGTCCTTTTTTGTTATATAAGAACAAAAAAAAACATTTCATTCCAAAAGGAGTCCCTTTCCCTACAAACTTAAAGAAACAAAAAAAAAAAAAAAAAAAAAAAAACGTCCATGAATGAGGAAGGTGGAGAAATTACAAAAGATCCTGTGATGGCTAGCTCATAAAAGTCCATGGTCTAACAATCTTGAAAATGGCACAACAGATCCCAAAATGAAATGAGACATGGCCCATCAACAAATGAAGGAGAAGCCTAAAGATTATGGAGAAACGTCATTAGAGTCATTCCATGGCTCCTTTGGAAAGAAAGAAACTTGAGGATTTTCCTTGATAATTCTCTCATTTCTTTTGGTGAACTTGTGCAGCATACAACCTCTATAGTTGGAGTGCTCAACATAGAGCTTTTTGTAATTACTCCTTGGCTTATTTACAACCAGCACAACTCATCCAACTTCTAGGGTTAACCTGATTTACAAAATATGACTAACTCTTGAAATGGAAAATACTTGTTGCTCTTAACATTGAGACCTTGCATCAACCCATAAAAACAACGCTAGCTAGGTGTAGGTAATGCTGAAAAAAGACTTCCCCAAACAGAAAACAATTGAGGCACAAAAGTGAACAAAATGCTCTCAATTCTCAAGTGCTAGACAAACGCTTGAGCACTTCCAAAATTCTATTTTATTCACCAAATATCTTTCATAGTTTCATTCAATATGCAAATAAACAAAATAATAAGTAGATAAATAAAATAAACAATAACAAAAAGCAGAAGCTTACAGCACGTAATAGAGTTCTACGATCCCTTTCTCGAGCATTGTTTATGGCCTGCAGCAATCACCAAAACTGTAAGCTACATTTGAAATTTATCGCCATAACACGAGGGGAAAATCATACCTCCTGAAGCATCTTTTGCTCAGCCTCCACTTCAGACAAATCCCTAGAAAGGACAGATGGAAGGCTTTAGAATTTCAAAAACAGTTATTGTAACACAAGATTTTCAGTCTTAGTCCACAAAATTCACACATTAATCTTCAGCAATTCATAAAACACACCTTCCAACAGTTTGATCTACACGACAACGACATTTTGCACATACACCTTGCTTCTTGGCACAACCTATATAAACATTAAAGTTACTCTTAGCTCTTACTGCTGAACTTTGTTCATAATGACACATTTTCCCCTAGAAATTTATTGTTCAGAACAACAAAATTAAATTCACATAAACAAGCGAGCTACAGATGATTTAAACTAACTGGTACAGAGATTATGATACGCTTGACGAACATTCCGCTTCGAACAGAGTTGACTGCAATACATTCAACACAAATTTACCAATCCAACCTCAGAAAAAGAGAAACAAATTAAAATTGGAAGAAAAAGAAAAAATATACATATACATATATATATACCATTTAGCAGGTTCAGAAAGGGGTTTGTACTTGCCGTAACGGCGTTTCCAATCAATTTGATCCTTGCAACGGAGACAAACTCCGGTGATATCGGATAAGGGGCGGAACCTACCTCCAACCTCCTGTACTAAAAATTTCATAGTAAAAAAGGAGGTTAACAATTAGATAACAGAAAAGAAAAAAAAAAAAAAAGAAGTGAAATCCGAGTACCGTTTCGTTGATTTTCCGGCCGGCGTTGGGTTTCCAAGCGTATTTGTTTTGGTGCTTGGGAGCGCCCTGCTTGTTGCTCATTCTGAGCGTCTCGAGCTTTGCCTTGCTGTTGTGCAACTCCGGAAACCCAATTCTTCGTTCGTCTCCTTCGATTGTTCGCAAAATCTTCACTTCAAATATTGGGTTGCACCGGAGTTGGAAGGAAGAAGATGCTAAGAAGAATGTGAAAGGAAAAGTTAGGGTTTTCTTTATTTCAACATTATTGATTTGATTATTAGTCTAAGCCTTTTACTCACAAAATATTTTACTTTAAAATGTAATATTTATATTCTTCATTAATTTTCATTCTTATCTCTAATTTTAGATTATTAACTTTTTATCCTTAAAAAAATTATTTTATACTTTTCTATTTGATTTGTAATAATACGTTCAACAAACAAACTAAGGAACAACATCGAAAGAAATTAGAGATTCAACTGCAATTGATATAGGCACAAACATAGTTAGTATCAGCAGGAATATTATGGAACAATATGTTATTTCTAGCATCCCAAATCTTTCAAGCGATGATCACCTCCAACTTCTACTCTTGAGAAGAGACGTGATCAAAGATCTTGACCAAGTGGCCCTGGTTACTCTAGAGTCCTGTCATCACAAATAGTATCTACATTAGTATTTAAAAAAAATAGGATATGTCCCGTTTGAACTTTGCCTAGTACGCAAGAAAAATCGTGATTTTTTAGCAACAAATTTTAGCCTTAGGTGAGGTCTAGACTTTTATAAATGCGTAATTTTGACTTCTCTTTTGTGAATTTTGACTTCTCCAATCAAATTCGAGTACTTATTATCTTTTATTTCAAATATTAGTTTGATTTGATAGAAAATCGAATAATGCCCTAAACTTTAATAAAATGGTTAAAATTCAACGAAATGATTAACAATCATATATCAAAAAAAATTAAAAAAAAAGACAAAGGAAATATTACCTTTGATCACACGTTCAATCTTCTTTACTCGTTAGGATAAATAGAGTAACTTGAATCACAAACACGATCGACGAAGTTTTCATCACTATAAATTCGATCATGCACACATTTTTCTTTCTTTTCCCTCTTACTAGTAGTATTCAAAATTACGATCAATCCGTCTCAAATTCGTGTATTAAACTCAAACAATGTATATGTATTAACACAAACTCAACTGCTAAAGTGTAATCTTGTTGAAACATTCAAGCCATAAGTCCAGTGATGGTTTCGTTATTCTTGTTTTTCTTGCTATAGTCTATACAAATGTAGAGACTAGCGTTTTCTTTTTTCTTTTTTTTCCCTAATTTTGTAAGATGAAGAACAATTTTAATACGAAGTACAAAATTTAAAGGTATTGTTTATACAATTTAGACGTCTTATTATAAGTATTTATAAGTGACTAAGAGATGAATTTGTAAATATATTTTATGAAAATTTTCGAGATATCAAACCTTATACCAAAGAAAAAATGGTTGTTGGGCCAAATGCAGGTCATTGAGAATTTTTAGTGGGTCACCAAGAACTAGTTTAATTAGAGTTTTCTACACCAATAACCTACTTTAATAGGTCCAGTTACACGAATAGTCTAAACCTATCATTTTTTCAAAAAATAGGCTAACGAACTAAGAATTTACCTATAACTAAATAATGTAAATTTATAAGAATCGTGGAAACATTTCCTTTTCAATTTTTAACCCTAGTTTTTTTAAAGTCAAACCCATAAATTACCTATAGCAAAATAAGGTAAATTTATAAGAATATGTCACATAAATCACATTATATATTGAAACACTCTAAATCATGTACTAATATACATGGTAATATATTAAATATAGTCATCAATAGTTTCGTTCAATTGACACATGTATGTACCTGAGGACTATGATAGTTTTAAATTTAAGAAATGTGCTATCAATTGCTATCACGAATAACTGCTATGAGTGGTTCTACTATGAGTAATAGTTTTGCTATCAGTTGTTATCGTTGATAGCTGCTATCAACGATGATTGATATTGAGTTGCTATCACTAATAGTTGCTATCAGTGATGAAAACACATGCACTCAAGGGTAAAGTTGGAATAGAAAAATTACAAACATTACTTTTATAAAACATCGTAACTTAGGGCAAAAGTTAGAAATTTACCAAAACTAATTTATATCCGTTACTTTTTCTTCAAACCACAAGTGATTTAAGAACTTAGACCAACTCCAAACTATAACGATATTTTAAACAAAAATAAAAAGGAAATTTTGAAATACAAATTATATCTTCCGAGAATGCGCCACGGAACCGGTGCTCTGTTCACTTAACATTTCTTCACTCATAAGCGACGACGCCGTGAAATCGGAGCCGCTGAGCATGGTGGCGATGTGGCTTTTATACGACTCAGTCCGGAGAGAACCTCCCGACGACCTTATCGGAGAAAATGGCTCCTCTGGATAACTCAAATCAGCGTCGGAACAATCCCCATCTGCTTCCACTTGCAGCTGCAAGATGAACCTTAATTTCTCCTCCACCACTGACATCCTCGGCCGATGCTTTGAATGATCGTTGATACATGCCGCCGCCAACTCCAAGTATTGCTTCAAACAATCACACCAAATCTTCCCTTTCAAATTCGGATCGATAATTTCATAAGCATTCCCTTTCTCCAAGCATTTCTTAGCCCATAGCGTAAGCTTGAACTTCTCTTCGCCGGCAACCGGGTCCAATGGTTTTCTCCCACAGAGCACTTCGAACAAGATGACCCCAAATGAGTACACATCGGATTTTTCTGTCACTTTCAGACGGCGGTGATATTCCGGGTCTAAATACCCCCAAGTTCCTTTCACCGCCGTGCTGACTGCCGTATTGATTTGTCCCAATTTCGACATCCCGAAATCGGAAACTCTCGCAACCCACTTTTCGTCTAGAAGAATATTTGTCGTCTTCACGTCGCGGTGGATGATGGGTCGATCGAATCCGGTGTGTAGGTAGTTTAAACCACGCGCCGCCCCGATGCAGATTTCGAGGCGCTTTCTCCATGGCAGAGGAGAATTCGAGGTGTCGTAGAGATGATCTTTGAATGTTCCGTTTGGCATAAATTCGTAAACTAGCAACATTTCTTTGCCTTCCAAGCAGTATCCGATGAGAGATACTAGGTTGAAGTGACGGAGCTCCGATAACAATTCAATCTCTGTTACGAATTCTTGTTCGCCTTGGTTGGATTCTGGGTTCAACCGTTTGATTGCGACGGTGAGATCGTCTTCATCCTCGAAAATTCCTTTGTAAACCGCACCAAATCCTCCGACTCCTATCTCTCTCTCTTTACTGAAATAATCTGTCGCTTCACAAATCTCTTCGAAGGTAAAAATTCGGCACCGTCGTTCCGGTAGCAAGTTATCCTCTGTCGTTTTCTTCTTCTTCTTCCTTCTCTTTGTTTTCTTCTTACTCTGTTTCCATATAACCACAAATCCAACGATTGAAAATAATATGGCGAACCCCACGCTACTGCACACAGCGGCGATGATCGTTGTTGCATTTGAATTTTTGGCTACCCGTTTAACTTCTGGTGCTACAGCCGCCACTGGGTTTGGTACTGCAAGATTTGTTCCATTGCTCTGTTTGAACACTTCATAACCATTCAAAATCACATCGAAGCTCTCACTTGGTAATGGGTGTAAATCAACTAAGATAAATGAAGTATTCCCAGCCACCATTGGTGCATTATAATCTTTGTAAATCGGAGTATTGACGGAATCTATATCGACAGCGGCGATATTTCGGTTATTGATGAACACTGTGAACATCCTCTGTTTTTCTTGGAACTGATCCATATGAATTTGGCAAAAATGGAGTCGTACCAAATAGTTGAACCCGACATCAACGGGCAATTTCAATGAAAAATTTTGTTTCGAATTGAGAATTCGATCCTTACCCAAAATTATAGCGGACTGGTAAACTGAATCTGTGGCTGTGAAGTTAGGAGTGGCCGTTGTGTAGTTTATAGAAACAGAGTAATTACGTATTCCGATGACTCGGTTGGTGGTTATGTATAGATTACTCCCTTCCCAATTTCGGTACATGCCGGAATCTTGACTCGGAAGGACATCGTCACCCCCGAGATTTTTCCGATGATAAAGCTCGAGGGCGATGTTGTTTCCAATAATGGGCGTCGTCATCCCCTGTTCCGCCGGAGAGTAGTAGAGGTTATCCGGCATGGAGACGACTTCAATTCCGTTGACGAAGGCATAAGAATTCGGAGATGGCGTGAAGGTAATGTTCAATTTCGATGCTTCTCCGGCGACATGGATACAGAATTCTCTGTCGATGACGCTTTTTTTGGAGAAATCAGCGACAAGGGCGGCACTGAAGTTTTTAAGGAGAGTGAATTGGGCAGCTTGAACGGTGAAGAAGGCGTCAGATCTAAGAAATTCGTCGTAAGTTTCCGGCAAGAAGTAAAGACGGATGAATTTGGGGCCGGCGGTGACCGGAAAAGAGTAGGTGAAGGGAAAGCGAGAGAGGCGTGCTGTTTTGTAGAGAGGGTCGTTGATGGTGTTTGAGAAGATGGACTTGACGGTTGACTTGTTGACGGCGTTTGGTGGTTCGGATGGGGAGAAATTAGTAGCGACGTCGCCGGTCCATTTCCGACCATCGGTGTCAGTGAAGGCGGAGGTACCGCAGTCGACGGCGATGTTATCGGCGGGGACATAGTAAGAAGTTTGAGAAGTGGAGGGAGGAAGAAGAAGAAGAAGAAGGAAGGAGAAGATTAGGAAGAACAGAGGAAGGATTTTCATGGCAAACAATTGAAGATTCTCCTTTTTTAAAAAAAATAATTTGAAATGGAGAGTTTTGAAATTGATATAAAATCTTTTTTTTATTTATTTAATTAAAAAAAATGATGATAGAAATTAATGGTTAATACTTTTTTAAAAAAATGAAAGTTTGAAAAAGAAATTTGAAGGAAATGCAAACACAAAATATAAACTTTTATTTTTTATAACATAGACACTAATCATAGATTATCTAAAAGTTTTCTGAGTGTATTAGGTCACCATTTTTATTCGCACTAACTAGCCATCTAGCCATCTGTATGTACACATTGTTGTATGAGTATAGATATTAAATGTCTTGTATGAGTATGCACTTATCTACATGTTATCCATCACAAGATTTAAAGTTATTTTTTTAAAAAAGTATTTTTTTATTTTATTTTTGTGTGGTGGAGAGATGGTGAAGTATCCAAGTTTTTTCGTATAATTAATGTGTGAAAGTTAAATACTTGTGTTTAATTCATTAATATAAATTAATTAAAAGGTCAACAATTAACAATAATAATTTATATTTAACTAATAGCACAAAATATTAATGGTAAAAATATTAGTGAAAATTTATTATTAATAATATATTTATATTTAATATTTAGCCATATTTTGATTGACAAAGAGTTTATATAGTATTTGGATAATTAATAAAATTCACGTTAGGTGGGTTTTAGAAAGTAAAACCTTGTTAAACAAATAGAAGTATTAAATGTTTGTCTGAAATTCCATAAAAAATCTGAAAACAAACGAGACCTAAAAGATTATGCTACGAGAAATAAAATTAGAGAACATGCAAGATAATAAAGAAATGGGAGTAGGAGAGAGACACTCCATCTAAACCCTTAGGTTTCCTCACAAGAGTCTCTGCCAAAACATTATGCAAGCAATGGACATGAGACAAGAACTTCTCTAAAGCATGTACAACACGAGGTCTACGAATCTCATTAACATTGCGAACATGAGAATACGAGATAGTAGCATACGTATCTCCTAAATATTGTGAGGTCTTTCCATTATTTCAACGCATAATCCTCAAAATCGCGTTCGTTTCGGTTCAGGTAACGCATAAACTGGTTTTAGGGTTAGGTAGGTTAGAATTTAAGAATAGAAAGCATATGTAATGTAATTGATTAGGGTATTGAATGATTGAAGGGAAAAGAAATGGACCAAATGATTGAGATTGAGGACAACAATGGCAATATTTTTACAGTGAAGAAACCATTTTCTTTCCTTTTCTTTTCTTTTTGATGCTTTAAAACCCTTTGTCTTTTCCCTTATTGCAATGACTTTGTAAATGAGTCCTTTTACTTTTTAATATTTAATAGACCAAGACTTGTAATTGAGACTTTTTTGGTATTAAAGTTATAAATTTAAAGTTGGCCTTAGGTAGATGTGTCCAATCCTAGCATTCCACAAATAAAAACTTCATTATTTATATAGCTAAAGTGAAGCAATAAGGTCTATATAGTTCTTAGATAATTGAGGACATATTTCATTCTTTCATTATTTTATAGGGTTTTTGGTTGGTAGGATTTTAAGTAGTGTAGATTCAAGGTCTCATTTAATCATCCACGAAATTTTTGTTTGTAAACATTGATCGATATCTATCGATACATTTATCAATACATCCTTAATTTTTCAAGAGAGTTGACGCATTTGGATAGAAAAACGTTTGATCTTCACGTGACAACAAACGACGAATTTATAATTCATGGAAGACGTAGCTTGCTACGCAAGAAGAATTTGGACTTCAGTTTGGTACTTGTCACACAACAATCTCTGATATTTTAGTCAGTAAAAAGTTTTTGGATGTAGCAAATGTTTTGGAATGATGGTGAACTTACTTCTTCTAAAGTGAATTATAACGATATGTTTAATTTATAGTGAAATTCTAATCTAGGTTATTCATACCAAAGTTTTCGAGTCATATTATGTTAATTCTTGAGTCAAATGTTCCACGTCATGCATTGATCCGAATGAGAAGGCTTGGTCTTGACCTAGCCTTGATCCGAATTATCTTCTTTCCGAGACACGAATATAGTTAGGAGTATGCTCCATTCATAAAAAAAAAAAAAAAAAGGAAGGTCAACATATATGGACTTCATCCTTGGCTAAGGCCGAGGGGCCAAATAGGTCAGTTTGAGGCCAAGCCTCGACCTTGACCCCTATGTTCCATACTTAATTTGGCCCTAAAGTATGGTTTTTTTGCTCGGTTTTTGTCCTTTTCTTGATCGGATAATTTGCAAACTCTAGAAAACCGATTAAGCCCTATAATCCAAATCTATCATAACAAATAGTATAAGAAATTAGTAAAAATAAATCAAAGTTGCTTTTGGGGATTATAAAAGATTTGAACCAAATTGTTTTATCATTGTCATCCAAAATTCCTAATCGCTTTCTATTCCCACGTGATGAACGACACATCCATTTTTAAAAGAAATTAAAGCATTTTTCAGTACGACATGTCGCATGGAATGTGGGGACACCTCTTGCCTTTTTACTTTTGCTTTTCCAACTTTCATCACTTTATTAGTGCCATTGCAGATAATAAAAAAATAAAGTTAAAAGTTCTCAATAAATACAACAAATTATTTCAATTAAATTTCTTAATCCTTATTAAGTAAATCAATTTAGATCATTAATTAAGATTATATTACATTTAAACATAGTCAATGCATTAAATTATCGCATGTATACATACTTCATCAATTTTTAAAGTAAACTTAGTTGAGATCGTAAATTAACTTGTTTATAAAAAAATTAGGAGCTTAACTGACGATATTATTAATCTCACACAATGTATATCAAACAGAATGTAATGAACAGTGTAAATTGAAAACTTATGAAATTTTATCGTTTAAAACAATACAATTATTAATTTAAAGTTTTAAATGGGCAAAATTCGAAAGTTCAAGAATGTAAATTGTTTTTTTTTTCCTAAAATAAAATGTTAGCTAAATTAGAAATTTCATCTTCAAATTCTTAAGGTTTAAAATTATTCCTTGAGAGTTTGTTTTGTTTTAGGGAAAAATATCTTTTTCGTCCGTAGATTTTGAGTCTAGTTTCTGTTTAGTCCTTAATTTTGGTTTCAATTTAATTTCTAAATATTAAAATGTTACAATTTTACCCTTAAAATTTGAGTTTTGTTTCAATTTGATCCCTAGAATTCAATATTTTACAATTTTCGTATTTTTTTAAAATTAAATGCTCATTTACAAACATCAATATCAATGTTTATCAATTAATTTAAGGTAGGTATGAAGTAAAATTCTAAATTTGATTTGAAAGGTGAAGAAAAAAGTGAATTTTAATTCATTTAATTATTTTAAATTAATTAACATACATTAACACTAAACACGAAAAATAAGTATTTAGTAAAAATTGAGTTTAAATATACAAAGATTGAAATCTAGAGACCAAATTGAAACAAAATTCAAATGTCAATAGTAAAAATATAATATTTTAAACCTAGAGACTAAATAGAAACTAGACAAAAAAAAAAAAAAAAAAAAAAAAACTTAATAAGTAACAATCTTAGTTTATATATTGTAACAATTTAGTCTCTACCGTAAAAACAAGAACGCAGTACAGGATTCATAGATGCGGGGATAAGTAGATTGAAGAAAGAAGAGTGATTTGATGTGGTTCTTATTTCACACAAACAACAACAAAACACCAAATACATTGTTAATTAAAAGCAACAAACAAACTCCAAATTAAAGAGAAAAAACACCAAAACAGGGGATTACATGACAAAGAACACACAGCAGAGTCAGGATGATGATATTGATATGGAACTGAAAGGATTATTTGCAAGCTTCGGGGCCATGGTATGCATTGCACTGTTTCGTATTACTGGTGCTACCACCGCACCCGGAAAAGCTATTTCCTTTCCCGTTCCCACAAGCTTCCACGTTTTTGTCTTCCGTCTTACCGGTCTTTGCTTGTGCACCTTCAAACCCCAGATACCGAGTTATATCACGGTAGATCAGAAACTCTGCCGTCATCACGCCGCCGTATGTGGTGTTGGCCTTGATCAGAGCCGAACCTCTGCAGCTGTGGCTGGAACAGAGGATGGTTATCAACATCATCACCACCACCACCACCACTGTTGATCCACAAGACGGAGAACGGCCGCCACCCATTTTTGGCTCTCTGTTTCTCGGTTTGTTCGTCGGCGGAGGGGGAGATTTATAGAATTAATTATGAAGATAGAAGCAATGGTCTCTGCATTATTGTTGTTTGCTTTTGCTTTGGATTCTCTTTTTCTTTTTCTTTTTCTTTTTCGAAAAATATAATGCATATCGACCCAAAATGAGTTTAGCTAAATAGTAATTCTACTCTCCTGACTTTTCTATCCTACACGTTGAAAATTTGATCTATCATTGTTATACGAAAAAAGAATAATAACATTTTAGTTTTGAGTTTTGAAGAATATGTTTGTTTGGTGCACGAGTTAAAAGATTGTTCATCTTTCGACCTGAAATGTAAAAGAGCTAAGTTTATTTGGTCTCGAGTTTTCAAAAGTTCTTTTATAAATAGGTTTAAATCTTTTTTAAGTATTTTTTTAAACAATTATACGATATTTAAAATAGGAAAAAATAGTGGAAAAAACAATTTTCTTATTTAAAATGCAGTATAATTATTTAAAATTTTGTCAAATTTGGTAGAATTTTATGTTTTAACTCAAAATTTTAGTTTTTTACTGAAAAAATTATACAATAATTAAACAAATTTGAAAAAAATGGAAGATATATGAAAAAATTGTGGATATTTATATAATTTGTTTAAAACATGTTATTTTTTTAACTCAACAAACAAATTGATCACTACCATTTTGTAAGCTTGTTTTTATTAAGAAGAAATAAAGTTATTTTCGCAATAAAATATTAACGATAATAGTATTTTTTTTAAAAAAATTTTTAAAGTCAATAATTTTCATAAAATGTTCAAAAGATATTTTTTAAGCAGAACCCTGTAGTTTTCATCCAAAACTAAATGTACGACTCTTTTTAAATTGTTTTATAATGTTTTAGGGTATTTTAAAAGACTTTTGAAAGTTCAATTGATTTTTGACACAAAATTCAAAGTTCAAAGACATTTTATTTTGTACATAATTTAACCTATTTTTGTCAAAAGAACTTTTTCGCTTCTAATTTTTAATTTATGGAGATTTAACTCTCGTATTTTCAACTTCATAACATCTTATTAATTTTATTCTAATACGTAACTATAAATTTGCACAATAAAATTTGTAACAATTTAATCTTTATTGTGAAAATAACACTGTTAAATTGTAGCGGAAACCGTAAAATAATCGCTTCAAATTCAAGTAGATTTCCAAATAATATTATTTGAAAGAAGATGAGAAATTTCATTTTTCTTATTTTCACACAAACAACAACAAACACAAATTACATGATTATAATCAAGAAAACACAAAAAAACAGAGGATCATCAGAAACAGGGGATAACCATGGCACAGAGACAGAGTCATATTCATCATATTGAAATGGAATTGAAATGATTATTTGCAAGCGTTCGGACCCTCGTATGCGTTGCACTGTTTCGTATTACTCGTGCTACCACCGCACCCGGAAAAGCTATTTCCGGCGCCGTTGCCACAAGCTTCAACGTTTCCGTCACCGGTCTTACCGGTCTTTGGGTCTGCACCTTCAAACATGAGATACCGAGTTATATCACGGTAGATCAGCAACTCCGCCGTCATCACGCCGCCGTATGTGGTGTTGGCCTTGATCAGAATCGAACCTCTGCAGCTGTGGCTGGAACAGAGGATGGTTATCAACATCATAACCACCACCATCGGTAATCCACAAAACGAAGAACGACTACCCATTTTTGGCACTCTGTTTCTCGATTTGTTCGTCGGAGTATGGGATTTTAGTGAGGGGAGGAGAGGACTTATAGAATTGAAGAAGCTTGAAGATGGAGGCAGGGGCTCATCTCTCTCACTCTTTGCATTATTATTATTATTATTATTATTATTATTATTATTATTATTATTATTATTTTCTTTTGCTTTTGCTTTTGATTCTCTTATTCTTTTTGTTTAAATATACATTATGTTTTAAGAAAAAGCATATCATATCGATATATCTATAATATATTACAAGAACGTTATCAAATATAACAAATGAACCAAAATATTTTTAAGTTTGAGAATTTTCTTTGTTGTCAAATTCACAGAATTGATAGAAGATTTATTATTATAACATACCAACGCATTGTTTGATCCACCACCTTTAAATGTTGGTGGAGTTACATACCAACTCTCCCTCCTTCCATTAGTTTAAACAGGTCTATCCATCACCTATCGTCCACAACCAATCTAGGCTCTGATAAGCACTTTCGACAACAAACTCCAAGATCACTTTTGTACGACCAACTCCGGCTTTGACAAACACCTACAATGTTTAACTCGGACAAAAATCACCTTTAATAATCAACTTCGACGACCAACTTCAACTTCAACTTCAGACACCAACAACCACTTCCATTGAAATAGCCTTTTGTAATCAATTCGATGACAACTACCACTAACAATTAATACCAACATTCACCTCAGGTAACCGATGACCACCTCTAACAATATATATATTCTTTTGGTTTTGATTCTCTTATTCTTCTTCTTAAAATATATGTATCAATATATATTATATACCTTTTAAGTTATTACTATACACACACATTAAAATTTTGTTTGAAAAATATAGTGGAAAACTTATAATTGTTATAAGGGAAAATTATCTTTTTAGTTTTCAAGTTTGAAAAAATACGAGTTTCTGGTCTTTTGAAAAAAAAAAAGTAAACTTTTTAATAATTGAGTTTTTTTTAGCACATGTTCATTTGGGCTCTATGTTTTAAAATTTTATTCTTTTAGTTTCCAAAATTTTAAAAGTAGGGTTTAAAAGGTTTGTGCAACATTCAATTTTTATTTTGAAGAACTAAAGTGGACCCAACACATAATATACAAGTCAAACACGATGTTTGTAACATGATAATTGACAGGCGAAATAACGTAATATCAAATAATAACAACAGACAGTAGTAACCTACTTTGATGGAGTATCCCTACATTCAAGGTTTGAAATATTGATGCCGATGGAAATACCGAGGTCCCAATTTTATGAAAATATCGATAGAAACTTGGGAAAACGTCATGAAAATTGTTACAATGAGTTAATGAAACTTTGATTGTGGTTTACTTAGACTATAATCGACTATTTTTAATCACACAATTCTATAAAGTAAGGCAATATTTATGTGTCTATTATAAATGTTTGTGTAAATGTTGATACAGGAGCCTACATTATTTTAAAAAATTGGAAAAATAGTTACAACATAACATAAAATTTCGATACATTTACTAGGTGAAATGATGTGAAAATTATGAAATTTTAGATGGTAAAGGAAAAAAAATCACAATTCATTTTGTTATGTGAAATAATGTGATAATTTAATTAAAAAAGTTTGAATAAAGTTAAAAATAAATATAGGTTCTCATTATATGGTTTTTTAAAATTCAATTTCTTTAGAAATGAAAGTTTTGAGTTCAAAATAAAGTTGAAAATTGAGAAATAATAGAAATTAGTAAAAGTAGCAGGTCGTAAAATTGTGTGTAACTATAGAATTGTGAAACTCGGTCTAAAATGACATTTGACGTGTGAAATTATAGAATTATATGTAATAAGAACCATAAAATTGAAAATTTTGAACTAAGTTAATGTAACTAATTAAAAAGAAAGAACGAACAGAATTTTTCTCGAAATTTCGTTAAAATGGGAGAACAATAAAATTTTAAAAAATTCTTGGAATTTTCGTCGAAATTTGGGGAAATACAAAATTTTTCCTTATTTACATTGCGATCAAAATTTTACACCATGTCTATCTGAGTCCGGTGGAAAGAAAGTTATCATCTAAAGAGTTTAACAATCAACGAATTATTTATCGAATAAACTTCATCTTCAATGACTGACGTAGAGTTTACTCTTTAGTTTCAACTTACTAAGTTTGAATTCTCTTTACTTCCGTGATAATAAATATATAAAGGTTGTTATGTAACGTTGCTCTCAAAGTTTTAGAAAAATTGTACTCCAACTCCTATCATTAAAATTTAGAGATATTCATATTAGGTTATTACAAATTTGAAAGTACACCGAAAAAACACGAACGAGTGTGTGGATTGAGAGATTGAAGAAGAGAAAAGAAGATGAGTCATTTCATTTGGTTCTTATTTCACACCAACAAACAAACAACAACAACCACCAAAATACATAATTAATCAAAGCAACAAACAAACTCCACAGTAAAGAGAAATAAGAGAGTAGTAAGAAGAAGAGGGGATTCCATGACAGAGAAATAGTGTCATAATAATATTAGTATTAGTATAGAATCATTGAAGAGATTATTTGCAAGCGTTGGGGCCTTTGTATGCATTGCACTTTTTGTTATTGCTGGTGCTACCACCGCAGCCGGAAAAGCTATTTCCGGCACCGTTACCGCAAGCTGCGACGTTTTTGTCATCGGTCTTACCTGTCTTTGCGTCGACACCGTTGAACATGAGATACCGATTTATATCACGGTAGATCAGGAACTCTTCCGTCATCACAACGTCGTACGTGGCGTTGGCCTTGATCAGAACCGAACCTCTGCAGCTGTGGCTGGAACAGAGGATGGTTATCAACATCATCATCATCACCACCGTTGTTAATCCGCAAAACGAAGAACGGCCACCCATTTTCGACGATCTGTTTCTTGATTTGTTCGTCGGAGTATGGGATTTTAATGGGGGGGAGGAGAGGACTTATAGAATTGAAGAAGCTTGGAGATGGAGGCAGGGATTCATCTTTCTCACTCTTCGCATTGTTGTTAATACTTTTTTGCTTTTGCTTTTAATGTTGGTTTCTCTTTTATACATATATTTTTTAGAAAGTGTTTCAATTTATACCCATAATATTAATCGCTATCACTTGACATACTTCTTTAAATTTTGGATGAAAATTATCGTATGGTGTCAATTGAGCTAAGTTCTTGTACGCGAGATAAGTTATAATACATTTGTTAGACTTTTATAGTCCTTTAGGCACATTGCCCGCAACATAGGTGATATTACATCAAATTGAGTTATCAATTTTATTCTTAACATTGTCAATCATATTGTCCCAACATGTATGACTAACCACGAGTCGTAATAAATACACCTAAAATTGAATGTTTAGAAATTTATTACACTCTTTCAAGAACCAATTAGACATAAATATTACTTGATAATTTAAAAGATAAAATAGAAATTTAGTACCTAAGCTTTTATGTTTGTATTTAAAAGGCCGTGAACTTTAATAAAAAAAATAGTCAAAATTGGTTTAGCTCAAGTGACATAAGTATATAGTACGACCTAAACTATTGCTAGTTTTTCTTTTTCTTTTGTTGTTTGTTCTGTTTCTGTTTTTTCTTGAAATAAATATGTTTTAGAAAAAAAAAACTGAAATTTATAATCGTTTTGTTTCAATCTCCCAAGTCCAGACTTCTTCAAATGTTGAAGTAATAATAACGGCCAATTTGATACACTTATAAAAGGTTTAGGAGTTTAATTGATACAACCTCAAAATTCATGGTTTAAATTGATACAATTATTAGTTTAAGATTTAAATCGATACGACCCAAAAGTTCAGGGTTTAAATTGATATTTTTCAACATTAAAATCTTGGTATAAATTGATAATTTTCATTTATGGGGCGTTTCAAGTGACTTAAAAGGCATATTTATATTTTAGAGAAATCAAGTGTAATTGGTAGTTTTTTCTATGAAATGTAAATATTTTTTTTTCTATATTTGAAAAAACTCAATAATAAAATGATTAAGTGCTTAAAAATTGTTTTTAATTACAATAGAAAATAATTTAAAGGATTTAAAAAATATTCATAACAAACCATAACTCTACAACTCTCCTTTTAACTTATGGCGATTGAGAAATTACCATAATGTTAATTGACTCATTATAATTGCTAAACATAAGTACTAAAATAATGATTCAAAATATTTTAAAAATTTTCTATCTCAACATTCAATAATTTATTGTACAATTACTTAAAGTTCCATATTCAGGAAATCTTCCTGATTGTCTATCTTTTTGTTATGTCTAAATTGTGTAATGGTGCTGTGTTCACATCATGTTTCCTTTCTACCTTTCTTCATGCTCACTGTTTCCAAGCTTTTCACTTTTAAGCTTCATATATATATATATATATATATATATATATAAAAAGAGAGTTCAAAGTCCGTCGCAGGTTAAAATAGTATTTTGATCATTTTTTAGTTATAGCTATTTACCTTCGATAAATCTTAAAATTAACTTATACGTTAATTTTTTCAAACAATTTAGCCTCTTTGAGCATCGTTATGGAAATTATTATTATTATTATTATATAAGGAATTTTAATAATTTAAAATAGAACAAAATAAAGTAGAGTATTATAAAGCCTAAAGAAGCAAAAGAAAGCATTCTCTAAGGACAACCGAATAGTATCCAGATAGTTGACACGTGGACCGCATCACAGGCATTAAATGGTATGAAAGGAAAGCATATTTGAGTTCCTACATATATTTAAAAGGTTAAAGGTTAGGGTGGGACTGGGACACACTACATTTCTTTTTGCTTTAGCCACATTCAAGACTTTTGATGGCATTTTAGTGGGATGTTAGAAAAATCAAGAATAAGACCCACACATACATACCATACAAAAATTGAACAATTATACATTTTAAACACGATTTCATTTCTAGTATTGAAAATCAAAACCAAGCTTCAAAGCAATGATAATGCCTAAGCACAGCACCCAGAAATTAGGATTAAAGTTGCCTAATAATAGTTTAGTTTGTTCTCTATATTTGTTGTTGGTTAGGTCCAGAGACATTCTACTGGACGGGGCAAGACAAGGCTAGGAAATGCATCCTCACCGTAAAACCTCATTAGATTTAGAGGATTGAGGTACTTCTCCATGAAAAAAAGTTGCAAGTGAACTCACGGGGTGTTTAGAGCAAGGCGTGGAATAATAACAATCTCCAAAAAGTTATGTACTCCGAAATTAATGAGGTATAATATGATTTTCATTTTCGTAACAGGATCCACAAACTACTTTAGCAAAACAAGGAGTGAAAGTTTACAACTCCACATTTTCCAACCCCATGCTCCAAACACCCCTAAGAATTCAAGGACATAGACACAAATTACTGAACAAATTTGTTTAAGAAGCGTCTTGAAGGTAATTTTCCTCTGGGGCCCTAATTTCGGGATAGATATAGAGTATTGATTTCGAGCATCGATGCCACCCGAATACAGGGAAAACAATTTCCCATCCTTGCCAGCTTAAGGCAGGTTCCTTGAACAGTCGAAAGATTAGGACATTGGAGGTTTGATGGGTTTGTAAAGAAGAGAAAGGCAACTCATGATTAATCAGACATTGTTAACAAATACACGCTTAATTATGTCTAAATTAGACATGAAATAGACACAAAAGTAAAGACAAAAAAGGATGTTAAATCTAGGAAACGAATTGAATCTGAAGGGAGATTAAAAAAAATAGCACTACTCAAAGAAATTAAGATCAGAGAGGCGATTGAAAGGCCTAGGTGTATTAGACGATGTTACAACAATCCATTAACATAAACCAACTACTCCAATTGGAATGTAGTTTCCCCAAGTCAAAATTTGAACAAATTTAGAGGATTGAGTAGAAACATGAGACATCCTAGAATTTGTCCAGAAAGGTAGGTGGGACTTTTAACATACAGATAAACTAAAATCCACTCTTCAACGAATTGCCAAACCTTGCATAGCCTGTGATCCATCCTCAACTATTTTGTTTGCTCGAATCGTGCCAATGACATTCGCAACATTCCCCTGTAAAAGCACCAACAATACTTTTGTTCAAGCCAGAAAACCACAAGGAGGGGCACAGCACTAACTAATCCTTGTTCTTGCTAAAGGAAAATTTTGGTATCCAATCTTAGGATTAATGACTGAATTTTATAGTTGCCTACTAAATAGGAAATGTTAAACATGCAGAGGAAGCTTAACAACTAATGATATATTAGCTTTGTATTATGAGAAGCAAAATAGATAATTTACCCTCCATGTAGCTAACTTTGTCCTAAGTGTTTCCCACTGATGCTGCCCAAAAACGCGGTCAGTACAGCGGCTGCATATGAACATCAAAAGAGCTATTATATTAGTACAGAATAAGCTATGCCAAACCAACAAAGAGCAATGCAGTGGTGTAGATAGAGCGTAGCACAAACCTCACAATCACAACTTCGTTCATCTGGTCCATTTTGCAGTCAATCAATTTAGATGTAATGGCCTTCACAACCCACAGTTCGACCTCATCATCATTGATCTAAAGCACAAATAACACCGTTAAAAAGAAAAAAAACACAGAAGAAAAAGCATGTAAAACGAAAGTTTTTTGTTACCTTAAGAGTGTCCTTGATGAGAGCATATGGAATGCGGGCAGATTCATTTGAGCCAAGATCTACCAATGACAATAACCTCATCTTTGCAATGCAATCTTCATGGACGAGACCTACACCAGATCCAGGAATACATCCACAGAGTATGAGTAACGAATTTAGCTCTAATTAGTAATTATTAAAGTTATTGCTAAAGTGGAGAACCTTACCATAGCTTTTCAATAAAGAAGAATTTGCAGCTTGAAATTCCATGTAAGCATCCAATCTCTGAGTCAAAAAAATCTTCAGAAGCTGATAAACCAATGAATATTTGGCATCCTTCTCCAGTTGCCCTACAGCCGGCATGTCTAGCAAATCACACTGCAAACATAAAGAACAGTTTGTAGGTAATAAATCAATAATATTCGCTAAAGATCAAATTTGAAACATAAATGAGCAATTAAACCCTCCGGTAAAATCTTTCTCTTATAAGTCAACCAGTAGCCTATAGAAATGATAAAATTTTAAAAAATAAAAACAAAAAGGTATCCCTAAAACATTTTTTAGAAAAAAATATTCTCAGATTGGTTAAACTGGAAATGACCATCAGAATTAACTAGAGTACCACTAAAGAAAAATTGGATGAGTGTCCAATCTTGCAAACAACTTCCCAACTAGCCCTTTCAATTTTATTTTCATCTCTGCCAGGGTTAACATCACGTTGATGACACCATTTTATGCTACCCCACAAGTTCCCAAAATCACCCATTTCCTGTCGGCCAAAATTCTCTAAGAATCAGATTCTCCCCCCCAAGCTTCTTCCACTGTGATATCAATTCAGCTCAGAAACAGCAAAAAGAAGGGAGTTTGCACATGAACTGTCGTTGATCCATCTAGACGACTAGACGTTAAAACAAGTCGCTTCCGGCCTTCCTCAGATTTTGCAGTCTACAGAATGAGGCAGGGATTTCCGGCTAGAGGCAATCCTAGATAGGGAAGACTTGAGGGTAAAACACAGATGCCACAGTTCTGCAAGGGTTCTTTTGGGTTCACAATGGATACCAGATAAGACCAATTGAAGAATTAGGCCCATCAACCTCAAGCCCTGAAACTATTTCAAGGTGCTAAGTAGAAAGCTAATGTAGCAGAGCTGTCTTAAAAATTTACCAATAGAAGAATTGTGTCCCCTAGATTCCAAGGACTAGATCTGAGTCATAAATGAAATAGGACAATGTAACCAGTTTTTCCCAAGCATATCTTCAACCAAAAAGTCAAAGGTTTGGATCACCACCTCTATATCAAACTCGCAACATGTATTAAGTTGTTTGAACTGTTGAAAATAATTGTACTAAGGGTATTTATGTAATTGTTATACCCTTATTTATTTCCTTTTTTGTCCAGGCCCATTATGGCCTATATATATGTCCTCCCTTGTAGTCTTTTAATTATTACATGAGATATACAAAATATTCATATCGTGGTTTTTTCTCCCTGAACTAGGGTTTTCCACGTATACCCGGTGTTATTCTTT
>JBBPDJ010000026.1:1446116-1456693 GCA_037974625.1 Cucumis cinereus
TTTTTTCTCCCTGAACTAGGGTTTTCCACGTATACCCGGTGTTATTCTTTCTTTTCTTCTATTATTATTTTTATATGAACCATGGTAAAAATTGCTTTTAAAATATAATTCGCTACACATGAACACTAAAATACCTTAAACATGTTTGGTGCCTTCACAAATTCAACAATTGCGTGAACAGCTTCTTCCTTTGCTTCACTCAAGGTACTTGCCTCTTCACCCGAGAAAGTGGCCAAATATTTGGTAAGGAACTTGAAATAATCATTTGCAGAACTGAAATCAAGGAGAAGTCGGCAATCACATATTAGTTTATAGCAAGGAGTAAGATTACACAAAAAATGGAGTAGGAGGTAAATTAAGTGCAAATAAAAATGTAAGGATAACTAAGGGGAATTATTTAGTAACATAATTCATTCTGTAATACCTCTTACTTTCTTTCAAAACATTAGAGATGGCGAGGAAAAGTTCTCTCTGCTCTACAATCCCAATATTCCACTCTCTCAAGAAACTGTCGATTTTTTTCAATGTTGGAATTATGTGTTCAGGGGCCTTCCCCTTAAAAGCTAAATCCAGGGCCTTCATGTAAACATGGAACCGGCTATATGGATTCTCAAGCAGGTTGTACAGATTGAACAAGCTGTCAAAGAGAAAGACTTGAGGAAATGAAAAAAAAAAAGTCAAAATCATGATACAAAATACACAAATTTGGCATGCATTACATCTTTAAACGAAGTGCAGGCTTGTCATTTGGTTGTTGGCAGATCTTAGCAGATATAAGCTTTGCCATTTCAAGTGATTCGTCTGGACTTCCAGCTTTTGTGACAAGATTACAGATAATGGTGAATACACACTCAAGATCTGTTAAAAAAGAAAAGAACTGCTTCAGTGACATGGACGAAACAATAATAACAACAACAACAACAAAAGAAGCAACGTCAACAACCTTCATTCCATCACAATTTCAACTCTTGAGGACAAAATACAGAGAAAAATGTCCTGGGGATTCATTCCCAGTTTCCAATTTCAAACTATATTTACCTTTTTCAGACACTTTTGAAAATATTAAGTCAGCAGAAGTAAGCATTAGAGATGCCAAATCCAACCATCTTCCCATAACCATACATTCTTGGGCTTCAACGCAGAGTCTATTAACTTGTGGCTCAGCAGTCTAAACAGAAAGAAAAACGCCAAATAATAAGCCACAGAACGAACAAATGATAAGATACAAACTCATTTGTTCTGAACAAATAAAAATACACGTAAACTCTAATCGAATCCCATTTTGACATAGCAATATTATGTAAATTATAGTGACGGACTAATATCCTCTCAGCACTCAATAACCACTGTTTCTCTACATTTCCGACGTATATGATAAAACAATTCCCCTCCCGCCAATTACGAGAACTACATATTGATCAAAGAAGGCATCCAGATCGTTATAGTTTAACAAAATGAGCATTGTAAACGAAAACATAGTGCAAGCGGACAAAGTAGTAAAAGGAATTCAAAATTAAGAACCTCTGGACCGGCATCAGCCCAAGCAAGTTCAGAGGCAAAACGAACGACGGTGAGCGCCGCATCTTCCTCGGAGGTTTGAACGACGGTAGCCATTGTAGAACCTCTAACTTCGTCTCCTCCTCCTTCCTTTTTCTTAAGGTGTAGAGCAGGCGACAATGGAGGCTGGGGAAAACCCTAGTTTTGCTTATCGCGTGAACTCAACGCTATTTTAACTAAATTCCATTTCTTTTTTATATATATATTTGAGATTATATCTCTGTCCTATATAAACTCTCTACTGCAAAGATGAACCAAATATTTATATTTTATTTATATTTTTGTATAAAAAATAAATATAATAAAATTTGGTTTTAGCGTTTGGAGTGTAAATAATTTGTTTTTTTTAATTATATTTTATAAAATTTATATATAACTTTGTCACATATATCTATATCTAAATTTATACTATATAATATCTTAGATGATCGAAAAACATTTTAGGACTATTTTATCTCTTTCGATTTTACTTAATTACAAATATACCAGTAACAAGTCATTAACAAATATATCTTTAATTAAATTACTTTTCTAAATAACATATTTGATAAATTTGATTAATTTAAGTTTAATGTTTTAGCAAAATATTATAAAACTTATTTAAATTTATAAATTGCATAGTGATTATTAATAAACAAGATATTAAATCGACTTTTACAATGAAAGATGTTAATCTTTTAAGTTACAAATTTAATCTATATTACACTTTTCATCTATGATGGTTGACAAGGACTTTTTGTAAATATTTTACCAACTTTATCTTGAATATTATCACTATATTAAAAAAATTAGTTCTTAAACTAATGTTTTTTTTTTTTTTTTTTTTTTTTTTGTAGTTCTCTTAAATTGATTTATATATAAAACCTATTAAAAATAGAGATAGGTTTCGTTTTTTAGGATGATGACTTTATAATTTCTATTATCATTTTTCTTTTAAAACAATATATCTTCATATTGATATAGAGTTAACTCTACGAATTATTAGCAATAGAAGTATCACGATTTATTATATAAATTTAAAACTATGAAAATTAAAAAAAGATCGATAAGGATTTAAAACTTACTTGTGAATGGCTTGATATGTATAACCAACGAGAAATGAAAAAAATATTTTGTAGTTTTAACTTTGAAATTAACTCAAATAAATAGATACTAAGTAATACAAATCTGAGAATGATGTGAAACAATACTTAATAGACATGACATTACACATAACTCAGTTGGTTTGAACATATATCGGATAATTAGCACTCACAACTAGCCCATAAACTCGAAACAAAATAGGTATAGACAGCAAACACAATAAGTCATTGTGGAGTGTGGTTCAATAAAACGAAAGTTAGATTTAGGCCATGTGATTTTAGAAGTTTAGATTGTAGTTCTCCTGGTTTGATAAATCCTCGTAAATCGTCTCCATAGTTTGATAAAATTCTAAAAAATATTATTTTATCGAAACTCTTTATCAAACCATAAAAACTACATTCTAACTTTCTTCAAACTGTTTGAACTTAATCGTTGCTTTACAATGACGTGAGTTTTACGTTCAGTTGGCGGGATGTGAATTCGAATTGAAACTGTCCAAGAATTAAAGTCAATAAGCATTATTACTAAACAATCACACTGAGTAACTAAATGGAAGGATCAAATGAGTTCAAATGGATATAAGATGATGATATCATTAAACCTTTAACATATGTGCAAGCAATATACAAACACACTCTCTTAATACAGAGGAAACAAGTTGAGTAAGAACAAAGTGAACTCAATTCCCATGCCTTTTCCTCAAAGCAGACTGTTATTTCCTACAA
Source organism: Cucumis cinereus (assembly GCA_037974625.1). Taxonomy (NCBI): domain Eukaryota; kingdom Viridiplantae; phylum Streptophyta; class Magnoliopsida; order Cucurbitales; family Cucurbitaceae; genus Cucumis; species Cucumis cinereus. The sequence goes on from JBBPDJ010000026.1 coordinate 1,449,482, forward strand.
AAGGATTCAAATTCTGATGAATATTTCTATTCAAATGTCAATGCTCTTCAACCTCCAATACCTACTCGTTCTTCCAAACAAAGCTTTCAAATTAATTCAAGTGTTCATGTAGAGACAGAGAGATCAAATCAAAGAAGTTACCTCTAGGTTTCAGTTGTGGGTGTGACTTGAATGAGATATCTATCAAATGCGTATCCTCAAAATATCTATTTGTTGTTGCAAAAATTCCTAGATACAAAGGAGAAAGAATTAAAAATCCCATAAATCCAGTTTATCCAACCAAACAAAAAAATAGCATACATATGCAAAGGGAAACGGATGTTTTGCTTTTTATTTTTGAATGAAGCACCAAAACTTCTATTTTTCTTGATGTTTAATGAGCCAACCAATACATTATTGATTCATTCTAACCTTACAATGCAGCCGACATTTTTGTTGATTTGTAGGGAAATTATCCAAAATAACCCTCAAACTTTTCCATCTTTCACAACTAACGCTAATGGTCTTTTGGAGAACTCAATGAAATAGTTTTCCTCAGTCCTTCTAGGCCGAGATCAACCGCAGGATACGAATAATAATTTAACTTATTTTTATCGTACATCAAAAGACTTTTTTGGGCATTCTCAGTAGAATCAAGATGAACACTGAGATTGTATGTCTTTCCCAAATCTTATACCATCTTTTCCTTTTTCACATTATTTGAAATTCCAAATGGATTTATGAATTTCTCGATCATAGTATGGTTTTTGTTTCAGTCAAAAAGTTAATTTTTTGGAAAAACTAAGTAGGGTTTGAAAAAGATTACACACAATCTTGTCTTCATCTTGGCCGAGATTCCATAGAAGAAAGCCCAAAATAATCAACGGTTTAGATGTGTGATAAAAAATAAGTTAAATTTTTATTTGAATCACGGGGCCAATTCCAGCCAAGAAGGACCGAGAAAAACAATTTCAACGAGATCTCCAAAAGGGTGCTAGTTATGAAAGATGAAAACCTTATGAGGTTACTTCTAACAATTTCCCATTTATGAATCGTATAGAAGGCATATGAAAGTGTTCTCCAAAGATCAAATATCTAACCTTGCTCTGACTAAAATGATGCTTTGCTATGACGATGTTTTAATCTTTGAGATCTCTATCAATAGCTTGTTTAGAGCTTGAGGCCTTGAGAAGAAAGGGGAATGATCTGCCCCTTTTAGCCGAAACACCTGTTGTGGGGGGCTTTTGTTTATCATACTGTCTTGTAATGTGATGGGAATGGCATTGTCTTCTGGAGTTTCGATGTAAAACCGACTGACTGATCCGTATTTCAAATCGGAAAGGCACAGCTTTTCCAAAATAGGCGCAAATGGTATCGGTCTCATGGATACAGATGCCAGAGCAACATCCTGGACCATATAATACAAGTAGTAACGAGCAAGTAAGAAACGAAAGAGTAAAAAAAAACACGAACAACGAATTAAGGTACTATCTGTCCTATCAACAGCAGCAGTTATTAAAATACTATGCTGACGATTGTCCAGTAAAGATTATAAAATTATTGATACCGAAATCTTTTTAACAAAGAAAAAACCAATGTCATCATTTACATCAACTTTAAAAAATCTGATTGTCTGAATCTTTCTAAAACGGCAAGCAAAGCTTTGCGCATGGTCATTAACAATCATCTTATCTTTGCAAAAAAAGTTATATATATAATATAATATAAAGACACCAATCATCATAATCACATACATAATTGATCAAATATGAACTTTATTTTGGGCGATTAGACTCCACTATTCCATCAGACACATTCACATTTCAACAAAAGAATTTGCTTGAAATCCCATAAGTTTCTTTTTAGTTTAGCCAAAACCATACCTCTTCAATATTTAAAATTTTCAGGGAAAGAATTAGAATAGAACTCCACAAACCGAGATATTAAAAAACATCGATGATGAATAAATTGCTGAGAAAAATAGCATTTACCTTGGCAGGACTTTGATTGAAAAATAATTCCCGCAACAGTGATTTTTCTAAGTTGATAGCAGTTGGAGGATGGTTGTTCCCATTTGCGTATGAAAATGTCTGAGCCTGCTGCATTAGATCATCTGCACCAGCCTGCAGTACGCAAACAAGAATCCATTCACATACCTCTCAACTACAAGTTTAAGGGAAAAACACAATGTTCTTTCAAAAAATTATACAATATGTTCTTGGAAAGGGCAAAAATTCCTCGGAATCTAGATCCAGTAATATATGTGCTCTTAAGTAGTATGTGTTTGTCAATCATTTGAATTTCCAAAGTCTGCAATGAACTAAAGACTAACGAGGAGGGGAAGTGGGGATAATTGGGAAAGATGAAGTCCATGAGTAAACCAGCAACTTGCTCTGAAAAAAGCATAAGAAAATTGCCAAAACAAGTTCTGTGCATTCTTTGAAAGAAAAAAATTCATAGGCTCTTAAATTTGAACGTACAACACAATTCAATCACATAGGCAATGCTTTCCAAAATGAACAACTTCAGAATCGGTATCCCAGAATCACAATTAAACAACAGATTAGCAAGGATACCTGCTGGGAGAACATGTCTAAAGTGTTCTGTCCATTACTCAACATTGCTGCAGCAATAAATATGGCTTTTGCAATCCTAAAAGGAAATAACTCCATTGCATAAGCTATACATGCACCGCCAAAATCATGGCCCACCAAGATAACCTGAACGAATAGAGAAAGGATGTTCCAAAACGTTAGTAAGGAAAGAACAATTATATCAAAATTTCAATTTTGAGTGGACATTGATGTTGAGAATGGCATGTCTAGCTCAAAGTTGGATAAGATGGAAACAGGAAGTAAATTACTCCATAAGCACTCATTCACAGGCATCCAACTTTGTTACATAATCAATCTTTTCATCCAACTTTACAAGACATTTCTAGGACATGGCATAAGTTAGAATTTTAACTTCTCACTTCATCATCTACAAGCATCAGAAACATTAAATAGAACTGAAAAAGAAACTGATCAATAAGTATAAAGACCTTTTCTCCCTCAGCAAGCTTTTCAAGGAAATCAGTAAGGGGCTGCACGTATTGCAAAAGACTCGTGATGCAATTTGGATCAAACGAATGAACTCCTGAACCAGTTAAATCTATTGCAGTTGCTTTGTAACCCCCTTCTTCTAAAAGTGCTATGGTTTTGTACCAACACCATGCACCAAAGCCACCACCATGAACAAGAACAAAATGATTTGTTTCTATATCCTCAGGCTTAACATTCTGCATGGAGAGGGGAGAAACCGTCAAAACAAATGAAATCAACCAATTTGAACCATCAAGTTATTAAAAAGGTTTCGATTCACCCAAAAGCTCAAATGGAGGTAAATTTAATATTATATCACTTAACACTCTCTTGGCAAAAGCTACTAAACTAAACTGCCCATCATGTTAAATTATGTTAGCTAAAAAATTTAAGTTGACAAGTGGAAGTAAATTTAATAAAAGATAGAAAAGTCAATCAAGCTCAAGATGCTACACGGATTGTGTAATAAAAAGAGTCTTCGACTACATTTAAGGCATGTGATTGAGGGAAAAGCTTTCACTGTCATCTTAAATTGGAAAAGCTCATAAATGGAGAAAAGTAAAGTAGTCAAGTGATCAAAATTAAAACACCGGTAATTGGTTAGCAGTTTCAGCACTCAATGAATTACCATTATTTCCCAAACACCACTACCCAATCCGCAAATTTCCCACCATCAACTCAAAAACCATTAAACCCATTTTGAAATGCAGAGGCTCCATCAAATCACGAACTAAGAATCCAGAAAAAGAGAACCAAAAACAAAGTTAAAAGGGTAGAATATAACCAAGACCTCGCTAACAAGCTGATGGGGCTGAAGCAGGGGATCGGTAAGAGACCGAGCACGAGAACTCGAACTCCGCGGCAAAGCGTTACTATTCTTCGACCCAGATTTTGGGTATCGAAGCGAAGTGGTCCGATCAAAAGGGTCACGGGCGTTATGCTGTTGAAATAGAATCGCAGCTGCAAGAACTTGCTCTTGAGTCAGAGCAGCATCGGGTTTGTCTTTCCTCGAAGAACGAACTCGGGTCCATCTTTTACTGGAATTGGTGGGCAAAGCTGGGTTGAGAAGGCGCTTGGTGGGTTTTTTCTTTATCGATTTGGGTGCAAGACAAGCACAGAAATTACCCATTTTGGGATCATAAAGTGGGAAAATGAAAAGGGTGTGGAGGGATTGAAGAAAGGGAAGTACGGGGCAGTGTTTTATGGTGAAATGATGATGAAAAACAGTGTAACAGAGAGGGAAAATGGAGAACGAAGAAGAAGAAAGAAGAGTATAGTGGGTGGGAAGTTGGGTTTTGAAGGAAAGGAGAGAAATTTATAGTTTTTTCTCTAATAATGAAGCATTTAACGCACCATATCGGCCTACCAGCGATGACTGAGATTCAACTCCATGTCTTTTCCACAAAAATAAAATAATCTTCCTTTTTCCTTTTCTTTATTTTATTTTTAAAAAAACAAAGGTTATATTGCAAATTTGTTAAATTAGAATCAATTAGAATCAATTTAATAAAAATAAATAAATAAAGTTATATATATTGGAAAAATTACACTTTTAATCCCTCATCTTAAAAAAAATAAAATGAAAAATATTTGGAATTAAAAGTCAAATCAAATCTATCTTTTTCTACAAGTTTCCAAGTGCTTTCTTTTCTTTTTTATTATTTTTTTGGGTGGAAATCCACGTAAGAAAAATAAAGAGGATATGAAAATATTAAAGTTCTAATTTTACAGAAATTTTGATAAAAATATTAATAAAGTATTGATTTCAATAGATATTATCAAAATTTTAAGAAATAAAAAGATTAAAAATACATTTAAATTAGCAAATAAATGTTTTATATTTTTAAACAAGTGTCTATTAATTATATTATATTTACATTATTTACATTTTTTTATTTATTTTTTATTTTTTAGTTGTTTTTATCTTAAAATTAAAATATATATTCATCTCTCGTGTCGACGTCAAGCCAATAGAAACATATAAATATTAATGATAATATTGACATGTTGACGAAAATATAATATTAACATAAGGCGTTGGTTGGAAATAGCGGGAAGGAGGGGCATTGGTGTTAGAGTAGAGGGAAGGAAAGTGGGTAGGCACAGAAAAAGGATAAAAAAACTATTATTTTTCTATGTAAATATTTGTCGTTTAGTTAATTTTGTCGTTTCTATTTGCACTAAATGTTGGTTATATCCATCGATCCAAAATCACTTTTAACAATAGTTGATCTGAAATGGTCTGACCCTACAAGAAATCAAGAGAAAGAGTCAGGATAATCGTTTAATATAATATTCGACAATTGATTGTAAATGATAAAAGATAAAATTTTTATAATTTTTATTTTTCATATGGTTTAATAAATAATTTTAGAAATTAAAAAAAAACAATAAATGATAATTTTCAACCTAAAATGGTCGGATGGGGAAGACTTTGAGCTTTCATGGGGATCCGTTGCTTTAATTTCACACCTATTTTAGGTGACCATTTATTTCAAACTCCCAAATTAGATTTTAAGGTTTCATTGCATTTAATTATAAGTAATTCTAATATATACACACATCCGCTCACAACTCGGTTGATCCTGTAACAATCGAACATCAATAAAATTCGTAAAATATTTAACAAAAATAATTAGTGACCGTAGACCGAGCTAGGCTCATGACTCTTTTCTCAGTACCCCTAAAATATTGATGACTCAACCTCTCATTAAAAAAAAGTTGATAGAAAGCGACTGACAATGAGAAAATATCAATTTAATTATGTCCATGAATCATGAGTGTTGTTTCAACTTAAACTCTAAACTAATAATTGCATAGTGGAGGATTGAACCTCTGACCTTTAGGATCGATGTAAATATTGTCAAAATGTGGATAAAAATATTGGGACGATTGAAAAGTTAATATCATGAGAGGGGTTGAAGGCATTAACATCCATGGGAAGAGGGTGGAAAGTGATGGCTTCAAATCTGTCTGCCATCCCTTTGATTGCCTTTTGACCTCTCATGTCTATTCCCCAACTGTTTATCATTTTTCTCTATTTATTATATTATTTAAAGTATTGACTTTTTTCACATAAATATGGCACAATTTTAAATTTAATTCTCTTCTCATTATTTCTTTTTGAAAAATAAGCTTACTTTAGTATACTTTAGGTTATTTCTATTTTCGTGTCTCGTAGGGCTAATAATTTGTTGATAGAGAAGACTTAATTGGTCGATGTGTAATAAGGTTACTTTTTTGAATGAATTTGTTGGTGAGTAAATAGGTTATAGATAGGTTAGATGTACGTTTAGAAATAGTAATATTGTGGTTGGATGCATTTGAAGTTTATTTGAGGTTGAAGATTAGGGTTAATTCTATTTTTTTTAATATTAATGCCCATGGTCAAAGACGGAGGAACAAGAAGTTTAATGTTTTAAAAAATAGATTTGATTGTGTATATTGTTGGAAAGATTTAGATCTAACAAATACAATTGTCGAAGCTATGTCTTGCATCAGTAAAAGACAGCTACTCCAATCCATATTGAGTAGGAGAAAATCACAGTATCGCATCAACGTAGCTCGATTCTCTCTGACACCATCCTTCATTGACTTTGCATCGGAGATAGATGACTTTTGCTAAAGTCTTTCGAGAATAGCATTGACATTATCTCTCCAGACAACTTTCTCTCGATGAAAATTACTGACAATTGTAGAGCATCAATGTACTATGCCAATGATTTTTTGGATTTCTATAAACGAAATTTGGCATAAAAAAGTCCACTTTCTTGTTTGTCAAAATCAACATTTAAAACATTTGTTAGGATATGAAAGATGTGACGGCGCAACTATAAATTTAGTTAGGAAAATCGTTTGTTTGAACAATACCACTAATTGCCAAGTACAACATAAAGGCATAAAATTAAAATAGATACGATATCTTATACTAATCATAAAATAAAACTTTATTAGAAATTTTGGATGTGTCCATTGACCCAAATTAGGGTTGAAAAATGGGCATGGTTGGCTTGAGCATAGCAAAGGCTTTTTGGACCACTTCTTGCTCAAATTCATAAAAGGGCTTTGCATATGAAAAGGGGCTATAATAGCATCATAGCATAGCATATGTTACTCACTTTGAACCACCCAAAGATTAGAAATATATATA
>JBBPDJ010000026.1:1456705-1503882 GCA_037974625.1 Cucumis cinereus
ACAATCATGTGAATGTGTCATAATGATATGCCATTTTGTGCACATGATCCAAGTGATCCCCATGCTTGGGCTTTCAATTGTAAACCCTATTCTAACTTTGATCATCACAAAATTAATGTCCAACCCTATACTTTACTCTTTATCGATTCACTTTGTTTCTCTCTTTAAAGCGTTTTTCATGTTCATCTTTTCGTATTTGTGATGTCAATAGAAATCTAAAATGGCAGGTTGGTTGCTTGTGGTTACATTTTATGGGAAGTCCCACAAATGAGCTCTTGAATAATAAATCAAAGTAGTTGGACCCCTTTTCTATAAGTTCAATTAACAATTCTTATTTGAAATCAATATGATTTGCAAGTTTCCAACGTCGCTTAAAAAATGTTGTATCATACAACTTTTTGTTGGCAATTTGTGTATAGATAAATAGATAAGACATCAATTACCATCCCGAAAGTCTATGACTTAATCTTCCACCAGTTATTGAATTAATTAAGACAAAAAGAAAAACTTATTTGTCACATTCATATATGTTGACTTCTTCTACATTTCATTAACAAAAATGACGTTTGATAATTCTAAAAGAATAAATGACATAACAACAACATCTCGTGAATTTGAATAAAAAACACAAAGTTTATATTATATGATTTATGTACATATGGTTGAAATTGACACTAAAGTCAAAATATATACACTAAGATTATAATCATCACATACATATATATATAGTTGCAAATTGAAGTCTCTCTTTATCTCATTTAAATCATATGTAATTTTGACAAATCTTAGTAAAGTCATAAGTAATGTTGACAATGAGAGCTTGAAACCAACATTGCTAACATTCCTTTAATTAATTTCCAAAATAATTTCTAAAATAATATTAATGATAAATAGGGACATATATATTTTTACTTCAAAATTTTTAATTCTAACCCTTTTTTTTTTTTTAACAATACGTTAGATAAAGGGATCGAACCTGAGATCTCATGTTAATTGAGTTATGCTCAAGTCGGTCATTTTACTTTTAGATTAACAATGTTTGAAAAACTAAGCTAAAATTTGAAGAATAAACAAAATACAATTAGTTTTTAAAAAAATCGATTTTGTTTTTGAAAGATTTTGATTTTTTTACTTTAAAAAAATATAAAAATCAAATTGTTACCGAACAGAGCCTAAAAAAAATTAAACCGAGAAAAGAAAAAACTTTTCCTACAACCTAGGCCAACATTATTTTATTTTATTTTATTTTTTCATTATAATCAACAAGCTTTTTCTTCAACTTGCATCAATTTTTTTTAGGGTTTTATTTTGTGGTCCAAAAATTTCCTATGGGATCAACTGTTAACACATGAAAGCTGAAAAGTTGAAGAAGGCCACACACACACACACATATATATATATATTAATTAGGGTTTGATGCATCAAAGAGTAATGATGGTGATTATGCTAAGGATTTTTGGAAGTGGGTTAGCAGTGGGGGAGGATTAGAAAGGAAGAAATATTTTTTGGCATAATTTTTAGTCACGTACTTTCAAAATGGTCGTTTTAGTTGTAAATGTTGATGTCTTATTTTGGTCAAGAAAAAAAACACATTTGACCTTCACGTGACATACGAGTTTTATAGAATATATAGAAGTGATAAGTTCTTAGATCCTTCATATGGAGTCATAATTGACGTATTTACAAGGGATTTGAGCTAAGATTTATCTTAATCCTACTACGATTAGGATATGAATTTCATAATTCATAACAAGTTAGGATCAAATCTTATATTACCTTATATCATATTGTATTATCTTTATTATGTTGGGCCAAAATCTATTCATACGTTTACTTATTTATTTTACTCGTTATAATTTTAAAATGTTTATCCATATATCTTTTAGAATATATGAAACACAGACACAGGTACAAGATATAGTTACGATAGGATACAACGATACATCAATTTTAAAAAAAACTAAGATACTGAAGATACATTTTTTTTTCTTTATAAAATCTAGCATATAGGTAAATTGAACATCAAAATACTAAAATGTAATTCGCTAAATCCACGAAAAATCATAAAATGTCAAATCAATGACAATGGTACAAAATAAAATACAAACGTAATAAAAGAAAAAAAAATCAATAGAATGCAATAGACAAGAGACACAAATTAATCAGAGAATAGGAAGAAGATTATAGAAGAAGTATGAAGATAAACGAAAAAATTCTTCGTTAAATTGTTGAATATATTCAAGAAGGTTATATTTTACAAGATTTTGTGATGATGACAATCAAATGATTCTAAGATTTGATCTTTTATTTATTTTTGTCGTTTTAGTTTTGCACGAGAGAATGAACATTTTAGAGTTGATAAATAAGTTGAATCGTGTGTCAAATACATGTCAGATACATCAATATAAAAACAAATACGCCAAATCGAGTATCAGATACGTATACGATATACATTCTTTACCTCACATGAAATATGTATGCTTCCGAGTTTAAAATTCATCATTTTGATATTTATTTAAAAATTTAAGCACAAATTTTATACAAATTCATTTAATAAATTTAGTAAATGAAACGTGATGCTAAAATTTTGATAGAAAACAATAAGATAAAATAATATCTAGTTTTATAGAAATATATACTTAGAATAAAAGGTTTTAATCAACGATTTTGTTCATACGGCCCATGAAAGAAGGAATGGGCCTACGAAAGCCCAAGTTTACGATGCTCGGCCCATAAACAAACATGGGATAAAATACATAACAATATTTTTCTCAGAATTTAAATATTGATTTGAGATAAAATAATTTTTTTTCAGATTCCTTAATTATTGTTAATTGATTTAATCATGATAACTAATTCTTTTTTAAACCTTTTTTTTCAGTAATAGCTGATTAATCACTCTTTAATATGTATTTAACTATTTCCCACAATCACAACTATTTCTTTAAGCTATTATTTTTGTATTATTTACCCCCTTAATTATTGGATTATATTTACTAATTTACATAAAAATAATTAAAGCCGCTCTTTTTTTCTTTTAGTTATTGTTCTCATAAAATAAATCTCAACTTAAATATGGGTTGTCAAAAAAAAAAAAAAAATCAGTGAACCAAACAAAAATAATCTAAGAGAAATGATCGACGATTGACATACTCTCTCTTCCGAGGTTGAAGGTTCAATCCTTAATGATCATCAATTGTTATTCTGAACAAAAAAAAAAAAAAAAACAAGTAATCTAATCTTCATTTCAGTCCCTAGATTTTAAAATATTTCACATTTAGTCCTTAAGTTTTGAGTTTGGTTTTTCATAGGTTTCAAATTTTAATATTTTTACTCTTATGCTTGAATTTTGATTCAATTTTGGTCATAGGTTTCAAGATCTACACTTTTAATATTGATATTTTCACCAAATACTAATTTTTAAGTCTTAGGTGTTAATATCTAATAATTAACTTTAAAGAATTACAATTAATTAAGTTTCACTATTTTTTCATCACTACCAAAATTAATTTTAAAATTTTGCTTCGTAATTATTTTAAATCAATTGATAGACATTCACATCAAAGACGAAAAGTAAACATTTAGTAAAAAAAATGAGGTTAAAAATCTAAATTGTGAAATCTTAAGAACCAAGTAATAACAAAACTCAAATCTTAAGGGTAAAATTGTAATATTTTGAAACCTAAAGACTCGATTATAATAAAACTCAAAACTTAAATAGTTATTATAATATTCTGAAACTTAAGAAACAAATTGAAAATTAGACCCAAACTTATGAACCATAAACGTGTCTTTCCCTCAATCATAATTTTGCTCAATTTAATTAAAATTTTAATTTTAATTATCAAAGTGAGAATAGTTCAAACCATAATGAATACGAAACTCCATCCTTATAGACCCAATATTAATTCAAATCTTTGTTGTACTTAACAAAAAAGTTTTAAATTCTAATTTAGAGCTTACGTTGGTTTGATCAATTTCTAATTAAAAAGAAAAACACAAATCATGAAAAGTGCTTCTCTAAAAAATCTAATGATTAGAAAAGTGCTATTTACAAATTACAGCAAATTATTGAAAAGATATGCTTATCATTTAGCATGAAATTAAAGTTAAATATTATATGGTTTATTATTATTATTATTATTATTATTATTTAAAAAAAAAAGTACTTTTAATTTATTTTCCATATTTTTAAATTTTAAAAGAGTAATAAAAGCCATATCTAACTACAAAGTGTGAATGTGAGTTGTAATAAATTTATTATTTCATTAAATTTATTGTAAAGAAAATAAAAAGAATTTTTTTTTTCTAAATGGTTGCAGCTGTGTTTTTGTTTTGTCAAATTACAAAGGCTAACTAATACCTGACAAAAAGAGAAAAAAGAAATCATTTTTCAAAAAATAAAAAAATAAATCATTAATAATCGGTTGTATCAATTTAGACCCTAGAATTAATAGTTTTATCTATTTAAACCCTAAATTTTGAGATGATATGAATTTAAACCTCAAACTATAAATTGTATCGATTTAAATCATGAACTCCTAATTCAAATGGAACCCTTGACAAGTCTCCGAAGAAAAGAAACATTTTACTTTATAGGGTTCATCTTCAAGTTGTGTTACCCTAAAGGCAATCAAAAATTTCAAGTGGTCGACTCTTTTATGGCTTTTGACGATTAGGTCATCTACGTAGCATTCTACGGTTTTATATTTCATAAGTATATCCAAATAAAACCTAATAGAAATTTGAATTGATATAGAATTATAAAAGTTTAGGGTTTAAATTGATACAATATTCAATGTTTTGAATATATATATAATGGTTATGGATTTGGAATTGGATGCATATAATTGAAATTGGTATATGATGAGTGGTAGAAAAGGAAAGAAAAAGAAAACACATACCTAATTCCTAACCCTAACTGACAAAGCTGCCACACAAATAATTGATTATTTGTTGAATTTTTTGGTATTGTGTTGGGAAAAAAATGAATTTTGAAATATTTCAAAGTCATACTCCCATGTGATTCTCATTTGGGAACAAAACCTACATTTCTCGAGTTTTGATTCAGTAGATTTAAGGTATTAGGTCAAATTCATGATTAAACATTAAGAGATCAAGTTGTTCTTCATTAAGTTAAAAGAGATGCCCTATTGAAATAGTTTTTAAAATATTTGAATTATGCAACGCTATGTCCTACAAAGAAATAAGAAAATCAAGAAATTTATATTTAATTAATATAAATTATGAACAACTAAAACTAATTATCTAATAATTCTCCTCATCGTTTTTGTCTTTTTCAGTTTTTCAATTTATGATTTGAATCTCGATGTAAAAAGAGTTTAAAAGTGTGTATTAATTAATTGAATTAGGTTTGAGTTAATTATTTTCTTTTTGAATCTGCTTCTTACTCGTACTCTGTTATAAAATTTAAAACAAAAATAAAAATAATTTAAGTCTCGTTTGATAATTATTTTACTTTTTTGTTTTTAATTTTTGAAAAATTAAGAAAATGAGCCTAAAAGATTTGTTTGGATGTTAGGTTTAACCAGAGATGAACTCAATAATATGAATTATTGAAGAATGAAACTAAATGACTTTTTCAAATTCCAACCCTAATTAGCACTAAATTGCAAAATTGACATTCAACTTAATTAGAGATCTTACCATATTTTAATATGCTTATTAGTAATTTTAATATACATATACAAATCAATTTCAAATATTTGAATTCCAAAAAAAGAAAAAAAAATGAAATGTTGTTATTACATATAATTATATATCGTTTTCATTGAATTAACGATCGTCACCTTCAAGTTATAACTTTTAGTACACAAATGAGGTGGAGAATTTAAACACTACATACTAATATGCCAATTGACCTTAAGTTATAATTTTAATTATACTTTATTGCAAAAAATTTGTTCGTTATAAATTTATTATTTTAATTCGACATCCATAGAATCAAATCACTTAAATACTCTATTGCAAAAATACTTAAATAATTCCAATTGTTTGTTATATTTGAAAATATGATCCCTGTTAAATTAGGGTATATGTGAAAGCTCACGTAGGATTGTAACCATTTTTGTCGAAAGTGGTTTGTGCAATTTGAAAAATTAATAAAATATATATTACAAAATTTGGTAAGTTTAATAGAGATATATCAAATTGTTAGTAAAGAACTCTTATAACCTTTGATAAGATGTAAATAATTCTTAAATAAAAGCTAAGCTTAAGCTAACACTCACATTAACATATGAATTTCAAATTATTATATGATAATACAACGATTTTCTTTTCTAGATCAATAGATAGGTTAAAAATTTCAAACCTATTATCGATATATTAGTGACTTTTATTATTGGCTAAAGATATTTGTTTAAGTTGCTTAGGCTGCTTCTGAGCTGTTTTCATGGTTGTCTCAAGATATGTTTTAGAATGTTCTTGTCCCAGCAGTTGTCTCAAGGATTACAGATCATGCTAAATATTTTCTTCCACATTTACTTTATTCTCTGTAGATTTGTTCCACTTGGATGCTTTTCTTTTCCAGAGCTCAAGAAGCATTTTTTTGCTAGGGTTGTCGCACATATTGTATTGTTTGTTCTTCATTGTGATTCGAAAGTAACTTGTGTTTGAAGCAAACGTTCTTCTGCATGCATGGCTATTGTTCTTGTGAGTAGTTTGCTGAAGATTGCCATTTATTTCGATCATATTACACTACTTAAGGGGAGTCTAAAGATTCAATTGAGAAGGGGTTCTCATCCTCAGAGGAGCTTAAAAGTTCATTCTTGAGAAGAGAGTTTTTATTCACAAAGAGAAGAAGGAAAGATAGCTTCAAACGAGAGGGAGACTCACATACTTAAGGCGAGCTAAGTTCTTCGCCACTAATAGTCATGTACTTAGGAGGAGCCTAGATGTTCACTGAGTTAGCTCTACGATTATCACTGTATTTTGAGAGTATACAGATAAATACATTGTTGTAATTGTGTGACTCAATTATACTACTGAATTATCTTTTCTGGGTATGTTGCTCCCCAAACGTAGGTGTTATATCACAGAACTAGGTTATCAAGTCCTGTGTATTACTATTGTTTCTCTTTCCGTTATTTTTACTATTGTCTCCATACTTCCTAGGGCGTATTTTATGACAACTCAAATTGTGAGAAAGAATGGCTTTCCATCGAACTTTGGGATCATAATTCAATCATCTTAATGTATCCTCATGTGCTTGAATTAACAACTATATACTCAAACTCCTAGACTTATTCTCAAATTGACAAATACGATTAAAAGAGAAGATGAACTCAACTTGTCTAGGCAATTGAAAGCACAAAAGTTGGCAATAATAAATATAATGCAATAATATTTAAAACATATATATATATTAATGAAATAATTTCAAACTTAAATAAAATAATTAAAGTCAAAACAAGATTTCGTCATCTTCATCAATTTTCAACCATGAATTTCAGAGAGAGAGAAGAGCATGTGAGATTGTAGATCCCAATGAACTGTCATTTTTGAAAGACTATGATTTAATTATTGACTTTTAATGTCACTTTGTCAAATCCCTTTTACATAAAAGAATTTCCAGACACACACACATTTATTCTATTTTATTTCCCTTTTTGTATTTTTTTTCCATTGGAAATATCAAATAAAGTTGATTTTTATGGATTATTTTCCCATTTCAAAATCATTTTTTTCTCTCTCTCTCTCCTAAATTCTCTTAAATATGTCAATTTGATGAAGACACCATTTTATTAATTTGAGAGTGAGATTTTTTTCTTGTAATTTAAGAAACACTTCAACCATCTTTGACTTTGTGTATATAAAAAGATAGAGAGTTTATTATTATTTTTAAATGTGAATGATTTGAATGAGATTGATTCATAAGATGAAATTTTGTTATAAGTTAGGTACATTTTTACTTATAAATAAATAAATAAAACGGGTTACTTCTTTTTTACTTCTAAGTTTTGGGTCTAGTTTCTATTTAGTTATTTCAAAATGGTATACCGTCTTTAAGTTTAGATTTAGGGTTTCAATTTAGCTCCTAAGTATCAAATTGTTACAATTTTACCTTTAAGATTTGAGTTTTGTTTTAATTTGGTCGATTTGAAGATTTTATATTTTTAACCTCAAATTTTCATCAAATATATATACTCACTTTCAAACATTGATGCCAATATTTATTAATTAATTTAAAGTAATTGTGAAGTAAAATTTTAAATTTACTTTTAAGAAGGGATGAAAAATAGTGAAATTTAATTAATTATTTTGGATTTATTAACATATATTAACACAAATTACGTAAAATAAGTATTTAGTAAAAAAATTGAGGTTAAAATGTAAAGATTGAAATACCGAAATCAAATTGAAGCAAAACTCAAAATTAAATGTAAAATTGTAACATTTTGAAACATAATAACTAAATTAAATAAGATCAAACTCAAAACTTAAATATCAAACATGCAACATTTGAAAATATAAGAATTAAATAGAAATTAAACCTAAAATTTAGAGACCGAAAACATATATATATTTTTTTAAATAGAATAGTTTGTGGATGAAAAGCTTGCATTTCTTAAATAATTTATTGAATTTTTCCATAACAAAGTTACCACTTATAATTATTTTCAATTTTTAATGACTACCTAATAATATTATTGCAACATTCATTTTATAGGGACCAAATATACAAATAAAAATGTATATTTTTTTTAATATTAAAGATAAAAATAAAGAATACTCAAAATTATTTATTTGGAATTTTCCAATCTTATCATCTACTTAGTGAATGTACCCCTACATTTTGTTGTATATGTTTTAAATGTTTCAAAAAAGAACAAAACTATATTTTAAATTATATATCAAGTGGGGGAATTGGCCTTCAAAAGCTATCCTCAAACATTTAATGAGGAATATAGTCTTTATCAATTAAATAAAATTACATTATAATTAAATTTCTTAGCCATGCAAAAGTGCTACCATTACCAAATATATAATCATGTAATTATTAAATGAACTTAGGTCTAAGTTGGAGATCCATAAAATCTTCAAAAACCCCATTTGTTCTAATGAGTGAAAAGAGGGGATAAGATGGAATCTCTTGACTTTACCCCACAATTTTGAATATGTAATGAGAGAATATATATATATATATATCCCTATTTTTATGGGTCATACTACAATCCCCTAATAAACCCCTCTAATATACAATATGATACTATGCATGGGTTCTTAATTATATATATAACATTAATTGGATGATAAGTAATTGATTAATACTCAAATTATTATAATTAATTAATTAATTTGGTGATATATATACAATATATATAATATATATACAAAGAGATAATCACATGGTGATAATTTGGTGGTGGGCAAATCATGTGGTGATGGGGAAGTTTATAATGTGTGATGATGCTTGTTGGAAGGTAGTCAAGGAATGATGGGATGTGCCCTAAGTTTGGTCCTTGCCCCCCTTCCTTTCTTCCCATTTTTCTTGAGGGAATCACTCATGTGATGCCTTCACTTTTTCCATGTGGTTTTGCATTCTCTTTTTCCAAATTTTACGTCCATTTCAAAACTATCAACATCGGTTCGTTATTGATGTATATCTTTCAATTTTAGTCCGTGTATTTTCAATTATTGTACCAGTTGTTCTTAAATTGAACGTTTTCCCACTGTAACGGTTGAAAATATATACAACTCTAGTATTTTATTTGCTTCGTTAAAATTATTTTAATTATTTGTATTCTTTTTAAGTTATTACATATTCAAAGTCATCCACGTCAATAATTTTATACATGTTTGTATATAGATTGAATATAGAATTATTGGCAATAATTTTGGTGGTGGTGACATCAAATCATCATGAGATATATATATATATATATATATGCAAAAATTTAGATTTTTTTCCCTTTTTGTTTTCCTAGTCTCTAGATTATATGATTTGATGCTAATTCTTATTATTTTTATGTAGATTCAAACTAGAATTAATTTATCAATAATTAAAGGGTCCATCTAGTATCTTGTTTTAGTTTAGTCATATATGTCGATGACATTGATTAAGAGTTTAAAGATTTATACGAATATTTCTACCTCATAAATTAAAAATAATCAAATGCGTATATATTTTTATAAGTTAAAAAAGAAAAAAAAAAGGGCACGAAAGAGTAAAGGCTCTTGTAACTTGAATGTTTGTAGTTTGTGGATATATAGTACCAACAAGTAACAGAGTTGAACCACAAACATTTTAGTCCTTAATACATATTGATGTTAGTTAATCTAAGATCTTTTTGGCTCGTAATTGGTTTACATATTTATAACATGGACAAATAAATTTATATATTAAATGTAAACGTAACTTTAGAAACTTTCAAGTTACTCTACAATTGTTGTACTAAAAAAATTCGACAAAATTGATCAATCACGTACAAATATTTTGAGATAAAATATAGTCACATTTATATAAACTATGGCAACTAGTACAACAAACGTTCATACATATATAATTGACCTCCATTCTTGACCTAGCTATAAGACCATAAAAGTGTTGGTGTAACATTAACACGATAGATACTCCCAAAGAATATATAATATAGTTTACTCTAGGTTTGTTTAGTTTAGAGCCATAAATTGGCCTAGGCCAAGGCCACTTCCTATAGGCTATCAAGAACAAGGTACAAATTTCGGTTTTTTAGTTCAATATTAACTTTCTAAAAAAAAGTTGTGACACAAATATTTAGTACTATTTTTTCTTGAATAATGTCAGTTTAATTTGCCAATCTTATTTGATACGTTGTGTCAAATATAGCAAAATAAAGTAAAATATATATAAAATATAGTAAAATTTCAAATCTATTACTGTTATGTCAGTGTCTATCGTTGATAAAATCTAAAAATTTATTTTTAACCATTCTTACAAAAGGATAAAAAGAATACTTGAAAACCAAAAAAATGATAGAAAGTGGTATCTTGGCTGGATGTCCTTTCCTTGTACTTCACAAGTCACATGCTACCAATTAATTAATATATTTATAGAGAGAGAATTTAAAATTAATAATACTTTTATGGAATATTACATATTTTATAAAATTTCAAAAAAGAAATAAAAAATAAAAATTGAGAGTACATAAATAATGCAATAAGATAAGAAGTTTCACTTTATTATTCAAATTATTTTAGTTTGATTTTTAGATTTTCATGCATTCTTTATTTTAGCCACTATGATTTCAAATGTTCAGTCTAGATCTAAAAATTTTATTAATTTAGTCTTTCTCAGGATTAAGATTTTTATAATAAAGTTAACATCATTATTGTTTTTTTTTAATTTAAGAGAAACCATACCTATCTGTTAACGAAAGAACGAGTCTAAACAATACTACATGAGATATCTTAGTATTAAATATACTATTGAGATTTGTCTAAAGCAAGACTTAACCTACGGGTGGGCCCTAGCCTTTGAATATTGAGAGGAAGTATAGTGGAATGTATACCACAAAAGAAAAATGTCGGTGCCTCAGGATCTAGGGTTGATCAATTGAGCTGGTGAATATATAAGTACAATAAAAGATAATCGAGTCATACATGAACTAGCACCCGGTAACCTTGAGCATCGAAAGTATCCCTAACACCACTATCGTCACATGTAATTGCAGACGTGTATTAGAGGACAAACTTAAATTAGCTTCCTTCAACCACTCCAATGGGAGAGCGCAAGTAATCTCCTTAGGAAAGACGCAACCCTGCTTCTTGTGTAATTAGTCGAATTATTCATTACTTGTACTAAATTAAGCATATGAGTGCCAGGAGGCTCAACACCGGACCAGTTTTGGATCTCTTACGTAGGTCAACTCAAAGTATTTTGAAACCAGACCAAGAAGAAGCGAATCAAAGGTCAAAGCCACTAGACACTACGAGAGGCCCAATGTAGACAAGATGCAAGAGCGCCAACATACACTATAAAAACTAATCGTAAAACTAATTTTAATAGCTAGCGAGATCATATATATGATTAAAATCAAGGAAATTAATTAGGAAGGTTTCTCACCAACTTAATTATGATTTGGTCACACATGGATATGTATTTTAGAGAAAATTAAAGTACAAATTTGCCCTCTCTCTCTTCAATTCATGGATCGTACCATGGTAGCTTCTTGGAAGATTTCGTTTGATGTAATTTATTTAGGGTTTTGAACAATAATAATAATAATAATGAAGCATTATTGAATCTTATTGTCATTTAGCAATATAAATATCTTATAATATATATCTCTCAATCTAACTTCAAAGTCCAATCCATGAAGAACCTTTAGTTGGATTCACATGCATATGTTTTTCATCATTAGTGTATGTATATGCAACTTTAAAATATCGATGTCAGTGAAAATTTCAATGAAAATATTGATTTTGATGAATAATTCTGTAAAAAATTTTGGAAACAAAAATTTTTTTAAAAAAATCTACATCGATTCATCTCTTATGTCGATATCGAACTCATGGAAATATGTAAGTTTTTTCTTTTAAAAAAATGCACACTTTGCTACTTGGTGGCAGCACTGAAATTACATTAACAGAATCGATTGTCGAAATCAAACCAACAACGTAGAAATTGAGTTAATCGAATCAGTTCGCTTTTAATTTAAAAGCCAAATTTAAAATATATGAAATATGATTTTGCTCGGTCTAATTCGATTTAGTTTTATATATTTTAAAACTTTTAGCTCATTTTAGTTTAAGCCAAATCGAACCGAATTATGAACATCCGTATTTGTTTGGTTTACAAAATCAAAAAAAGTTACAAAAAGAAAATTACCTTTAGCGGAATAGTGAAAAGAGGAAGTATGGGTTGAGTGCAAGACTCATCAACTTTTAATTTTGTGTCGATATACTAATAAAGGTCCCTACGTTACGAAAATTTCGATTTTGTATGTTAAAGCTCTCGACTTATTATAAATTTTTTAAAATTCGATAATCATCTATATACAAAATTACAAAATTGAAAGATTTAATTAAATACATAATTTTAAGTTAAAAAAACCAATGGGATATACTGTAATGATGTTGTATCCACCACTCCTTTTGGACAACAAAGATTTAATTAATTAGTGATTGTAATTAATAAAAAGATTATAAAAAAAATATGATTCAAATTTGATAATAATTATAATAATGATGAAGTCACAAACGGTAACATATCCATAAGGTCCTTTAAGATTTTGCTTTATTAAGTTTTAAATTTATAGACCATAAAGTTGCTTAGCTGTCAACATTTCAATAATCCCTCTTTTAGGGTTTTACAACAAGAAATGATATAATAATAATAGTTAATTTACGGATTAACTCCTTAACTTGATCGGATTTGTATTGTAATGAAAATCGAGTTGTATTTCATGTCTTTTAGATTTATAAGCCTGATTAGAAATACGTAAGTTCAAAGAACCATGTTCGAGAACAGTTTCTTAATACCAGGGGCCAAACATCATATTTCAGAAACTAAATATCGCACTAGTTGAAGCTCAAAATAATATAGGATAGGTTGGTTTTCATTCGCATACATTATAATCTCAATGTTAAGATTTTTTTGACAATACGTCAAATATAGAAATCGCATCCGACCTACACTACAACTACAAGTACTATAACATGATAGTTATATAAACTATTATATTATAAATTTATATCAATTGAGTTATGTTCGTGTTAAAAGAGATATTAGATATGGACTATTCTATATCTCTGACTGGAATAGAAAGGAGATTTGTTTGTGAATGGATGTTAGGGGAGAGATTAGAGTTGAAGCAAGGCCTTGTTTTGGAAGTACTTTTATAAAAAATAAAAAAAAAAAACAAAAAACAATAAAAATAAAAAATCCCACTTTCTTAAATTTTGTTCCACTTTTCTGACAGACACCACATGCTCTTCCCTCAAAGTAGAGAGAGAGGTCCACCAGCCCCCATTATCTTCCTTCTTTTCTTCTTCACATCAAACTCTGTGAAAAAATAAATAAAGGAAAAAAAGAACCAAAGAAAGAATAAAATAATCCCATTTCAGATCTGACCCACATCATCCATTATACCCACTTCTTAGCTTCCCATCTTCAAAACCCAAAAATTTTCATTTTTAGTATTCTCTTTCATAATTCCCTTCCCTCCCTCACCTTCTTCTTCTCTTTTTTCTACCTTATACTTATTGGACTAGACAAAAAGCCTGTCACCACAACATCATTCTCTCTCTCTTTAACTGGTTTCTCAGCATTTGCCTGGTTTTGGCTTTGGTTTTGGTTTTTACTTCCATTTTAAAACTCACAATCCTTACTTGATTATCCCTGTTGGGTGTGTGTTGTTGCATTTCCCAAGAACAGCAAAAGAATAAACTCTGAGTTTTCCTTTTCCTGTTCTGTGACCAAAACAAACCATATCTTATGGGTTTCTTATTCCCTTAAGTTTTGGACTTGTAATTCTAAGGAAAGAAAAAAATAAAAAGTGGGGACTACTTACTTGTTTGAATGTTTGGTGGCTTCTTCTTCCCTTTTGCTTGCCTTTCACATTTTGTTCCTGTTAAAAAAAGCTCTTACTGCCATTTGGTGTTTGTAGAATCATTCTGAGTTCTTTCTTTCTCAAATTTCTCTTTGATGTATGACATTTCTTCCATTTTAACTCAAAGCATTGTTGAGAGAGGGAGATAGCAGGAGGTGGAAGGGAGAGATGTCTGCAAGAATTACCTATTCTTTATCAGATGAGAATCAAAGCCTTCATAAGCAAATTGGTTGTATGAATGGAATTTTTCAGATATTTGACCGGCGTTATTTCCTCGGTGGTCGGAACGTGGCCGGTCGCAACCAAAAGAAACTCCTACCATCACCAGGTACTTGATACTTCTTCTTCTATCGTAATTCAGTTTCAACCATGGAAAGAAGAAGCAATTTTTGAAATATTTCCTGGTGGACTTCTTTGGCAGGTTCTGATGAAGGTATCTCAATGGAGCCTAACAGTGCCTCAAAGAGAACTCAGGTAAGAATTCACCATGGAAGAAGCAATTCAATTGAGTTTTGAAAGAAGATATGGTTGTTTGTAAAGTGCATGTTTTGTTCAAATGCAGGGCAAAAACCAGAAGAAGACTAGAAAAGAGAAACAAAGAGTGTCCACAGAGTCATCCAGAACCTCATTTTCGTCTACAACTTCTTGTTCTTCGAGTTTTTCGTCTCTTGATGCTAATAATAGAGCAGCTCACCTTGAAACAACATTGCTCAGCCATGTTGATTTTCCTGTAAACACAACTAGGGAGATTCTGAAGAACCAGCATAATGCTACTGTTAAAAAATTGGGCTGCCAATCTTTCGAATTCCGGGATATCGTCAAAGAGAACATGAACCGAGAAGCTTGTGCAATTTCGGTCAGAACTGTGGCTGGAGACGAAGCAGTGAGTCGTAAATTAAAACACGTGGACTCTCCAAGACCGACGAGACAAGTTGAATACACAGGCTCGAAGACAGCAGGATCAAATGAATCTTTTCGCATTCTTGCGAGGTTTCGAGAAGCACATCGATATGCCAATGAAGAGAACGACAATCCCATACATTCAGCACCCAAGTTTAATAGAAGGCTATCTTATGATGGAAGGGAGTCTTATGATACACTGAAATCAACCATAAAGATCAGGGAACTTCCAAGACTATCACTGGACAGTAAAGAAAGCTGGGCTAGGCGCTCTGCTTCGGGGACGAGATCAAATGATCTAGTTAAGGATTTGCAGAAGGGTAACAGGGATTTCGAAGAACCTGTGAGTTCTAGACAATCATCCACGATTGTTGCAAAGTTAATGGGATTGGATGCTCTCCCAGATTCAACTTCAACCACCAATAGTCCATCAAGATTGATCAACGCTGGCCCAACCTATGAACAAAATTCTTTCTCGAGATCATCGAGGAAGAATGATGAGAGCACACAACAAAGTCGGTTTTCCGGGTCCCCAAGGATTTTGCATGGAGATCCCTGTTCTCCCAGCTTGAGAAACAATCATTTGGGTTTGAAACCCAAGGCTTGTGCAAAGCTTAAGGTGGAAACAATTCAGGCGAGCCAGGTAAACAGAAAAGGAGATGTTAATGAGCAAGCTACTGAAAGTCATGAACTTTCAATAGATGTGCCAAACAACTACTCTGTTTATGGAGAAATTGAGAAAAGGTTGTCAACACTTGAATTCACCAAATCTGGAAAAGATCTCAGAGCTCTAAAACAGATACTTGAAGCGATGCAAAAATCTCGAGCAATATTTGAGAACAAGGAACAAGCATCAGACTGTGCATCACAAGTAAGCATGGACGGGACAGTTGATCAGAATCGCAGTTCAGGAGCAGCAAGCCCAAGAAACTCGCGGCTCAACAACACAGCTTCTTCTGCTAGAGACAAGGATTCCAACTCTTTAAAGTCATATAAATCCTCAATAATCATCATGAAACCTGCTAAACACTTGGGAAGAATCAGCAATTCCTCTCCCTCCGTGCCACTGAAACACGATGCATTGTGCAGTGGGAATGAACAGGTGAATATACAATCTACCAAAGATATTGGTCTACAACATACTCATCTCCGATCCCTCCCCAGTCATTCACAATCACAGCCTTTCACAGACAAAAATACCAACACAAGAATTTTGAAACCAACAAAACCGTTGAAGGATCAACATTGTCTTCGCACAGAAACCACAACAGCCTCGGGGAACAGTCCAAGAGTAACAAGCTCAAGACTACATAAAAAGTTTGGGCTAGAAAAACAATCATGCCCCACTACCCCATCATCAGACTCAAGCAGGACTGAAAGGAACACGCGAAAAGTTGGATCGTGTTCCACAGAAATAAAACTCAGGAAGAAAACTTCGACTTCGAATCAGAAGAGCATCAAGAAATCAAGCAAAAGTAGTAGATGCCCTGGAGATACGAGTCAACAAGAAGGAAGTGTTTACCCTCTGAAACCCAAGAGTAATGGAACAACATCAAACATCACTTCACAAAATATAATCAACAGGCAATTTGACAACACCAGAAGCAACTATGTCCTGCAGGATGATGATGAATGCGAACAAAGGGTTAGTGTTTTCAGTTTCATCTGCTACTAGTACATTTAATTTACCGGTCTGAGTTAGTGCTTATTTGATTAACAGATTGAATTTTAATTTCTCAGAATGCAGAAATGAGGTTGAGCAACAGCATCACAAAAGTCAAACCAACATTAACAATCTCTGAGCAACAAAGTCCCGTCTCTGTTCTTGATTCTACATTTTACCAAGACGATTCACCATCTCCTATCAAGAAAATATCATATGCTTTTGAAGGTATGGAACTCATACTTCATTATTTTTCCCCACTCACTCACACAAGGATGCTGTTTACTGCAAAGAGAGATAATAAACAATAATATTTATGTTGCATTCTGTTATATGACAAGAACTCTTGAATTTTGATTGTATAGATGACGAGACTATAAACTCAGAAGCAGAATCCAGTCAAGAGGTCCCAGTTCAATCACAGAAAAGCACAGAGACCCTCAGCACTGAGATTAAGAACTTGAAATCAGAGATCGACAAATTGAGGAAGCATATTCGCCAAGTAAACTTCAGTAGTGAGGAGGAGGAGCTCTTGAATGACAGTAAGAATCATTTCTGCCAAGAAATGAATTCTCAGCACAAATATATTTGGCAAATATTATCAGAATCAGGTCTCCTCAAAGATCTTGACCATGGCATGTCTGCCATTCAGCTCCACTCACCCGGACACTTGATCAATCCCAACTTATTTCTTGCACTTGAGCAGTCCACAACAGTCAAATGGCCTTTTGATGGTGATTCATACAGTAAACTGAATTCCACATCAGAAGATCGCAATACAGTTCAGAGGAAACTTGTGTTTGATACTGTTAATGAAATTCTTTTGGACAAACTAGTGGCTGAACGTTCTTCCAAGCATTGGCTCTCAAAAAGTAGTATTGCAGGAACGGAATCAAGAGGGCAACAGATTTTGAAAGAACTATGCACACAGATTGATCAGCTACAAGATAGCAACCAAAGTGGCAGTCTCCAAGACTGCGATGACGCTTCAAGAAACATGATTTGGAAAGATTTGATGTATCCGCCCCGCTACTGGGGAGATTACCAAAATGACATTCCCGGCATAGTGTTGGATATTGAGCGGCAGATCTTCAAAGATTTGATAACTGAAATTGTGATGAATGAAGCAAGCTTCTATGACAATCATTGCAGGGAATTTCCCTAAAACTAGAGAATTCACATCATCTTAGATAAATAAATGTGCAATCTCTCCTTACCTCCAACTTCAAACTTTGCATCCATAGTCACTTCTACAGGTTTAGGTTTATTTGACATTACCCTTCCAGAGTTTTTCTTTTTTCTCTTGTACAGTTCCAGCAACTCCTGTGTGTGAATTTAGATCGTTGCTGGCATTAGAGCTGTATTAGAAACAACTATTTACTGTATATGAAGGCAAAGGTACAAGTAGCATCCTTGTTTTCAAGTCCTGTCCAGGCAAACTGTACGGATCACTGGCCATTTTGGAACATCCAGGTCCTGGAAGTTAGAAAAAGAAAATGAAAATATTTTATATATTTTTATACCATAACATCACACAAGCAGAAGTAGTCTTATTTTCTGATCGTATAAGATGACAAACCCATGCCAAGAGGAAAGAAACATCAAAATGGAACTTTCTTTTCTGAAAGGAGATATAATGAAGTGAGGTCATGTGCACTATGATATTTCAAATTATTGAAAGATGACTTCACTAAGAGAAAATAGACAATGGGAAAGATCAGAGTTGATGCTTCCTAGAATCAAACATTCAAGTTTCAATCCACAAGGAAACAATTTTGCAGGTAATTGAAAAAACATAATCTTAAATCTCAATCTGCGGATCTTCCAAAGTATTTCCAGCCACAAGATTTAAGTTTGTTCTTCATCAGAATAATTAGCAACAATACAAGATTTCTGTTCAATAATCATTCACCATGTAGGTATCTTAATCAGCCAAATGGAGTGGCAAAGAATTTCATCATTCTCTGTTGAAAAATCTCAGTTTCTGACCTTCGGTTCCTTAACCTTTGTAATGTCGCAGTTATAGTAATATACATATTTCAACAGTGCCCATTCCAAGAAAATAATGGAACGTCCAATTTTGAACGTGAGCAAGGAGAAGTACTACATTCCAAACACTTACTTGAGAGCAAGAAAACAGTTTCCTGATTAGCTGAACACACAAAAAAATCAAAATGATGGCAGGAAAAAAATAAATCAGAAAGGCATGTTGGCAACGCACTTTAGAGTAACTCATAAAACAGCAGCTGATGCATAACCAGTAAATCACTACCATCTGGCATAGACACTTGGATATAGTTATGTCCATTAGAATGGCGGTCACAGGTTGGCGACCAGTTCCACAGTCACAGATGAATTAAAATGAAGATTTAAAGGGCAAATATTTCTCAAACTTTTAGTCAGACCTTGAGTCGAAGAGCTGAGATTTAAGCAATAAAATAATTTTAAAAATCTAAGATCCACAAAGAAGTGTCTATAATCGCCAATACCAACAATACCTACCCTAAACCAAAATTTTCATAAGTACATATGAATCATATGATCACTTCGTCCCCATGAGCAAAAACCAAAGTGAGGGAAACAGTCACGTGACAAAGCTAACACTCATTAAGGGAAACCACAAGAAATACTAAACTCCAAGTTCTTTTATTAATTAATTAACTAAAGATTACAAAGGTCAAGCTTTTAGTTCAAATTTCTGGGGAATACAGATTGTAAATAAGATAGGGGGCCATCTAGCTAATATGCGAGGAAGAACAAATATGAACAAGAGATCATCTCTCTAACCAAAAACTTTCCTAGAACATCGCAATAGCTATTACAAGAAGTTTTTTTCCCTTCTTCACGTGGAAGGGATAAGATAATTCCTATACAACGCATGTGTTTAACTACACTAAATAATATTTCCCATCCTTTTCTTTTGATCTCCCTATCTCAATACTTCATTGGTTAGGGTGATATTAACAGGGCCCTAGACTTTTTCACCCACCCTATCTTATTTGTATATCCACCAACTAATGCGTTTACAAATAACAAGTTCGTTCGAGAAGAAAATGAATTAGTTCATTAAAAACATAAGCATACCTCAAAAAATTCGCTAAACTGGAATCTCTCTTTCCACAAATTTGAATCTTTCATTCTATAAGCTAATATCCAGACAATACAATGCCAATGGTTTTTGACAACCATGAAAAACTGCAGCCAGTCTCCTAAATTCCTTGTACAATTTTAATCAAGCAACCTAATTACAACTGAGATAGCTCATTGGAGTTCTCCATTGAGTCCTTCAGAATCTTCTCGGCCTTTCTTTTCTTGTCATCCTTCTCATCTTCCCCTACAAACCAGGACGAAGACTTCTTCACACCATTGTTTACCGCTCTTAATTCTATCGTGCTACCTGCCGCCTTCTTTCCAGTCGCAATCTTAAACTGTACAGTAGATTTCCTGTTCAGAGAGAACTTTTCCTCAGACGAGTGGAAATTGTTCTTTATTGATTCAATAGCAGGAGCAAAAGTCTCCAGCACTGAAACATGCGTATCCACATGACAATTCTCCATGACAGGGACATTATATTCTGTACTTGAATTGTTCAAGACCTTATCTGGAAGAACAATAGACGAAACTTCCTTCTCACCAAATTGCAGGGGGGGAGCAAGAAAAGGGTTACTTTCTTGTATTTGTTTTGTCATAGCTGCATTTCTAGGGTCTTCTCTTTGGGATCCTTCCAATCCATTGGAAAACAACCACTGCTGCAGATTCCAGAAGGATTTCTCTGAACTTCTACGTTGTTTTTCTGGCTCAGTTTTAATTGTTTGAGACTCCACTACTTCCTCCTTCACAAATGGGGGCTCGATGTACGTTTCGGGATCTGGGAGTGCAGGCAACCAAGAAGGTATATGCTCTCCAGGAGGTTCTTCCCCAATTTGCAAAAAACTAGGCCTCAACTTTCGCTCTTTCACAACTGGAAATTTGGGAACTGAGTAGGCAAATGGGATTTCTTCCGCTAGAGCTACGTAACGAGCAATCTCTTTAACTGTGCTGGAACTTGCAAGACAATGTTCGACATCCGAAGCACCTGCAAACCCTTGAACAGACCCCAAATCTTCCAATGCTTGAATTATATCAAACAAATTACACTCTGTTCTACCAGCAAAGTTAGCACAGAAATTTGCAGTGCTTCCCATGTTTTGAACATACCGAACTGCAACATCAGCCAGTGTTTCAAGGGCAGATTGCTGAAAATTTTGAAACCCTTCACTCTCACATATTTGAGCTACAGAAATCTTAGCAAGCGCCCGTGGGAAATCTTCACTACCCAAATTCTTTCTCGTCTTTGGTCGTTCATGTACTTTTCCACTCTCCCCACCGCCATCGCTCATATTCAAATATTCATATCACATCAATTTGCCGCAAGGATAACAACCAAAATCACCAAAACTCCAAAAATAAACGATGATGAAGAAATCGCCCACGTACTTCACTATCTCTCATAAATCAGACTTGGATAACAGTCTAAAAGTAGAAGATTATACACAGATGGAGAAAAGGTACAAATTTCAGTAAAACGAAGCATCACACAGCTACCAACAGAAAGAATCCAAAGCTCAAAATTTTCCACATCTGAGAAAACCCTAACACGTCGGACGTCGAATGAAAAACAAAATTCCCGTTAAGAAAAACCAAAAAACTCAAGAAAACTCAAAAGGGTTTTCAACTTATATAATATTAATCGTAATAGCTACCATATACACTGGAAATTGAATGAAACAAGAACTTGGGGAGGATTTATTCGGGAAAAATAATAGAATCAAGTACCCAATTGAAGAAGAACAAAGCCCTAGATCGCAAAATGGAAATTACAATTACAAAAATGGAGTGAAAAGTTGAAAACTGTAGGGTTGGATTTGTGGAATAACAGTGAGAATTAAATGTAAAACCCAAGCAAAACCCTGAGATCGAGAGCAAGGCGAAGGAGGAAGAAATGGAGTCGGAGTTTATAGAGAAGCCAGTTGACATTTAAATAGGAGTTGAGCTTTAGATGACGCAATTAATGCTAAAATTTGGGTAAAAAATTAAATGTCTCAAATAAAAAATTTACAAATATAACCAAATTTGAAATAATTATATTAATAATATTTTGTTATATTTGTAAATATTTTAAATAATAAAATGTATATAAATATTTATAAATATAATAAAATGTCATTGTTTGCATGTGATAAACTAAATTAAACTAAAATAGACGACTATTTGTATCTAATTTTGTATCTATTAGATAATTGTATATTGTGATCCATTATAAATAAAAAGTTATATTTTGCTATATTTTATAAATATTTTGGTTAATTTTATTATACTTAAAAAATAGCTCCAGTTGATTTTACTAATTTGAAAACAGTCAACCATAAATAAAATTTATTATTATTTTGATATATATATATATATATATATATATATATATATATGACATTTAAATTATATTCTCAAAATAAAATATTTGAATTCATTTGTTATCATTTTCTTTAAATTTTAACCATGCTTTCAATTTGATTGTATCCACCTAATAATATTAAATTTTTATAAATTTCTATCGATATTTTCATAGAATAGAAAAATTCGTGAAACATAAAAAAATAAATGACAAAATATCATTAATGTAAATATAATATAAATAATAAATATATTAAATTATTTAAAAATCATTATATGTTTCTTTGCTATTGTAAATTTACTTATATTTCAACACTGATATTTAATCATCGTCGGCATTTTCATAAAATTGAGATTTTGATATTTCAATCAACACTGACATTTTAAACATTTGGACCTAACATGACTTTTTGATCTTAAACGTAATCTTATGTAACTAATTTGAAAAGCTAAATAAAAAATATTGCACAATAATATGATATTTTAACTAGTGTAAGCCTTGCTTAGATGGGACCTATTAAAACAATTGGTAAGATTTGATCAAATAATTAACTTAAGACTATGGTTGAGTAATTTAAAAACTTTAAAATCATTGAGAATAATTTGGTAAAATATATATATTTTTTATAGTTTTTTTTTTTGTTTCCTTTCTCAGTTAGGACCGCTTGAATTGAGAGAATTGGAATGGAGATTGGATAAACATACCACTGTTTGGTGCAAAGTTTTGTACCTTAGGATTTCCATGCATCATTTATTCTCGTGAACAATACTCCTTCAAAATGATAGGTTTTCTAAATATTCACCGTCCTTTCTCTATTAATACATTTTTTTATTCTTTTACTTTATATATTATTAAAATTGATTAATTTAAATCAATTACATGAAATTAAATTATTGGTTAACATTAAAATTTTAATTATAGTTGTATGAGTTTAACTATTCCAATTTAACAATTTAATATATATATATATATATTTACTTTTTATTTTAATTTAATAAAGTAGTTTATATATACACATGTATACTCATACTTATTTTTAAATAAACGGTAAAGTACAGAGGCAATAAAACTATCATTAACTGTATTTGTAGTTACTTAATGATCATTATGATTAATATAATCTGAATTTATTTTTTAATAGTTATACTTAGTTTACAATTAATTAATTATTTTATTGATTAATACATCATAATTATATAAATTTATCAAATTTATCCCATCAAATTAATCATTTTACAAATACTTGTAATTAATAATTTAATTAATATATTAAAATTTTATAGAGTTTTCATAATTAATCTTACAAATGAAATGCAAAAAAAAAAATTATTCTTGTACATGGTTAATAACATTCCATGCACAACCAACCATAGAGATACTTAATTTCCAACAATCTTATTCCCAGACATTCTTAATTCCGAGCAATTTTATTACCAGATGTATTATTATCATACATTCTTAATTTCCAGCAATCTTATTCTCATCTCAATTTCGTCAATCCAAATGGCCCCTTAAAGTTTACCAAATCCTATCATACTAACTAATTATAATACACGATTGATAAATGAGTTTAATGAAGAGATCTTCCTGTGCTTTGTAGCAACAGACAGATTTAGTATAGGTCTAGGAGTTCGAATCCCCTAAACTTTATAATATCAATATTAGAAGATAGTCTAATGAGTATGTCTTCTAGCCTCCTCAGCCACTGCTTGTACATAAAGGTAGGAGGATCCTAAACCAATATCATAGTTTATAACCAAGCAACAAATCACAACTTGTTGAAGTCAAATATTGATCTTATTAGGCGTATAGCAGATGTGAAACCAAAGTGTGTTAGTGGTGATAGTATATACTGTCTCGACACGCTGCTGCAGCCGTTCGGTCTGATTCTTCGGAAAGGGGAGGGGGGCTTGTTTTCAGTCTAAAGAAGAAAAGAGGGGAAGTAACATTATTTTGAGAAGTTGAGTTAGCAAAAGAAACAGTGTTTATACAAAAAAAAACTCCTATTACGTCGTGATTCACGTTGATAAGTTTAAGGATGACTGTGTTTGAATTCTCTTTCTATAATCATACATATACCAATGAATCCAATTTCCATTACCACGTGAAGCACAACAATCCTTCAACTTCTATAAATAATTCTGAATCAGTAAGGATTGCTAACTCTCCCATCTCTTAGTATGGAGAAACTGAAACCCAGCCTGATCAGAGTTCTTGAAGTTTCTACGGTGGCTCCACCGCCTTCTTCTCCTTCCTCTCCCACCCATTTCTCTCTTCCTTTTACTTACTTCGATGCTCTGTTTTTAAAAATCCCACCCACAGAGCGACTCTTCTTCTACTCTTTACCAGACCCGTCATTGTTCAATTCCAATTCTCTCCTCACACATCTCAGCCATTCCCTTTCTCTTACTCTCCAACACTTCCTCCCTCTCGCTGGAAACCTCGTCTGGCCGCCGGAATCTCCCAAACCCATCGTTCGTTACTCCCCTGGTGATGGCGTTTCCCTCACCGTTGTTGAGACTGATGCCGACTTTACCCACTTTTCCGGAACTGGAATCCGTCCAGTGGAAGAGTGCCGCCCCTTTGTCCCGGAATTGCTGGCAGCGGATGATTCTGTTCCGGTTATGGCTCTGCAAATCACTCTGTTCCAAAACAGGGGATTATCCATTGGCATATCCAATCACCATGCTTTCGTTGATGGGAAAAGCTCGATTATGTTCTTGAAATCGTGGGCTTACATTTTCAAGCTGACCCAAAACAAACCCGAATCCTCCATTGCTCTACCGCCAGAACTAACCCCATTTTTCGATCGGTCTATTATCGAAGACCCCAAAGGGATCGACATGCTCTACATCAACTACTGGCTAAAAAAGACCAACCCCACCGACCCATCAATCAAAAGCCTGAAATATTTCCCAAATTTGGGCGTTTCCCCAGAAATGGTAAGAGGGACATTCAAATTCACACGTACAGACATCGAAAATCTCAGAAAAGCAACAACAAAAGAAGACGAATCAAAACCCTCGAAACCGACCCGATACTCATCGTTCGTTCTCGCATTCGCGTACATATCGATTTGTGCAGTAAAATCAGCGAGAATAGAACAGAAGAAGAAGAGAGTGTACCTGGGTTTCTACGCCGATTGGCGAGCTCGACTGAATCCGGCAGTACCGGCGAACTACTTCGGGAACTGCGGCGGAAGCCATGGGGTTTTTGCGGAAGTGGGAGAGTTGGAGGATGAGGAAAAGGGGTTGGGGATTGCATCGAAAAGGATTGATGAAGCGATAAAGGGGTTGGATGAGAATGTGACGAAGGGGGCGGAGGAAAGTTTATCAAAATGGGAGAAGGTGGAAGAGGGGATTAAGTTTGTGGGAGTGGTTGGATCGCCGAGATTAGGGGTTTATGAGTTGGATTTCGGGTGGGGAAGACCGGAGAATGTGAAGATGGTTTCAATTGAGAGGACTGGTTCGATTTCACTGGCAGATGGAAGAGATGGAGATGGGATTGAAGTGAGTTTGGTGCTTTCTCAACCAGAAATGCTCTGTTTTGCTTCCATTTTCTCCGATGGCCTCAAGACTCTAGCTTTATTTTGTGCTTTCTGTTCGAAGAAATAAAATAATTTCAAGAGTTTCTTTCAATTTTTTATATTTTTATTTACTTTTAGGGGCATTTTTCAAATAATTTCACATTTCATGTTCTACCAAAATAGACTCCTATAGATTTTATCAAAATTGAAGTTTATCTTGTCTAAAATTGAAACTTTGCTATAATTTATAAATATTTTCAGAAATTCTCAGCTCTATTAATCATAAAGGCCATAAAAGTATTTGTGGGTAGGTCATCCATAAAAAAATAAAAAATAAAAAATAAAAATCAAAGTTTCTCCTAACAACTTGTTATTTTTTGTTTGAAATCATGCATCTCTACACCCTTAAAAGAAATTCCTTCCTAGAATCAAAAGAACAAGAAGACAACAGAAAAATCGATGCGTCGCACAACACAATAAGAACCATGCAAACTAAAACAACGAGGCAATTCTAAAGTTTGGATTGATGAAATTATTAACTTAATGTTTTTAATAGATTAAGTGTAACTTTCTTTTTTACTATATTATTTACTTGTGTGTTTTTTTATGATCATCAGTACATACAGATTTCGGTAGATTGTCAAAGTGGGAAAATTGAACGATTGAGCTAATATAACTCTAAAGTACAGTGTCCCCCTCCCCTGTGAATCTGTGAAACTACAATTCTCAACTCTCAAGGGAATGAGAATTGAACTTTTGATTCTTTTTTTGTATAAACTCTACAATTTATCAACAAAATTCAAGACAAATATGAAGAAATCATTCAATCTTTCTAACCAAATGTTCTTTCAGGAACTGTCACACAATGGAAAGTTTGTCTATTATATATATAAACAGCTGTTAACAAGTCAATGTTTTGATGAAGAAGATAAGTTGGGGTATAACATTAGTGGTTTTAATCAAAGCCAGAAAGAATAAATCAAACATTCGATTTCACCATACAGCCTTAGATTATCTAGCGAATGGAGAACTCAAAAGAAATAAAAAGGGGATTGTTACAATAATAACTAATTCTTCTGCTATAACTCTTAAGGAGGTCAATCAATTGGAGCCCATGTTCTTTTTCTTTCTGTTTTTCTTTTCATTAGAGAGAACTAATTAGCTAGAGTGGAATGTTACCATCTCCTGTAGCTTTTCTCTGTGATGATGTGAGTAGAACAAGTAGTAAGTCAACACAAGCAGAGATTTTGTCATCGGCATCGGCACCAAGAGAGACAGGAAAACCAACCCGAACCTGAATTCGTGGCTGGAGATGGTGAGGCGCCCCGAGATGGAGACTGAAGCTCTGGTAATTGATGCTTTGCCGATTGCCGCTTCTTTGAGAGCAGCTTTGATGGCTGTTGTTGTGATGTTGCACCGGAGTCTGTTGAAACAGAGCTAGTTGTTTTTGGTGTTGCACCTTCACTTGCCAATCTGATCAAAGAAGAGAATTTATAGCCATAACGTTTTAGATTCCAAGCTCAAAATGAAAAACATCTCCAAAACAGGCATGTGATATAGGATTGCTTACAGTGGGAACTGAAACGAACGAGAGCTATTCATGCTGTCGTTTGATACGCTCTGACGACCTCGAAGCTCATCAGTAATTGTCATGACTTCTTTTTTATGATCTGCTACATTTTGACGTGATGTGGGTGAAATCGGAGGTGCAGTTGATGCCGCCGCTGGTTCGGGGAATGTCTTCACCGTAATTTCAGATTTACTCTCAGCTCTTGATGGTTCAACAAAAGGGGGCAGGTTGGATAGAGTCTGGGATGAATTGGGGTTCATCAACAATTCTCCAGACTTGAAAAAATTGAAATGTTCCCTTGAAAAGCTACTGTTTCCAACGTGAATACTGAACAATGATTCGTTTGAAGCAGTGCTCCATTCCATAGGGTTTGATGGTCTACTAGAGAAGATGGACACGGGTATTCGATTCGGATCGTGGTTTCCAAGCACCCCAGATAACTGAATATGAGAAGAACCCCTAGAAGAACTCTGGATTCTACTAAGAGAACCCATAGATTGATTCTCGACTGTTTGCACAGCTCCCAGAGGCTCGGCAACATCTGGTTTTGATTGAAGAACAAAAGGATCACTCTGGAAAATGCTGCTAACAGCCGAGTTTTGTGACAAATCTGAGGTACATGAAGAACTCGAGTTGCATCGATCAGAGATAGCATCTGTTTCTTTATGGTTCACCTGATCTAATTGTCCCTTAGATTGCTTAAAACTCTGTGTACTATCCATATCATCCACACTGAGTTAACCAAAATCCTGCCCAAGTATTCCTTATCCCAATGCTGCATACAAACAAATAAATCAATGGAAGATTCAGTTGAAACATAGCTAAATCAATCAATCGATCACAACATTGATACTCTCTTGCTGACTTATCATCGACCCAAAGCTACAAATCCAGACATGATCTTTAGAACAACATTCTTGATATAATTTGGGACATTTTTACTGCATGGAAACTTCTCCATTTCTTTAATTCCTAATAGATCACCCATCAATTCAATCATTCACATTCCAACACTGTGGCATGTGATTAAACCCAAAAGCTCAAACTAATAGATTTCTATTAATTTAATTATTCATTCATACTTTTAACAAAAAGGAAGGAACAAATGGGTTTGTTCTAAACGAGCAAATACGGAGCAAATACTCATTATTCCAGAACAAGAGATAAGAGAATTGTGCAAACTGCTTAAAACTACGATCCCAAACACGAATAGCAAAGAGAAAAAACAGTCATCGTGATGATTGATTAATGGAACTCACATAAAATGTTGGAGAATGTTTAGGATACAATGCTGACCCAGTTTCTTGAATCTGAAACGCCAAATTTTGTGAAGTAGCAATAAGAAGAAAAGACGAAAGCCCGGAAATGGCAAGGAGGGTAAGAAGAAGTTAGAAGAAAAACGAAGAAGAAGGTGGGGAAAACGGCGAGGTGTTGGAGAATTAGCAGAGAGAAAGGAAAAAAAACCAGTAGGGTTTAGAGAATGGATTGGTGGAAGAAGATAAGAGAGAAGGAAAATGGAAGGAGGAGAGAAGATTTCGGAATGGTGCAGTTGCTTAAGTTTTTTTGGTTCAACGGAGCAACCAATTCCGGTAAGTGTGGCGCGAGCTTTTGAAACTACTCTGAACTGACCAGTTTTGGTTTAACGCGGGAATGAAACGGACATTGGAGTGGGCTGGGTTCCGCCATTGCCGTTCTGCTTCCCTACCTCAAAAACCTTCTTCCCCAAGTTACTTCTCTAATGTCCATTGGGCCTCTCCCGATTGAACCGTAATTTAACATTATTTATTATATCCTAAATTGCGTATTTTTTGCATTTCCTCCTTAAAAAAAATATCGATTCACTCCATATATTAATAACAAATTCATGAAAACATGAAAATATCGACCATAGAAATTTAACATTTAAGACATTATTTTAAATGTTACAATTATTAAAATAATCCTAAAATTATTATTTAAACATAAAAATATAATCCATATTTTGTTGGGTAAATTATTTAATAATTACTATAGCTCTAAATGTGAGAGTAGGGGGCGGTAGATAAATGAGAATGGAGAGTTGGTATTATTCGAAAGTGAAAAAAAAAATAAATAAATAAATAAACTATAGGGAAAATTGATGGCTGTACAGTCTCATTAAATGCAAATTTTCAAATATAATTGAAATTGCATTTACTATTTTTATTATGTTTATGGACCCAATTTTTAACCACATTTTTCTTCATTTTATTTCCTTTTTTAGATTTTTATTTATAAATTTTTTTGTTTCCGTTTATATAATATTATTTATTATTGCTATTTAAAGGAGTGGTTGAAATTATTTGAGTCCTGCTTTGGTTAACTGAAAATTAAATTACCCTTTTACATCTCCCTAGTTTTAGTAAGAGTGTAATTTACTGAATCCCGTTTCATAATTATTTTATTTTTTAAAATTAAATTTTTATAAAATCTACTCGGATAAAATTTTACTCGAAAAGTATGTATTTCTTAAACAAATAAAAATGGGTCAAACTATTTATAAGTTATAACAAAATTTTATGCATTCATCACAACTCAGCTAGATGTTGATAGAAGTCTATCATTTTAATAGGGCTTGATAGAAGTATATCAGTGTTTATCAATATTTTTTTATGTTGTTTTTGTAAAGAATGTGAAAT
This sequence comes from Cucumis cinereus, assembly GCA_037974625.1. NCBI lineage: Eukaryota > Viridiplantae > Streptophyta > Magnoliopsida > Cucurbitales > Cucurbitaceae > Cucumis > Cucumis cinereus. The sequence continues at coordinate 1,487,008 of JBBPDJ010000026.1, forward strand.
TTTTTCTACATGTGAAACTTTCTCTATAAAAACGTAATTGAAATTACGGAGAAAACAATTATAAATTGAAATTGATATGGATATGATTAAGTCAAGAAAACAATACTTTTATAACTTTAAAAACTGCTTCATGGATCATAAATTTTTTTTCTTTTTAATTTTATGAATTGTCAAATAGATCCTTAAACTTTTAATTATCTATACAATGAGTTATTATATTTTTAATTTTGTGTCTAATCGGGTATTCGCTTATTCAACGTGTTTTTTAATTTTACATATCTAAAATAAACTTAAAAGTTGATAATCTATTTATACGTAAACCTTCATTTTATGTTTAATATAAATCTACTAAACTCTAAAATTTTTGCACACGTTTAAGATCCAAAAGACACAAAATTCTAAGTACATGTACATAGAATAGTTGCAAAAACAGCATTTAGATTAAAAAAAATTAGTATATATAGCAACATTTTAAAAAAATGCAAATATAGAAAAACATGTCAAAATTTATCCATAATAGAGTTTATTAGCGATAGACCATGTTGAAAATATTTGTCTATCACTGATAGACTATAAGAGTCCATCAGCGATAGAAGTCTATCACTGATAGACTGTGCCATATTTATAATTTTTTTAAAACGTTGCTATACACTTAATTATTATTCATAAAATTACTAAAAAAAACAGTTCAAATATAAATAAAACAAACAATCCACGATACCTTTTTCACTAGAAAAATGTATGGGTCTTAGAATTAAATTAATGTGCTTTTTTTTACTAAAAAGAAAAGAAAAGAAATTAAAATTGTGTAACTCAATAAACATAATTTTGGAATGTATATTGGAAAAGTAATTATGCAAAAGACCATTTTGCCACTTCCACTTTTTCCTTTTACTTTGTTTCAATAATTTTAGCAATTTTTAGAATTGGCAAAAAGTATTTTTTGTTTTTTGTTATTTTTTTTTCCTATTTCTTTTGAATCAAAGTAAAAAGCTTGTTGGAGTTATGTAGTAGCTTTATGCAAAGTTAGCATGCTTGATGAAGTTATGTACAAGCTTTTTACAAAGGTCTACTTGTCCAATTACTTTTTTTTTCTTTTCGGGATTAGATTCTACTGTCCCTTCGTAAAAATGTTAATCTTAATTACTAATTCAGATTATATCTTGTGGTTTTTTGTGTTGAAGCTACCAACTTGGATGGTATTGGTTGGGTGTTTCGCAACTACTTGAAATGTGTTTCTTTAGCTGGCTTAAAGTTCATCCTCTGATTTAAAGAAGTAAAGATTCTTGACAAAAAAAGAAAAAAGGAAAAAGAGAAGACGTTTTAAAAAACATTATAAATATTGAAAAAAAAATGTAAATTGTGGTTTATATTTATGTCAATTACGTATAATTCTCCTAATTAGTGTCTGTACTTTTACTCATTCAAATTTGTAGTTTATGTACTTTCACTAAATCTTAAATTTAGTTTTTAGTTTATTATTGATTTTTCTTCATTTTTTTTATAAATTTTTTTAGCATTTTTACTCTAAATTTTGAAAGTATATTCAAATATTTTATTTTCTTGCATGAAAATTATTATTATTATTTAACCAATTTTAATAAAAATTAGCTTTATGAATTAAATATAAAGAGACTAAACCAGGACAACTGAAATATATATGGACTGAAATTAAACAAATTTCAACTTACGGTTATCAAAATGGTATTTAGACTTTTTTTTTTCATCAATTTTGTTTTTAATTTTTTTTCTTAGAATTAAATGTGTTTTTCTTTTTAAGGAATATAAACTTTTCCGAGAAGGTAATAAAATAAAAACAAATTTTTTATTAAAAAAAAAACAGACCATTATTATTGAATATTAACTAAATTTAACGAGAAAAGAGATTTACAATTATATTTTTTTAAAAATTAATTAATAAAAATGGAAACTAACAACTATTAGGGTCACTTTTGTAAATTCGTAGAAAGAGAATAAACAAAAGGGCAAAAAGGACATTAACCACACCGCCCCCTTTTGAAATTCGCGTGGAGATGCTTTGCAGTTTGCGGTAAATAAAATTTTTTAAAAAAAAGGGGAAAAAAAAAAGATTAATCGCTTTTAACCGTCCTTATACATTGACTTTTCTGCCCCCATTCCCCAATTCCTTTTTCATTGATTTTATTTTTTATTTTTGAAATTCTTTATTGATTTCATGAGATATAAATTTAATATGTATTTTTTTATGTTAATTACGTTGTTTTAATAAAAATCTTAGGATTTGTTTTGTGATTTAGAAACTCCAAATTCTGAAAATAATATTTTCATTTTTTAATTGTCTCCATATTTTAAATTTTAAAGTGCATAATTATATTAAATAAAGATAAAAACATTTTAAAATACAGTATAAACCTCAATTTATTATTTTAAAATTTAAAATATGTATTATAAATTATGAAATATTTTAAATTTTTAAACATAAAATATATTAATAAATAAATTCACTATATTGTCAACTAATATTTAGCAGTACCTGCAACTATTTTACGATTTAAAAATATCGTATTAAATACGTCCTAAACAATGGTTTAAATTATAATCTAATTTTTAATCTCGTATTTATTGTTCTATTTTATAAGATATATTTTTTTAGGCTGTATTTTTTAATTTTTTTAAAATTCTTAATAATACTTTAACTCTTTTTGTTTAAAAAAAAAACACTTTGAGTATTTATTCAGAAAGAAACTGAAAATATATTTTGTTACAATTGTCTAATCTTTTTCTTTATGATATATTGATCAAATTTCCCTTTTTATTCTCTCTTTTCTCCCTACTTTTTAATTTTTTTCTATTATTTTCTTTATTTATTCTAACACACCCCTCTTCCTTTTCCTAAAAAAATAAATAAAATATAATAATTCTCAAAAATAATAATTTGAATTTGAGTTTTTAATTTTTGAAAATTAAGCTAATAGACACCGTATTTTTAAGCATACTGGTTCATGTCATTTGCCATCCACTCCGATATCTAACAAAAATGTGATGCCTAATATTTACAATATTTGTGACCAACACGATTAAAAGATTTAACAAGAAATTGAAAGTCCGTTTGAATCATCCAAACTCAAAATTTTTCAAAATAACATTGGAGCGGAAACCAAACAATGGGAATGAAGTCTGTGAATTCATTCAACCCCATCATCTTTTTTAATCCAAACGAGAAACCAACTTATAACCTTGAAGCATAACACTAAAGCTTCCGCCACCAATACATGAACGCGAACAACGAAACAACCATCGTTGCCAATCCCTTAGTCACGTTACAGATAACGATGACATATTAATAGAGATGTTAATAACTAATACGTGGGTGTCTATACAGCCTCGAGTGAAACATTGTATGATGAAACATTAAAGACTAAAATATATTCAATAACTTTTTTTGACAAGTGATTTATTGACCCAATGCCAATTTAATGGGGTAAATACTTAATTAAAAATAAGATAAAGTATTGATATTAAATATTGTATAATAATTGTGACACGATAATTGGATTAATATAAAAACGGTTACTCAATTACTTGGTTGTATATTTACATGAATATTAATAATTTTATCTTGACGAGTTAGAGTCATTCTCATGCAAGTTATTAAGTCATTAATACTCATATAGTTGTGCAATTTTTCTTAAAAAATGTAATTTTGTATGTCATATAGTAATATAGTAGCACAAGTACTCTTAATAATATAAAATTTTGTCGATATTCTCAACATGTCTATAGGTGCGGCTCTTAGAGGTTTTCCCGTCGATTGACAAGATTCGTTCTTTGGCTTCAGATTTTTCTAGTATTTCATTTTAATTTGTGCTACATGACTGGAATTCAACTGCTCGTTCTCTTGCTCAATGCGGGTTTTTCGTGCGTTCGATTTTTTTGGACCTCTTCGTTTTTGGAGTGGTTAGCAAATTGTTGTAAGCATGACATTTCTCTTTTCTTTATCTTGTCGGGCTGTGTCAACATATATATAAATTTGGAAAATTAAAACCTATTGTTATCGATAGTGAATTAGATTGGATTTACATTAAAAAAATGTTAACATTAAGTTTCAATTAATAAATATAAAGAGAGATTAAAGATTGCATGCAAAACTTTTGATCATATTACTTTGTGATATTTATTAATGGAAACTTAAAATTCAATTTCATTAGAAAATGTAACTTCAAATTTATGAGAACAACAAGGAAAAAAAAATCTCACTTTGCAAAAACCAAAAAATAAATATAAAAAAATAAATAAAAAATAAAATAACTCAACAAGCACGAGTTTAAATATTCGAGAAAGAAACATGGTATTAAATTTATCGTAGGTTGATATTTTTTACACCGGAAAGTAAATAACAAAATGTCACCCATGTAAATAAAATATAAATAATAAATATGTTCCCTATAAAAAAAACTATTTACTAATTTAAGCATTTTAAACAAAATTATACATACTTTCCACCAAATTTAATAATATATTTTCACTTTTTTATTTTTTATCAACATGTTTTTCTTTTAAAGTTGGATTTATTTTGTTTAAAGGTCCTGTAATTAAAGCGTGAGGAGGAAAACCTAATCTTTGATTTTGAGATTGATAGTACAAGCACTATACCAGTTGAGTATGTAACTTTATTTTATTAATTTGTTTTATTTAATAAAACATGGCAAGAAATTTAAAATCAAGAGAACTGTCCTCGTCAATAGAACTATACTCATTTTGATAAGCTAAATTATCCTTGAGTTCTTCATAGTTTCTCAAAGTTTAATTTAATATTTATAGGTTTGATTTGATATCAGAACGTTATAATTATAAATTTGTTTATTTAGTCACTAAATCTTACAAATCATTGTTAAACAATCTGCTTAAATATACATAAGATGAATACAAATGTAGCCAATTAATTATTGCAGTAGATCGATCCACTCATTGGTGCATCAAGTAAAAAAGTACCATGTACTCAATGTGACATGATGATAAGGACATGGACTAGTAAATACATTTGAACAAATCGTACAACCAACTTGAAAAACAAAAATCTATTACTGCGTAACTGATAATTCAACCGTAAATTTTACGCCCATTTAATTGTTGATCTATAAAAGAAATCAAAATAAAAATTCTTAAAATATGAGGTAATTTGAAATTAAGTCTAAAATAAACTATATGGTAATTAAAACAAAAATTAATTGAAGTGTGAAAGAAAAAATGAAGAAGGTTGCTTGTGTTGACTTGACTCTTTGACTATGATGGACAAATGGAAAAGATCCAACGGTGGAGATGTAAGGGGGAAACTTGAGAACACCCTAACCTGATTCTAGGAGTTGGAGGCTAAGGCCGAGGCAAAGGTTCGGAGTCCGAAGCTAAAGCGGCATTTTCCAAACGAGTTTGTTGAAAATAAATAAATAAAATAAATAATGTTAATTAAACATTATTTAATTTTCTTATTTACGGTTTTTCATCGCTTTATCTTCGGCTTTGATGTCCGAAGAGACCATTTTTCTCACTCTTTTCTGCAGCACTTAACAAATCTTAAGAGAAAGAGAGAAGCAATTTTTCAGTGTGAGGAAGCTTGAAGATACAGAGAAAGCGAGAGATTAAGAGAGAGAGAGAGAGATTTAAGGACATTGGGAACTGCTATGGATTTTGAAGAAGCTTGAAGAAGAAGAAGAAGAAAAAGAAGAATAGCAATTTCAGCTCAAACGAGAGAGAGGGAGAGAGAAGAGAGACATAGATACAAGAAAGTTCAAGGCCTTCAATTGGGTCATTAGGATACTCTTCCAAGAACAGAATTCTTCAGCGCCAAAGCTTTTGTGTTGTTATAATTCTATTGCTCAGATCACACCTCCCAGCTCGTCACTGTACTTCTTACCTCGCTTTGCCTTGTGGGTTTTTATTTTTTTAACGAATCTTGCTTACTGGGTGGTTAACAATTAGGCTAATTGTGAAGAATATGTGGTTTCTCTTTGAAATTAGTGAATGAATGGTTCTACGTTGTTGGTGATTTTTTATTTTGTTGACTTATTTGGGGGTTTGTGATGTCGTCAGTAGAGTAACGCAGCAATTTTAGGGTTCTGCGTTAAATTTTTGGGTGTTGGGTTTGAAGCAATTGGGATTTGTCTGTTTAATTTATAGTCCACGGGAATTCTTTTCAATTCATGATTTGTTTTCGTGCTCTGATGTTAACTTAGATTTTTTTTTTGTTGTACTTATGGAATTCCGTTAATCATGTGGTTTTTTGTATGTAATTGTCACTCTGTGTTTGTTTGCCCTTTCTTATTTAGGATTTTCTGTGACTTTAAAGCACTGAGCTTTTGTAATTTTAAGTTCTCTTTTACTCAAGCTTCAAATGGGTTCAGGGCCCTGCTCAAATGGAAATGAACTTTCTGTGGGTCGAGTTTCTTACATGTGTATTTATTTGATTATAACCTTATAATGATTTTCCCTCTACTTGTTGGGTATTAGGACTGCAATGCATTTGGTGGCTGTTGCTTTAAGCAATAGGGTCATGGAAGTAGAAGACAGTAACAGGACTCCCGATTATATAAATTAGATAAGCGCCGGCTTCAACTGCATGTATCGAATGGCGATCTGTTTATGTTTATTTGAGATCATTATGTTAGAAAACCGCACGTGATCATCCAAGTTTCAATGCGAAAAAACTATAACATTACTCTGAAAGGTAGACCAATGTTCTCTACCTTGCTGTCTATTGTTCTAATAGTATAAACCTTTGTTTTTATTCTTGTCTTTACTGCTTCCCCACCTAATGTTGATGCTGGGCTAGTTTAGCACATTTGAAACAACCATATGTGGTTGTTTTGACTACCAAGAGTTTTGATTTGCAGATTCTGTGGGAGGATACCTGAGAAACAATTCGACCGTGTCATTAGGCAGAAACTTTGCACCACTGGCTTCAAGACCTGGTTTCTGCAGTGATACCTTGGATGGCCAACCACTGAATACGAATGGCTATATGTTTGGAGGGCAAAATTTCCAAACAGAGCACTCTCAGCAAGCATTCTTGGGTGAAAATACTGGCTATGATCCACATTTCTTGATGCTGAGAGGCTTGTCTGTCCTAAAATCACATCAAGAATATGCACCAGTAGACAGTCCAACCCTGACAACTAATTCTGAGAGGTCTGAAATTACCGAAGTGTCAACTGACTTCAACTTTCTCGGAGGATCGCAGCAACTTGTGAGGGGTCAGCAACAATTAGATACTTCTCAACTTCATTCAATGCAGCAGTCTACATACAATGACATGCAGTTACTGCAGCAGCAAATGATGTTCAAGCAGGTGCAAGAAATTCATAGGCAGCAGCAACTACAGCAATTTGATGATGCAAGGCAGCAGGGTTCTCAAAATCAGATCTCTGCTTTCACTAGACAGTCTACAGGGGGTCAATATCCGTCCTATATTAATGGAACGTCTATCCCTGATTCATCAGAAATGTTCATGAACAGGGCACATCTAGGTGCATCTTCTGCTGCGCAAGGAGTTTATAACCAACTAATGTTTTCTCACGAGAAAGGGCAATCTTTTCATTCATCTGTGTTGGTTCCGCAGCAGCTTGATGAATCTAATTATAGAACCCCTATCTCCAGTGGGCGGGGTAGCATGGGTCAATATTCTCAGCTACAGGGAATTGATCGTGATTCTGGCAGTTTGTTGACAAAGGCTGGTGGTCAATTCCTGAAGCCTACTATGCAGCAAGCCTTCAGTAGCTCCTCTGTTGGTAATGTAAATACTGTTTCTGCAGGCCCTTTTGCCTTGCCTCAAATGGGCAGATCCAAACAAGGCTTTCAAGCGAAAAGTTTATTTGACCAAATTCCAAATCAAGGTTTGGATGCCGGAATGAGATCAGATATCATCCCGCAAAGGAATTCCTTGCAAGCAAATGGATTGTTTACTGAATTTCAAGGTGGGCAAGGTGGAGCTGGTTGGCTTGGTTCAACACAGCAAAAAGTCACTCAACTGGATGCATCTCAATATTTTGTTCCCTTGGATCCGATTGAACAAAAAATTTTATATAATATGGATCACAATATGTGGGATACTTCTTTGGGAAAATGTACAAATGTCAGCAATGGAGGTTTTGAAAATAACCTAGTACATTCAGATTACTCAGATGCATTTCCTTCAATTCAGAGTGGGAGCTGGAGTGCTCTCATGCAGTCAGCTGTAGCAGAGGCTTCTAGTAGTGATACTGGGATACAGGAGGAATGGAGTGGATTAACTTTTCAGAATACCGAACTGTCAACTGAAAATCAGCATTCAAACATAGTGGATAGTAAAAAGGAGCAATCAGCTTGGTATGAGAACAGCTTGCACAGTGCATCTTCTTTAAGTTCAAGGCCATATGCAAACTTCAACGATTCTGGTATGAGTTCTAGCTTTCCTGGGTTTCAGCAGTCAGGGATCCAACCATCTCTTGAGCAAACAGAGCATCTTTGTCCAGAAGATTCTCATGAACTAAATCAAAATTCATCTGAAAAAATTGTTGGATGGCTAGACAATAAGAGTTCACTAAAGCGAATTGGTGGCCAATCTCAACATGTTCAATCGCACGAGCATTTAAACAAGAGCTTGGCAAGTCAGTTGTATGAGCAGCCTGAATATGACAGACCACCTCAGCAGATAGCAACTTCTCATGACAATGTTGATCAATTACATGGAAAACCACAAGGTAGGATTAATCATTTGCTAGTGTTTGATCAAAATATAGTTGCATCGATTAATTATTGCCCGTGCCATTGTCTTGCAGGACAAGCCAATGAAGTCTCACACAATCAAAGGGATTATAGTGATTTTAGGCACCTTGAAAATATGAAGCATGTAAACACATCCATGAACGGCGAGGAAAACGAAATCATGAGGAAGAATAATAGTCAGATAAGCGATGATCCCACTGTTCTACAAAATACTTTTGATAAAGCAGGTGACTCATTTATTGACAAGCTTCAGCAGAAAAGTAACTCCCATGACCAGTATATGTCGAAACAATTAAGCTCTCAAGGGCAGGGACATTTTCAACAGTTATATCTTTATGATGCTTCTTCCAACGATGTGAACTCAGGGAAGGTGATTTGTTATTCCAATCAGTATTTCAATTATGTTATTAAACCTTCCAAATGTTGTGTGTAAATATTTATTCTTACAAGGGCAGTTCACTGGTTTCCAGGTAAATTTAAAACCTTCAGATGGTACTCCAAGGGGCAATCTGGATGCATCTACCAATTTCTTCAAATCAACAGGCTCAAATGGTCGTACTCCTTACAATCAAACAAGGTAGTTATGTAATAAAAGACTGTTAAATGCACCAGGGAGGTTGAATCATGGAGCCAAACCTTTTTATTTAATCTATATGTTGTTGGTCTCTTCACTTTTGCTGTTGATCAAGTCTCATCATTCTTTCATAGTTTCATTTTATTTTAAATATGTTCTCATAAATTTCTATCCATGAACTTTTGTAGTGAAAATGTGAATGGGCATCTTCAAAATGTCGATCAGTCTAAGGAAAATAGTGCCATCTCCCATTATAGCCCTATTGGTTCTAGTCCCTTGTCTATGATGGCTGAGGCAGTGTTTCCAAATCCCTCTGTTTCTCAACATCACAATCAGTCCCCATCTCAAGGGTTTCCTATGAGATTGCTTCATCCATCTCAACAACAGCCATACTTAAATAAGATCTCTTCATCTCAAGGTCTACTACAGTTATCAAGCACTCTGGATACAAGACCGGTAAATTCTGGCTTTCTAGAGAAAAATCAAACTCCGTTAGCATTCTCATCTCCTATTCAGTCTATGCCTCCTTCACAAAATGTGCATTGGGACGAAAAATCACATTGTTTGGGGGAGGCAGAAGCTGCTACATCATTATTCCTGCCGTCTCATTTTGTATCAGATGAAAATCAAGGGCAATTTGCTTCTGGTGCACCTGCAGTACGTTTGTCTCCACAGGCTTCATTGCCAAGTGCTGCTTCTAGATATCCACAATACGGCCTGTCTTCCTCTCAAGATACATCTCGACACACCAACAGCAATATAAGTGGAAAACAGTATCCGGTTTTTGAGGCCCTGCATTTCTCTCAGCCTTTGTCCACGTCAAGATTAGGCCAACAGGGTGGATTGTTGGCAAGGCAGCAAAATGTTTGGTTAAATAACACATTCCAGCAAAATAATGCATATACAGAAGGTAATAAGATTGGTTCGTTAAACAATACTCTTGAGGCAACCTCATTAGCTCCACTGGGAATCAACGATCAAACTTCCCAAAGACTCCAATCACTGGAATCTGACATGATTCCTACAAATTCACAGGATTATGACCATAAGGATGAGATACCAGAGCAGAGGACTAAATCTGATGTATATAATACTTTACTGGCAGATGGGGTGGCAAGGAAGATTGCTAATTCAAATGCTTTTCCCCCTGGCTTATTATTGGCCAATCCACATCAGCAAGATTTTAATAGCGTACAAACTGAGAACAAAAATTTAGCTGCCTGTGAAGGAGATTTGGCATATGATAACTTTTCTAAATTGCCTCACGTTGTTGGTCAACAATACGCTCTACAAAAAGTTAAACCAATGAAGAATGTGGAGGCTGATCCAAAGGGAGTTCAAGATGCTCAGCAGGTAACTATTATGTCAAAAGAGAATTCAACAAGAGAAGATGCAAAACATGTGCAAGGTTTTGCATCGGAGATGAACTCATTGCCATCTGAAAATAGAAAAATGCTAAACCTATTGGCAGGAGGAGTAAGAGAAGATTATAATATGAAATCTTTGTCTGAGAATCAAAATGCATGTTCAATAGGTTTTACTTCAGATGGCCAAAGTGAGGCTGTGAGTGAATTTAATAGAAAAAATATGGAAGGTAATAATGAGGAAAATTGTCAGATCAGTTCACTGTCTGCGTCTTCGTGGTTTAAGTTCAGAAATGGGCAGCTGCATGCAAAGCATCCTGCTGGACACTTCTCTCTCTTGAAGCCTTCGGATAATTTATGCAAACAGTCATCTCTGGATGGAATAGATTCTGCAGATGTTAATCTGAGTGGTAGAGTTTGGTCAACTGCTGCTACAACCACGGTGGCAACTGACTTAACAGTCCCTTATGGATTGCCTTCTACCGTCGCTGTTGAAACTGGGGCCATTTTGAGACCTAAAAAGCGTAAACTTGACTCTTCTGAGCTTCAACCATGGCATCTAGAAGTCCAAGGTTCTCAAAGGATTGTGAATATCAGGTATTTGACGATCATTGTAAAGAGGGGATATTTCTTTTGATCTTAATTTTTGGTTGAAATGGTACCCTCTTTTTACAATCAACATTTGTTTATTTAAGACCATGTGTTTGTGTTGTTGTTATTAATGTCTGGAATATGTTGTTTGCAGAGTGGCAGAACAAGACTGGGCCCAAAACACAAACCGGCTGACAGAAAAAGTATTCCCATTAAAACTAAAAGATCAAAAACCTTGTTTAAAATTTTTAAATCTGAAATTGCTGACCCCATTTTTCTGCATTAAATTTCAGATGGTAAATGAAGTTGAGATGATTGAAGATATGATGCTTCGATCGAAGAGAAGGCTTATCGTGACAACACAGCTGTTGCAGCAGTTAGTTTGCCCTGCACCATCATCTATCCTCTCAGCAGATGCCTCTTCCTTCTATGATAGTGTGATATACTTTATCTTAAGAGCGTCATTAGGGGATACATGCAGCCTGATGTGTGGACAAACAAATGATTTTCATTTTTCCACTCTCGATAACAGAAATGGGTATGTGTCCTTTCCATACCTTTTTTCTTTTCTTTTGAGGAAGTGCCCCTTCCATACTTGTAGCTAGCAACTGTTTAAATTTTGATGTTCCCCATAGTGATGGCAGAAGTAGAACATCGTGTCATTTCTCAGCACCTGCATAAGAAACATTTTTCGAATCTTTTTTTTTTTTATTTAGAAACGGAGTATAATCTTATTCTTTTTCACTTTATTGCTTTGGATAAATTAGCTCTCGTGTGTTTTAATTAGTTTTCGTGCAGCATTTGTAACTTCTTTCTGTGGATAATTTCAGAATGTCCGAGGATACTGTTAAATGTACTGATGATAAGTACTTAGAGAAGACTGTGGAAAGATTCTACGGCAGAGCTGGGAAACTGGAAAGTGACCTGCAAAGGTATGAAAAATTTTATTCTTTTTCACATATGTTTTTAGTTGTGTTTTTTTACAATTATTCCAATTTGATTTTAGATGTAAGAGTAGAAAATTAGAAATATGCAGTTTGCAACCTACAAACATCATTTATAGTCTTCTAAGTTGTTCCATTTGGTGTGCAGATTGGACAGGACAGCTTCCATTGTGGACTTGATGGTTGAATGTCAAGATTTGGAACGATTTTCTGTGATTAATCGTTTTGCAAAGTTTCACATACGTCAAGCAGAACTCTCTGGAAATGCATCTTCAAATGGATTAGTTACCTTGGCACCAAAATCATGCCCCCAAAGATATGTCACTGTACACCCCATTCCTAATCATCTTCCAGAGGGTGTACAATGCCTTTCACTGTAGTAATTAGTTAATTGGTCCCTTCACAGCTAATTCTCTAGTCATCTACATACAAACCATATCCTGCCCCTGCTTTTTGTCTATGATCTCTGGCATTGACATGATGTAGCAATGTAGAAGAAAGAGGATACAACAATAGATTCATATCTTGGAAGCTTTGATAATTGGAGGCCTTTCGTTCTTTTGTCGAATCAAGGCCAAACCACTGTTGTTTATTTTGATGAAGTACATAATGGTATCATGTATCATGTAAATTTTCATGAATTTCCCAGGTGAAACAAGTTATTCTGAAGCAAACTATTCAGAGAGGAATAGTGTTGGGTATGGATATCGCATCTCGTTTTGATACATAAATTAGAGAAACTAGCCTGCCAATTTATATTGGTAAGCCTATTAGTCATGTTGTTGTAGTTTTTCTTTTCCTTCCACTTTGCCACCTTTAGGTTTATTATTTCCATAAAGTTGGGGAAATCAGCATGGAAGTTGGCATCTAGAAGACCAAGCGAATAAAATATTCAAAAAGGTAAAAGTTATGGTTTTAATTTTAAAAGCTTCCTGAAATTTCCTCCACAAACTCACTATAGTCTAAGAACTCACTGTCTTTGTATTTTTCTTTTTCATTGGTCACGTGTAAGCCTGTGTCCACCTTCACCAGCACTTGTTCATTTATTGGGAAACACAGACATTGACTGTTTCCCAAGTGCCAAAAGGGAACACATTTAATGAGGGAATAAAGGACAAGAAGATATTCTTCTTGCATATCTTAATATATTATTATTGTTATTATTATTATTATTATTTGTAAAGTTTCCTTTATGTTGAAAAGATTCTTTGATTTATTGGTTGGTTGACTGAAAGCAGCTAGTTATGTCAGTGTCAGTATCTGATTCAACTCATGATTGGGAAGATGATGTGATATCATTTTCAAAGACAGTCAGAAGGAATAATAGGATTGATGAAACAAACCCAAATCCAAATCCAAAACCAAAGTCCAATCCTACTCTTTTCTGCATAAATATTATAATAAATGTTCTTTCCTTCCAGTTGTGTGGGGGCTGTTTGTTTGTTTGTACGAGGAACCTTACTCACCATTGCCGACAAAGTTAGTGGGTGGATTTTCTTCAATTTATTTTCTTTCATTTTCCAGATTCCTTTTAGACTGTTTTTCTTTTCATTGTTTGGAGTTGGAACTGTTCTTCTTCAGGCCAACTTACACAAGTTGAAAACTGTTCTCTGCCATCAATTATCTGACTTTGCTGCCTTGTGATGCTGCCTCTTCAGTGACTGTTGGTTTGGTACTAATGACTTTCTCATGCCTTTTTTCTGTCTCTTTAAGATTTGATTTTCTTCAAAAGTTTCTTCAACCAAATATGGCTTAGAGAAATGAACAGCTTGTGCTTCTAACAGTAGTCTGGTTTGCCTAAAGACTAGTGTAAAGTGGATTTCTTGTTACCTTATGAGTAGCTTTGAATTTATGTTCTTTTGTTGAAATGATTTCCTACATTTAAAGTCTTAAAACATTAATAATTATGGGTTTATGAGTAATTGAGCCATGTGGATGTGGATGTGGCTAATCTCACTACTAATGTTGTTTGCATAAACACCGGTTAAGATTTCGTATGATAAGCCATTTGATTTTTGGAATCGTGTTTGTTTTCTTCCTATTGTGAAATCGACAAATAAAGAAAGCGAGAAAATGAAAACAATAAACTCTTTTGCCAAAATGAGCATAGTTCAACTAGTATAGTACTTGTACTAATAACTTCGTGGTTGAAGGTTTGATTCTCCACTCTCATGCTTTGATCCAATATCTTCGTAAGAAAAAAAATTGGCTTTGAGATTTATATGGTTCACCAACAGTGTAACAATGTGTTAGTTACAGTTTTGTTAGCCACACCACTTACAACTTATTTTAATTAAACATTTAAATTTTTATTTAAATTTCCAAGCACAAAAACAAGTTCTTAAAACTCATTTTTTGGTACTAAGAGAATGAGTTTATTTTATTTTATTTTAATTTTTTATTTTAGTTTGATATTTGACGTGGATGAAAAAACAAAGAAATTGTGGATAATGTTTATAAGCTTACTTTTTAAAAACAAAACGGTTATCTTATTCTATTTGTTCTAACTCTGGATTATAGCCAAAGTGCTAAAGTAGTATCGTCAATTGTAGAATGCTTAACATCGGATAGAACTCCATACCTCATTCATCATCTTTGTGAGTTCGTTATTGCCCTCTAATTATTTGTTTATTTACAATGCATAGAGTTGAATGATTCAAACCTCTAATTTGACGTGTCAAATATGGAACTAAAGTGAGACTTGAATCTTTATTCTTAAAACCACTTCCATCTATTGCTTTATATGATATCTTGTTTACAATTTTAGGATAGTTTTCAAAATCAAGCGCAAAATTTAAAAACTTTCAAAAACTAATTTAGGTTTTGGAAATTGGCTAATAACTCTAAATATTTACATAAGAAATATGAAAAGTAAGACTAAGCAATTTTGAGAAAATAAATACAACTTTTAAAATCCAAATAATTAATGAGCAAGTATTTTTGACAAAAACAGGGCAGTTGGAAAAATATTGTTAAAAATAGTTGGCGTATACTCGATCCACGACTCTTGTAACTCATTTGAGAGTGTTGACTACCACATTGGAAGTCTTGGACTGGATACACAATTTCTACTAAAAATGAAACATTATAATGACAAACTTAGGGTTTAGGGACTAATTATTTTCAATATGTCAAATATATTTTTATTGATTTCTTATATTGATTCTATTGCAATATATATATATATATATATATATATATATATATATATATATTTATTGATTTCTTAATTTCTTACTCACCAAATTTGACATGATTTTGATTCTCTTTCGTCTTATTTGGAAATAAATTAACTAGGCACCAATTAATTGTCTTCAAATTTATATGGTCCATAATTTTTAATATATCAAATATATTTTTTAAAAATATTTGATATAGATTTATTTTATCTTAAATTATAAACCTTTCAACTTGGTTATTTGACTTTGTTTTAGAAGGAAAAAAAGAAAAATTGAATCCACGAATTTATGGTTAGGATCATTTGGAATTTTTTTTAAATAATGTTCATTTTAATTTATGGCATTTTATATAAAATGAGTTTACTTTATGAAATTGTATATAAAACATTTTATATAAAATGAGTTTATATCATGACATTTATATTATGAACATTTTAAATGAGTTTAATTTATAAGATTTTAATAAAATGAGTTTAAAGTTGCTCTTTATTATTTTAAATGGTTTAGATTTATGTGTTTCAATATAAATATCAAAGTCTAAAATTTTAAAGAAAAAAAATAAAAAAAATAAGCATAACTGTAATTTAATAATTAAAAAAATTAAATTAAATAGAGTACAACTATCCTATTTTTATCTTTAGTTTTAAAAATTATATTATTATTGAAATTAATCCAAAATCCTATTGTTCACATTAAATGATAAGAAATAAATAAATAATAATAATAGAAAAAGATAGCAAAACCTAAACAAAAAATTGGATCGTGTAATTACTAAGGGCCTGTTTGGTATTTCTTGTTATTTGTTTCTCGTTTCCTGTTTCTTGTTTCTTGTTTCTTGTTTCTTCTATTTTGAGAACAAGAAACGAGACTATGTTTGATAACTATTATTGTTTCTTGTTTCTTGAGAAAAAGAAACAGAAACATAAATGTGTTTGATAATTATTTCTTGTTTCTTTTTTTTTTGCAACAATATATATATATATATATGTGCGTGTGTCGTACATTAAACATAAAAAAGTATTTTATCGAAAAATTATGTCAGCTAATATAAGAAAGTCTTGATGACAACTAAAATATAATAAAAAGTTGTACCACATCTTTTATATGTTGTCCAAATTGGATTGTCACTGTCATCTCTAACTCTAGTCATTTGTCTTAGATGATATCGAGACGAATTCAACTTAGTTATATAATTATGAAAATATCATGGTTGTAAAATATTAAAGTTAAGCTAAATAAATGTCTTAATCAGAAACATTTATATATTGTAAAATTCTACTCGAGTTTTTCTAAAAAACATTTAGCTAGATTTCAGATCATATAATTAAAATAATATATAAACACGCATATTGCAAAAATAAATACTAAAAATTTGAAATATAAAAAAAATTAATATGCTTATTGAAAATGAAAATAAGATATAAATCTAAATATTAGATAAATGTAAAATTAAAATTAAAAATAAAATATAAATGTAACATAATTAT
>JBBPDJ010000026.1:1503982-1519944 GCA_037974625.1 Cucumis cinereus
ACTACGTAAAGGTTCAAGTCGATAGACACCTTTGCTTATGCACAGTATTATATGGATTGATAATGCTCGATGAAAAATATTTATAAATTTTTTGGGGGAACTGTTAGAGATTTTTTCAAGTGGGGGATTGTTGATGAAAAAAAAAAAAATAGGAGTGGGTGGTCCACGCACGGCGCTGGAATAGGAGCAGGCGCGGTCAAGTGGGGAAGGGCAGATTCGTCAGGCGCGTGGGCGCGCGTGAGTCAGCGCGTGTGGCGCGTGTAGGCGCGGGCTGTCAGCATGGCAGTTCCGCATGCCCCTCATCCACCTCGGTCATCGTGCGTTCTCTCTCTCTCTAATAATAGCTCTCCTCACACCTATATAAACTCCCCTTTACTCTTCATTCCACATCAACTCATTTCTCCACTCAATCACTTTCTCTCTCTCCCAAACGTTTTCCTTTTTCTCTTCACACAACAAAAATATTATTTCCCATTTTCATTTTATATTTAAATTATTTTTGTCTTTCCGAGCATTATCTCTCCTATAAAAGTGTCAGTTTCCGGTCGGTCTCTGTGCAATTCCGATCGAAGTTAGGCTGTTTTATCCTGGGGACGCCGTGGCAAGAGTATACTGTTTGCACAACTGAGCAGAGCCGCGAAACGTCTTAAAGAGAGCGAGATTCGCGACTCAGCCAACAATATAAATTTCTTCTGTTCAATTTCCACCGGTGTTATTTTTCCAACAGGAACCACCCAATTTAAGGATATTATATACCTTCCAATCAACATTGACGACCATGGTGTTTACTTAAATGGATTCATCTATTGGATGGGACGGGATGGAAGCAAGTTTAATATATGTGCTCTTGATGTTGAAACTGAAAAAATTGAATGGACTGTGAGCTTGGACGTTGGCACTGATGACCCCCTCTGCACGGGAGTAATCCAATCATTTCATGGTAGCCTTTATGTAACTGCTTTCATGTTCCAACCATCTCGTATGTTACAAGTGTGGAGGATGCAAGGGAAAGATTCATGGATTAGAACATTTGTTATTGATGACGTTCCAAAGACTTGGTCCAATAAATTCTTTCGCCTCATCCAAACCTTTGAACATGGTACGGTGTTGATTAAAGTTGGTGTCGACTACTATTGCATAGATACGAGCGGAAAGAAGATGAAGATTACAATATTTAATCCGGATAACGGAGTTTATACTGGGTTTTTAAATATAGATACTCTTAATTTTGGGTCTCTCCCAGAAATTTTGGGGAATGAATGAAATTATATAGTTCTTTATTTATTTTTATTTAGGAGGTGAAGATTGTGTTCTGTAAAAAGAAACTATGTTCAACTATCATTACTATGAGAAAGTTTCCAACTTTTTAGTTTTAAGTTAAAATCTTGATAGATGTCATTTAATCTTCAGTTTTTCATGTTCTTATACATGGAGAAGGTAATATTAGTTCTCTCATGAATGTATGAGTTTTGAATTCATGATCTACATCTAATTAAATTGTTTTGTAGTTCCTGAACTTTTAGGTTCGGTCAGGTCTATTCTTGTTTTACAAATTTTTGTTACACTTGTGTGTATATGATAGAATTTGTCCCTGCTTAGATAGACAACTACCATGATTTTAACTCATCTAAAGGCTTGCTAGCACCAATTACGAGTTTATGATGAACATTTCACTTTTGTTTAATAGGTTACTGTTGTTGATTCCAATGATAAGCTTATCTGTATTATTTAATGATAAGCAATGAGTCCCAAGTTTCTATGGTCAACTGTTTTTTCGGACTTCAAGAATTCTAGAGAATTCCTTTAGATAAGAATATAGATATACTCGACTAGGATATTTTAGAGCTAAGACGAGCATAGAAAACCTTTTTGCTTGGACTCTAAGGATCTCATGCCTATGTAAGAGGAGTGTGTATGTCTCCCCTTGTAAGTTAAGTTAAGGAAGTTAGAGAAACTTACAAAAGAGAATCAGTGTGAATAGAGTATTGAGAGTATCTATAGTTGTACGTAATAAAAGTTTCTTTCTTTTAAGTGATTGTCTATCCATTCACAAAACAAAAACGTCATTGTCATGTCTTGTCAAGAACAACATAAAAGAGGAAAGTAGCAGAAGGGAAAGAAAGAATTAGGACGTAGAAGAAGGTGAAAGTTCTTCAAGCAAATGTAATCTATTCTTCTTACTGCTTAAAAGAAGACAGGAAGACAACATATTTAATGCGCTGATTACTTGATTATTATTATGTTGTGACAGTGGTGGCGGCGACAACCAAGCTAAACAGCAACATCATTTTCTTGCTTGATCCATCTAACAAGTCGATCGAAACTGATAACAGAATGAGCATGAGGTACTTCCAAACACTTTTTAATTTGTCCTGCCAGAACTTTACTTCTAGCTTTGATCTCTTCGTCCTCTGCTATTAACTCCACTTTCTTCTTGATTTCCCAACGACTAACAACCAGCCCATTACTTTTTAAATCCAATTCCAACTCTCCAAGTCTCAGTAATGTACTTCATATTCAAAAAATGGTCTCCCACATAAGGCCAACAAATAAATGGCAATCCACTATTGACTCCTATTACAAAATTCCACCCACAATGGCTCATAAAAATCCCAATTGAAGAGTGTTTTAATACCTTTTGTTGAGAAACCCAACTCACTATTTTCCCATTTTTCCCCTTAATACCTTGCCTCACCACCCACAAGAATGGCCTCTCTGAAAGCTCCATTCCCGTGGCAATCTCCTCAAACTGTTCCTTGTTAAAGTGGGTGGTATTCCCAAATACCATGCACACAACCGAGCCAACCGGTTGCTGGTCCAGCTAATGGAGGCAAGAGTCGTCTTCTTTCCATAAGCGCCCTGCCTCCGTTGCCATGAGTGGACCAAGTGTTAAAAGCTTCGGGTTGAGTGAAACTACTTGTGGCTCAAGTACATGAGGCACTATTAAAATGCACGATTTTGCAATTTGACACCCACTTTGGATTCTTCTTAAGTGATTGAATAAAACCTTTTGTGATTCCTTACATGGAATGCATAGCCAAGGAAGATCACAAGTGTGGAAGAATGAAGGAATTCCCAATGAACCCAATTCAATTCTCTTTTCTTCTAAAGGAATCCCATCTGTGTTAATAATCCCATTTTCAATAAGGTCGTTAATACTGAATTTTAAAACAGAGTGAGCAGCTGTAAAAGCAGTGAAAATGGCTCCTTTGATCCCTAAATTGTCAGCGATTTCGGGGATCCAAGCCATCGAGATATCAACGATGGCACAAGAGAGGCCGTTGTGGGACATGTTGGATAGCAAATTCTCCAAATGTGGCTTTAGATTGTTCATGATGTCAATGAACAGCTTGTGTGTGGTTGTCTCTGGTTTGGTCCAGAGGAAAACCATCTGAAACACTTGTGAGTTTCATGTTTGGGGCAAGGATTTGGTCTATGTTTTTTATAGGATTGGTATTAGGGGTTATTAGGGTATTAAGGGCTAGTAATTAGTTAGGGAGTTGGTTATATTTGTAGGTTATAAATAGGGGGAGTGGGGAAGGGTGAAGATAACCAATATTTTGTTGAGTGAATTAAGGCTTGAGAGTGATCTCATGAAGGAAGGGTTCAACTACCTCGAATAACTTGGTTTGGGAGGGTCCAAGTACCTCGAATCACTTCGTTTATTGTGTATTTCCGTTATCATATATATTTTCAATATATCCAGGTTCTAACAGTTTTCTCCCGTGGTTTTGAGTAGTTCATTGTGAATGACGTGTGCGTTGATCATTGTGATTTTGATGCCATGTTTTGCAAACCCTTTGGAAATGTGCATTAGAGGGTTTACATGGCCTTGCGATGGAAATGGAATCACTACCAACTCGTCCACCCGCCATTGTTGTTATTTCTTCAAAGCTTTTTCACACACATACACTCTTGTTTTTCTGTGTTGAACATTGGAGTGATATCTCAGTTTATCTGGGAGAAGAGAGGGAAGTGAAATTGTTAGAACTTATTATTATTATTGTTATTTTGGGAGAAATATTTTTGTTTAAGTTTTGGGTTTAGTTTCTATTTAGTTTTGGATTAAGTTTGATTTTAATTTGGTCTATTCAGTCGTTGGATTTCAAAATGTTAAATTTTACTCTAAGATTTGAGTTCTGTCTCAACTTAGTCTCTAAATTTCAAAATTTACACTTTTAACCTTTATTTTTCACTAACTTCAGTCTATCAAGAAAGACATTTTTCTAAGACAAAAAACAACACAAGTGAGGATGCCAATACAGCAAAAGCATGAGCTGCTAAGATGTCAAAGCACTATTTCATGTTGATATCTATTAATCAATGTAAAAGAATTATAATTAATTAAGTTTTACTATTTTCTTTTTCATTACTATCAAAATTAATTTTGAAATTTCACTCCATAATTATTTTAAATTAACTAATACATATTACGTCAAATATTGAGACAAGTATTTAGTGAAAAAGAGATTAAAAATGTGAATTATGAAGCCTAAAGACAATAATAAAAAAAAACCTTTTCTTAAAAAACAATGGCACAAAAGGATGAGTCATAATTGAGGTACAAATTACAAAGTTTGTGAAATGATAAAGTAGAATGAATTGAGTAATCTCAGGAAGCTCCACTAAACCGAGAAAAGACTAGTTCTTCTCATAACTATTATGGGGTCGTTTAAGACAAGTATTATGCAAGACTATAATAATTATCTTTAACTACAGTAAATACAATTTAAAATTCTCCAATTAGCTACAGCAAACGCTATTTCAATACCACTAATTTGCTACGGTATTTAGTATTTGCTAGAGTTTTTACTAGTTGACATTCATCATTTTTATTTTTTATTTTTTGATATAGTGTTTACAATTTCATTCTCAAACTAAAATAATCAAGACCTCAAACACTTATAGTCCACGAATTTTTCCCTTGAACTTTAACCGGTAACAATTTGGTGTTTGTAATTTGATTTCATAGTTATTCTAATTCAACCTAAAAGTTAAAGAGTTAAGAATACGAATTATTAAATAAAAAGAAAATAGACTAAGAAAAACCATTAGGAAAGAAAAAGATAAAGCATAAGAAACAAGTAGCATAGAAGTGAACAAATCAACATCAGAATTGCTTCCACTTGCAACATATGGCTAATTCCACCTTAGTTTAAAGTTTAATAACCAAAAGTTTTAAAAGTTCCAAATTGGAATTTTCTCTTGGGAGGATTGGTATAATCTATAGAGAAAAAGTCACTGATTTGGAGCTATAAATGAGCAGTGAAGGAACTCTCCATGCCCCCTGGGAACTCTAAGCCTGCCTAAAATTTAAATAATATAACATATAAATCCAAGATAAAATGAAGTAAAACAAGAGAGTAAGAACACCAAGAAGATTTTCCAAACAGAAAAAGTCAATAACAAATTGAAAACAACCAATACCAGAAGGTAGATGGTAAATATAAAGAACAATGAGGAGATATAACCAAAGTCATTTTAGCATCATATACAAAAAATGACAAAATGGCTACAATTATAGACATAAAAGAGAAACAAATTCACAATTGTTTATATCAGTACCAAGAGATGCAATACACAAAGCCAATTACATTTGTGGTTGTGTGTATATATATGACTATACATTGAAGTTTAGAAGCTACAACCAATTGAAAAGGAAGTAAATTGCAAGATTAGAGAAGCAAAAATGGGGAGTGGGCACATCTTGGCCATACCTTATCCAGCACAAGGCCATGTGATTCCCTTGTTGGAACTTTCGTTGTGCTTAACCAAACATGGTTTCGAAATCACGTTTGTAAACACAGAGTACAATCACAAACGTGTAGTGAGTGGTCTAGCAGAAACAAATCATATAGGGGATGGTCATGTTCATCTAGTCTCGCTTCCTGATGGCCTGGAACCTGGGGAGGATAGAAATAATCTTGGTAAATTAACTGAAACAATGTTGCAAGTCATGCCTGTGAAGCTAGAAGAGCTGATAAACACGATCAATGGATTGGGTGGAAATGAAATTACTTGTGTTATTGCTGATGAGAACCTTGGGTGGGCTTTAGAAGTTGCTGCCAAGATGAAAATCCCGCGAGTCGCCTTCTGGCCAGCTGCTGCTGCATTGTTGGCTATGCAATTTAGCATCCCAAAGTTTATTGAACAAAAACTAATTGATTCTGATGGTAAGAAGGGTTTCAACTGTTTCTTGATCGAAGTTTATGAGTCCATCCAACAAGTTTTCTGATTCAGACAAAATCAATCATAAGTCAAACTCAGTCTTTCATTCACTTAAACTTTAGATAATGAGATTAAAGTAGGCAGGACAAACAAAGAAATTCACCATCTTCGTCACACAAAGAATTTGAAACAATGTAATCAATACGCACAATATCAACATAAAATTTGCTCATGATTAATTCCGCTATCAACAGGAACCTTACTGAAAAGCGAGGACATCAAGTTAGCAGAATCAGTACCCATAACCAGAACGGAAAGATTGGTTTGGGCATGTGTTGGTGACAAAGAGACCGAGAAAATTCTGTTTCAAGTTTGCTTAGAAAATAACAAAGCAATAGAAGTGGCAGATTGGGTTATCTGCAATACAGTATACGACCTTGAGGCAGAAATCTTCAGGTTAGCTCCTCGTATTCTCCCAATTGGCCCACTTTTAGCAAGACATCGACTTGAAAATTCTATCGGACACTTCTGGCCAGAAGACTCAACTTGCCTGAAATGGCTCGACCAACAAGCTCCATGCTCAGTCATTTACATTGCATTTGGAAGCTTCACTGTTCTAGACAAAACTCAATTCCAGGAATTAGCCCTAGGGCTTGAGCTTACAGGCAAGCCATTTCTCTGGGTGGTGAGGCCAGACATTACTGAAGAGAACCCTAACAATGTTTTCCCGTTAGGGTTTCAAGAGAGGATAGAATCTCGCGGGAAGATTGTGGGTTGGGCTCCTCAACAAAGGGTTCTTAACCATCCATCGATTGCTTGCTTTGTGAGCCACTGTGGCTGGAATTCGACGCTTGAAAGTCTCAGCAATGGTGTTCCGTTCCTGTGTTGGCCATACTTTGCTGATCAATTTCTTAATGAGAGCTACATTTGTGATATATGGAAGGTGGGGTTGAATTTGAAGAAAGACAAACATGGAATCGTTACAAGAACAGAGATTAAAGAAAAGGTAGAGAAGCTCATCGCAGATGAGGATTCGAAACAGAGAATTCAAAAATTGAAGACAACGGTCGTGGAAAGTGTCAAAGAAGGCGGTCGATCTTATAATAACCTGAACAATTTCATAAACTGGTTGATAACTTAACATATTTTAATCTAATCTCAATAAAGGAACCATTATAGGTTTGTTTGCTTCATATTAACCTCGTATCTTTGCCAACGTAAGCATAGTTCAATGCGTGAGATTCGATTTGCTTACCCCACACATCATTATATGTATACATACGTATTTTGAAACATTATGGACAATGTGCTTGTGTGGTTCTTGAGGATTGACGTTGATACCTTTTTAGTTCAGAATGAACGCATTTTTCATCAACTTTGTTAGGATTTTCGCCTTCGCTCTCGCTTCTTGTGTCTTACTAGAAGAGCATCATGACCACGAGCAGAAAAAACATAAGACCCTTTGCAACATGGAGTGAGAGGAATAAAACCTCAAATCGTCTAGTTAAAGATATACATTTTATATCCGTTGAACTATGCACATTTCAGTAAAAATAAGGCTTTTGAAAGTTTGCAGATCGACAACACAATTGTTTGTAACCGTGACACGGTTCTGACTAAGTTATAAGTTTAGTAACTGTGATACAGAGCACAATCATAAACGTGTAATGGGTGCTGTAGCAGAAACAAATCACGTAGGAGATGCTAATATTCACCTAGTTTCAATGACAGATGGCATGGAACCTGGTGCAAATAGAAATGATCTTGGTAAATTACATGACACAATGTTGGATACCATGCATGCCCATGAAGCTTGAAGAGCTGACAAACACAATCAATAGATTAGGTGGTGAAGAACTTACCAGTGTTATTGCTGATGAGAGTCTTGGATGGGCTCTGGAAGTTGCTGTGAAGATGAGAAGCCGACGAGTCGCCTTCTCTCCAGCCTCTGCTGCAATGTTGGCTATGTTATTCACTATCCCAACACTGATTCAAGAGAAACTAATTGATTTTGACGGTAAGATTAACATCATTAGTTTCTTAATCCACCATACAAATTCACTTTCTTACCCAAACAAAGAATCTCAAACAATATCAGATTAACATCAATAATTCAAAATTGTCATTATACGTCAATGATACACAACGTAAAGCAAAGTAAACAATTTCTAATTCAAATATATATTTTCGAAACGTAATTGAACCTAATCTCTAATCTAACATTACATTTTTTTTTCCATTATGGACCAACCTTAATTAAAATTGTGTATGATACATTGTGAAATGTCTTGAAAAGCAAAGTAAAGGTTGTGAAGTGTGTGTTTTTGTTTGGGGGAGAAAATAGTGGTTAGATAGGAAGCACATGAGAGCATAATTAGACAAAGAAAGAGACATAGCAAAAGGGGAAAAATAAAAATAAAAGAATGGGATTTTTGAGAGGAGGCAAAGACCCCATAGAAATTGGCTTTAGCACATGCCATTTTGTCATAGTCTTCACTGTCCATGCAATGGATTTGTACAATTTGCAAAAATTTCCACTTCCCATCCACCATTAATGTTATGCCACTCTCCACTTTCTATTCCTGCTCTCCAGTGCTGTCCATTTCACCAAAAGCATAGAAGGTCGATACAAAGATGTATGTGGTTGATTAACGATGTGTTGGATATATCCACGGATAGAGTCACAGATAGACGACAAATCGAATGTATGATTGCAATGACATATAATTTGTATGCAACAACTACGTAGATTTAAAACATTTTAATAACTATAAAGAGAGATGATGAAATAATAATAAAATGTTCAAGCAAAGCTAAAATGTATTTTCGATTAGAAGAATGAATATCTATACAAATAATCACGTTTAACCACATAAAAATGGAATCTTTTGTTATAATATAGGATTTTTTAGAACCTGAAGCTCTTAGATATTAGAGAGTTTCAAACCAAATGTGCAACTTCCCTCCCCCAACAATCCAAGTGGGGAACTAAACCAGCAGCACTACGAATACTTTCAACGGAACGAGACATGCCCATTTATTATATAGTCAATAAAAATGAAATATAGAATTAGTCGGACTTCCCTTTCTAGGTTATCAAATACCAAGACTGGAGCACATAACATATGATAAAAGTAAACTAAAATTAGTTGACAATGTCAACCCCTATTCAAGTTTTATGGCTCATTTTGACTCACCTAAGGAATGTTTGGTCTACTGACTCCATAAAGTCGGTGTTAAACAATTCAATTCCATTCCATCAACGTCAATAACGTTGTGAAGTTTACACATATATCGATAAACTTCATCATCATAAGTCATAATTCTACCTCCAACATAAACTTCTTCACTCCAATATATTAACTCCTACTTAAAAACTTAACTCAATGCTCGAAATATCCCTAAGCCGAGTAAATAAGTTTTGTTGGGAAAGAAAGTTCCCTTTTCTAGGGTAAATGTGAAATTTTTAACCAAAAACTCTTCGTTTCATTTCTTTGCACTTTGGATTTTGATATAACTACTTTTGTATTCAATAAGGGTTGCAACTTTTGTCCCTATTAAAACATTCTTAGTATATTTTATGAGTAAAAAAAAGTCAATGAGGGTTGAGTTTTATATTTTTAAAATGTTTATTTTCGTCTTTAATCTCTTTAATAGTTTAAGTATATTCATTTTTAACATTCGTTCGTTTTGGTTCTAATACTTTTAAAAAGTGAACATTTTTGTTGCTTCATTTTCATTTTATTTTTAAGAGAATATGATATCACTTTTAAAAAATTCAGACAACAAAATAAACCAAAGTTAAAAGTACAATGATCAAAATGAAACATTTGGTCGTTGTACAACAACCTTTAAACCTAAATAATTAAATATAAATAAAGTATAACTTTGATTTGAGTTAGAACTTTTGTAATTTTTTTAAATTAAAAGAAATGTTTTTTTTTGTAAAAAAAAAAAAGAAAAAGAACCTAAATATATAAACAATATGTTTGATTTGTTGGTATATGAAATATAAGATTGTCCATGAAATTCCAGACATTTGGTAGGATACCAAACAAAGACTATACTTTCAATTTAAATAGCATACCAAATAAAGACCATGCTTCGAGATATGAGCCGAACATCCTCTTAGGTCTATAAACACAAAGCAATATTTTTCTACGGTTTCAAAACCAAAATATTTACAAATATAATAAAATGTTGTCGTCTAACCGTGATAGATGTTGATAGACTATTATCATCTATTACTGATAGATGTCTTTCATTGATTAACCAACCTTAATTTAACCGTAATCAATATACTTCCTCATTTCGAAAAATACTTTAAAAGAATTATCATAAGTGAACGAGAGCTTCAACTTTGTACCAACAAACTCGTTCATGTTTCCTTTTTCAAAAGATTATGGTTATTGTATGATTTTTTTTAAGCATTTAAAAATTTACGATTTTGCTATATTTGTAATTGAAGGTTTTTATCTAAAAAAAATTCACTTTCTATAAAAAAAAAAAAAACACTAATTGGATTTCGTCAAAATAAAGATAGTTCGATTGATATAAAACTTATACTATCGACCTAGCGAGACCTATCACACGTTTATAAAATAAAATTAAAAAATATAATAAAAAAATCCTTAGAAGGAAACTAACATGGCCACGAGGGAAGAAACAAGACAAAATGATCTATTTTCTTTGATTTTTTTTAATTTTATTTTTCTCTTATAATTACAGAAAGTAAAAAAAAAGAGAGAGAGAGGGAGAACTATGAAACGACGTCGTTTTGGGAGTCACTGCAGGCGGATCCAAAAAAATCAACCAGCTTCTGCAAAATAACGACCTGGGTTTTCAAAACAACAATGTAATCGGCGGTGTCCTTGAACAACTGATCCGTTTGGCGTGGTTGGCCGTGTCCGGAGCCGGATTGCGGCGGAATGAGGCTCTGCAGAGCTTCCAATTTGGTGGAGACGTTGGAGCAGCAGAGAGTCGAATCCCCAGGCCGGCCACCGACATTGTGACGGCGGTGGAAGCGACGGCGGGAATGGGTTAAAGATCGTTTGGTTCTTCTTCTTCGGTAATTTCTGAGAGGATTTGGAAGTGTGTTAGTTTTAGAGCTCATTGTGAGAGCCAATTTGGTCGCTCAATGTCATGGAGAAACCTTCCTTTAAGTAAACAGTAGGTTAACTCTTTGCCCCTCTACTTCACTTTTATTACCATTTTGCCATTTCCATGTCTTCAAAATCTCTCTTACTTTTCTTTATTTAAAATAAATAAATAAAAATATAGAGTTCTATCCTTCATTATTTTTGTTGTATTTATAATTCTTACTTAATTAAAATTCTCACTAACTTATACCCAAAACAAAATTTATTAATTAGTGCGTCTTTATGTTCATATGAAAAATATTTCATTAATTTTATTGTATGCTTAAATTTTATTATAGTTTTTAATCTCCTCAATTTATTTGTTTTGTTTTTGTTCTAGCTAAAAAGGTTTCGATTAAGAAAAAACTAATATTTGTAATCAATTTCGTAAAAAATTGTTAATCACAAAAAAAAACAACATTTAATTTAGAGTTATTTCCAAATACAATAAAAGAAATTAAAATATTTATAAAATACAATTTTAAAATAATTTTCCTTTAATATAAAATAAGATTGTCATTTTTTAAAATTTTGAGAGAAAAGAGAGGGTTGACGCAGTAATTTTGGAAGGAAAGGACCGCAATTTCTCGTCAAAAAAGCATGCTCCTCTGAGACGGCGCATGTGATGTCATGAATTCCAAATTTTATCTTCCGATATTACCCTCATAATGCAATACAAATTACAAGAACGAGAGGAAATGATTATAAGATAAGATAATGTCATAATATGACCTATAATTTTATCCCATTTTTTTTAAAAAAAAGAATATGTATCTATCTAATAATAATAATTATTATTATTATTATATATATACATTTATATATAGCAAAAGTCTATTAGATATAGATTTCCTTAATCTATATCCAACAGTTATTAGTAGCAGCTAGATAGGGTAGGGTAGGACGTAATAATGAGAAGAGAAGAGGGGCAAAAAAGAGAAAAATGGAAAAAGTGTATTAAGTGGGTGATCTAATTGGGGGAGATGTGGGTTATGGCTTCCCAAAAGGTTGAATGTGAATGTGATATGGGCCATCACAGCTAGCAAAGATTGAGAGAGAAATGAGGCACATGGGAAGGCACATGCAAAGAAGGGATTTTGGAGGGTAGCCTTTGAGCATGTGACAAAAGAGGGACAGTGCAGCAGCATGAAAATTGTACAACCATGTCCTACACATTCCCCCCTCCTTCCATGGACCTCATCTCATTTCGGTCCCTACATGTCCTCACTTTTTCTTCGTTTCGTAACGATTTTGTTTTCAAATCTAATCATATGTAATTTTAGTTTATGTATGTTTAACTACTCGAATATGTTGTGTTTGTCTTATAAGTGATTATCCTGTCTTAGTTGATGGATATAGTTGTCTATTTATTTTAATTATATAAATACAATTGAAGATTATATATATATATATACATTTTTGTTATATCGTAATTCTTATTATTTGAAATTGATAACAACAAATATGATGTATAAGTTCAAACTATATCAAATTAATTGTAAATTAATAAATACTCACGAGGAGGTCTTGAAACAATATGTAAATTTAAGATATTTTTTGGTATAAATCCTACAAAATAAACACAATAACCAAAATATTCATACAAAACAAACATGGTAATCTAAAGATGTTAGATATCTATAATTTTGTATATCTATATTTTCAAAAAACAAACGACCCCTTAAAGTCAACCGTACAGACCTTATATCGGATGAATTATGCTCAATTTAACAAAAGGTAACATATAAATAATACATTTTTCTATCTTCTTCACTCCATGAGTATAAGAAAATGAGTCCATTTCAAAATCATTACCTAGACGAGTTGGACATTCTTTCCGTTTTTTCGTTTTGCATTTTTAAAATTTAAAGCATATTTTCTCTCTTTTTCTTACAATAGTTTGCATCTTTATAAAGTATAATAAATTAATTTTTAGCCAAATTCTTATAACAAAAATTACTTTTTCAAAAATTAATTTCTTTTAGTTTTCAAAATTTCGCTCCGTCCTTAAAACATTAATAGAGAAAAGTAGATAATAATTATATTTTAAAATTATAATTTAATCCAATTATAATAGTAATTAATATTGTTTAATCTTTGTTGTCATCACATATATATACAAGGCAATCTACTTTTCCATTCAAAGTCAAAGGTTTTGAAGCAAAATGATTTTGATTAATTGGTATTAACTTTCAAACTTTAACCTTAACCCTTTTTTTCAATACAGAGAATTTGAACCATGGACTTCTTGATTCTCAATATACGCTGACGTCAGTTGAATTAAAGTCTTGTTCAGTACCAATCGTGTCAATTAAAAAATAATTCAACTAATTAAGACTATATCCAACATGATCGTGTAGTGTTTAAACCTTGAGCGAAGAACTAGCTCTCCTTCTTTTGATTATTCGATCATCACAAGATAACTTTATCTAATTCTCTTCTTAGAGTTCTACTTCGAAGATTTTTTAGAATTTGTTAATCAGAGCTTCAAATAATCAGAATTTTTTTAATTAATATAGTAAAATATCACAACTTATGTACGATGGACTTACGTAAATATATATATAAAATTAATGGGAGGCAAGAAGGATGGGTGGATGATGGGTTTAAAGAAATAGTATAATGTGTTTTTGAGTGAAACAAAAAAGAAGAGTTGGGGGTAAAAAGGTAAAGTGGGACAGGAGATGTAATGAGAGGCATTGTTATGAAATGAAACATATTCTCTCTTCTTTTAAACATTCTTTTCATAAATATGGCCCCACTTGTTTTGTCTATTGTGTAACAATTTTCTCCCTCCTCTCTTTTTTCTTCATCCTTTTCTCTCTCCTCTCTTTTCCCCCCACTTTCTTCGTATCTTTTTAGGGTTTGAATCCAAATGTAGCATAACCAAACCAAGGTCGGGTCTACTGATTTGTAATAAAACTTCATTGTGGATCAAGTGTTATGAACTTAAATCGCAAATGTATTTGGATAACTTTTGATCGCCTTCAATTGAAATTATGAATTTTGTCAAATTTACTGTTACATCTACTTCTGATGGTCAAGTGGTAATGGTAACAACAAAGATGTTAAAATTGATTGTTTTTTTAGCTCTAACAATTACAATAATGGTAGCCGTTACAGTAGCTATAACGATAAAGATACCGATACGACATAATTCTCAGGCGCGATCGGTTTGAGCACTCTTAATTCATGAATCAGATTGAGTCATTTCATTATAGATTTGGATGTGGGCTCCATGTGTCAGTACTACTGCAAAACACTAGTAAACAACACCAAAAGTTATCAAATGAGGTTCACCTTTTTTTTCTTTCATTTATCTATTACGTGGCCTACAATATTTACAAATATTACGCAATGTCATTGTCTATCAGTAACAAATATTAATAGACTACCATCATTCATCACTAATACTTTTTACAAAATGAACTAAAATATTTACAAATATAACTAAATAATTTTATTCTATTTAAATCTCCATATATTCAAATGTCTAAATTCAATACTCTATTTTAAAAAAATTAAAATGAGCCCTTATAATTAGTTTCAACCTAATTCTTAATCTAGATTGATAAACAAATAATAAAATAAAAAATTATTTTAAATGACAAAACTGTTGAAAATAATACTAAATCAAGATAGAACAAGATACACTATTATTTAAGTCTATCAATACAGAGACAGTAGTTTATCGCAGTTTATCATTGATAAATTATGATATTTTGCTATATTTGTAAATATTTTGATTCATTTTTTTATATTTGAAAACAACTTTAATAATATTATTCTAAAGTTTAAAAAATGAAAACTATATTGGAGACTGTCTCTTAAGAATAAAACTATTAGAGACTAATTTCGTTTAAATGTTAAGAACAAACCAACAATACTTATTAAATTTGGATAAAAATAGGAATTTTAGAAATAATGTGAACTAAATAATATTTAAACCCATGTGTTAAACTTGATGAAAAAAAATTAGAAGATGATTAGTATGTTTCAATTAATATTTAATTTAGTTTCTAATTTAAATTTAAAAATTTAAATAGTTAATTAATCTTATTTTCTTGTAAAGATATAAATAGATAATTTAAGTTTGTTCCGGGTTATCTTTGGCCTAATTAATTGAAATAGGGTCGACTAGATAAATAGCAAATTGAAATAGGGTCGACTAGATAAATAGCAAATATTAAGGTTTAGTTTGGACAAATAGCAAAAAAAAAAATTATAATTGTAAAAATGGCAAAATCGAAAAAAAGAAATAAAATACATGTATAAAATTTTCAAAAATGCCCCTATCCCTAATAAACTCTTTACCTTCTCGTTACAATCATCATAAAATTCAAAATACTCTATCACTAAAACACTATTCCCCAAACACATTATCATTAAAACACTCTCTCTCAAACACATCTTCTAACCTCACATCTTCCAACAACCTACCCAACCCCAAAATTTTCTAAACCTTCAAATACTCCCAAAGTCAATTCGTGGACAACAACACACGACTAGGCTAGCGGTAGCTTGGATAGGAGACCGGCGGACAGGAGCTCACGAAACGACGTACAACAGTGCTCTCGTCGGAGGGAGATGCGCGGATGACGACTCGACAACGGCTTCGTACGCGAAGGGCGACGTTCAAGGCGACTGGCTGTAAAA
>JBBPDJ010000026.1:1520044-1572005 GCA_037974625.1 Cucumis cinereus
TTATATTTCGAATTCAAATAAATCTAATTAGATATTAATTTTAAAAACTAATATATTTAACTGAATCTAGAGTGATTAAAAAATTATTTCCGGATAAAATACGTGGTAATTTAATATATAATTATAACCGTATTTCTGCATTTATTTAAACGAATATGTTTCGTGCATCCTATTTAATTCCGAAATACTAATAAGTTGAAATAATTACCTTAATATGTGATATTTAATTGAATTATATATAGAATTTAATATATCTAATTAGATATTAATTGATGTTTGACTAAACACCATAATTTTAGGGTGTTGATTTTATTATAAGGAAATATCTTTAAAATTTTGAATAATAAATAGATAATTTTAATTTAAAATAATTTAAAGTTATTCTATCTTTTGAATATATAATTATAACCACAAATAAGGAAATACCTTTAAACGTATGTATATAAAGAAAATTTTTTAGGGATTTGATTGTTTTATAAGAAAATATCTTTAAAATTTCAAATAATAAATTGATAAGTTTTATTTAAAATAATTGGAAGTTATTCTATCTTTTGAATATATCTAATTATAACCATAAATAAGAAAATATCTTTAACCGTAAATAAAAAAATACATTTAACCGTATATAAGAAAAATATCTTTAAGGATTTGATTCTTTTATCTAATCAAATTCCATAGTTTTAGGGATTTGATCTGTTTATTCTCATACGTGCTTCCATTCTCAATATTTCAATACGAAAAAGTTGAAATAATCATCTAAATATGTCGGATTTTAATGAAATACATATAGAATTAAATAGAAAGTGTAATTATTATTTCAATAATTACCATATTCTTAGTTTTTTTTTATTTATATTCGGAACTACAATGTATATAATTATATAATCAATAAAAAAAATTCTAAATATATCTAAAACAATTAAATATGTACTAATTATCTAAAATACATCGTATCTAAATATCTAACATTTAATAGATAAGAATCTGTGAAAACCACTATACGCGAAATACACCCTCATTAAAAACTAAAACCAAGGCCGTGAAGGGTAAAATTAGAATATTGAAATTTTGGAAAATCGATTATATCGAATGTTACCATTTTTCTTATTATTATTTTTTTTTTGCCATTTTTCCAACGACTTCCCTTCTATTTTGCCATATATCCGAATTTCTCATTGAAGTATGGGTTTGGTTGGTCTTGGGCCAAAATAGTACTTTTGCACTCAATTGAATTTGACCCAAATGTATGATTCAATTTGGTCCACTACCCTATTTGATGAAAATATGTGACATTATCGTAATAAATCATCTTCAATTTTAATTTGAAACAAACATCAACTCGTAATTAGTTTTATGTTTATTTGATTTCATCGAGAAATGACATGTAGATTTGCAATTTGTTAAAATTTAGCATTTAACAACTATTTGCTACACTCACAAACCAATTCTACTATTGTCTAGTTGATATTTTTAAAATATAACAAAATGAATCAAAATATTTATAAATATAGTAATTTTTTTACTTTTTATCGTGATAGATTATGATAGATCCAGGCTATGATGGACTCATATGACAATTTATTAAATTTTGTTATATTTATAAATATTTTTAACTTTTTTTATTTAAAATGGTTTTAAAAGAACAAAAAAAAAAGTTTTTTACGATTAATGTTTTGTTTTTGTTTGTTTTTTTTTTTTTTTAAAAAAAAGGAGAAATCCAAAAATGTAACAAAGGCCAAGCCCAAATGAACAGCTACTATAAAATGCGGGTAACCCTAGCCCAGAGTTACTCTTTCTCTTTCTCTCGATCATCTCCACTCGCTCAACAATGGCGACGGCAAAGACTGTGAAAGACGTTTCCCCTCACGAATTCGTGAAGGCCTACGCCGCCCATCTCAAAAGATCCGGGAAGGTATTGTTTTTTCATCTCTACTTTGAATTTGTTGATTTGATGGCTTACAGAACCTTAATGTGGATTGAAGTTAGTATTCTATTACGTCAATTCGTCATGTGCTCCTGTTTTATATGAATTTTTTAATTCATACTGGACTAGTTGGTTGGTT
Organism: Cucumis cinereus; assembly: GCA_037974625.1. NCBI lineage: Eukaryota > Viridiplantae > Streptophyta > Magnoliopsida > Cucurbitales > Cucurbitaceae > Cucumis > Cucumis cinereus. The sequence continues at coordinate 1,522,108 of JBBPDJ010000026.1, forward strand.
TCGTAATGCCCCTAGTTTTGTTACTTGATTTTGATTCGGATACTATGAATAGTCAGCATCCTGTGCTTGTTGATAAATCGATTAGGATTAGTTTTAACTTGCTATTCTATATTCAATAATTCCCAAGCAGGTTGAACTTCCTCCCTGGACTGATATAGTTAAAACTGCAAGATTCAAAGAATTAGCACCTTATGATGCTGATTGGTATTATCTGAGAGCTGGTCAGTGGCCTTTTTTCATCCTTTAAAATGAATTGCTTGCTGCTCATTCATTGTCTTATGATCACTTTTTCAAACTTATTCAGCGAGCATGGCTAGGAAAATATACTTGAGGGGTGGACTTGGTGTGGGGGCTTTTAAGAGGATTTATGGTGGAAGCAAGAGGAATGGGAGTCGCCCTCCACATTTCTGCGAAAGCAGTGGTGCTATTGCTCGTCATATTTTACAACAGTTGCAGGAAATGAACATTGTTGATGTTGATCCTAAGGGGTGAGTACAAAGTTCTTATACATTTAGCCTTTACATTTGATGGTTCAAGTTTATTGTCAATTGATTGTACTTGATGATAGAACCAAGCTCTGTTTTCTTACACCGATTTCAAATCATTTGAACCAAAGTTATAAATTTAATCTGATCTAGGTTAATGTTGGTGTCGATCCCAAGGAATGAGTACTGAGTGCTTGTAGGTTTAGCCCTTACATTAAATGGTTTAAGTTTAATGCCCATTGGTTGTACTTGATGATTCAACCAAGCTCTGTTTTTTTGCACTGATTTCAAGTCATTTGAGAAAGTTATAATTTTAATCTGACATTGGTTAATGTTGATGTCGATCCCAAGGGATGAGCACTGAGTTCTTGTAGGTTTAGCCCTTACATCTAATGGTTCAAGTTTAATGCCAATTGATTGTACTTGTTGATTCAACCAAGCTTTTTTTTGGCACTGATTTCAAGTCATTTGAACCAAAGGTGTATCTGATATTAGTTAATCTTGATGGATATCTTTTTTTCTCTCCTGATGTGTTTGCAGTGGTAGGAGAATCACTTCAAGCGGTCGACGGGATCTTGACCAAGTTGCTGGCCGGATCGTTGTTGCTCCTTGATTGATGAAGATAAATCTGTGTTTGTTGATGAGATACCACCGTGAAAATTTTGGACATTCAGAATGAAGATAAGCTTACTCTCATGTTTTCATGGGTTTTGGATGGTTTATTAAAAGTTCATTTTCATTTCCTTGGTCATTATTTATGAGTTCTTAGGATGAAATATGTTTTTTTTTCAATGCTATCAGCAGTAGCGTGGTTGATGCTTAGAAACAGACCTTTTGTAGTAATTTTTTGACATATCATATCAATTATCAATAGAGTTTGCTGTTTGTGTACTCGATTTTTTTTTCATTTTTTGTAATACATCAACTGATTGGACGCCCCTACCTAATATCAGAAGTTAACATCAAATCGATGATTAAAAGAAATTCACCTTCACGTAATTTCAGTTCAAGTTTTAAAATTGCTTTATTTTAGTTTTTGAAAAGTGGACTTCAAATTCATCAAATTGCTTTAAAATGTGAGTTTGATATTTGGATTCTTGAATCAAATAAGTTTGATATTTGGATTCTTGAATCAAATAAGTTTGATATTTGGATTCTTGAATCTTGTTTTCTTTTTGAAGTACATCGAAGATCTAGAGACATGGTTTCTTTATATATTCATATGTAAATTTTGTTAAAATTTGGACGTTGTTTGACTGTAAAAGGTATAAGATGCACGCACCCCACTAATTTATGTACATACCACTTCCATTGATTATTTGATGTACTATTAAATGATTTATTAATTTATTAAATATTTATTAGGTAAACGATTCATGTAATCCTTAAAAGTCCCTTATTGAAGCCGTTTTTCATACTACCTTATTACTGAAAATTTGCTCCATTTTTGTATTGGATTTAGGAGTTAAAAATCTATCATTGTTCTTTTGTTACTTGGAGAGAGGGAGACCAGACAAGCATAGTATTCTGGAGAGAGAGAGAGCAGATAAGGCATAGTATTCTGTGTAGGCGAGCAACTATAATCGGTTGCCCCATTTGTCATTCTATATCAGCAGCTTTCACAAAGAATACAAAACTAAACCCATTATTTGCTTATTCAGAGGGAGATAGAGACAATGGGAAACACTATGTCACAGAATTTTAACACACAATTGTTTCTTCGACCTTTCTTCTTCTTCTTCTTCATGGTTGAAACTGAAAGGTATAATGGCTCATATCATTCCATGACAAGCAGGACTTTATCTTCTTCTGTTGTGGGATATGGAACTTTGGTTCCTTAGGTATTGTTGGAAGCTTTGCCGACCTTTTTGATAACACAAAAAATTAAAACCCCTTTATGACATTTTGTTTCTCAGATGAAATCGAAACTTAAACCAACTTTTCTTTATGTATGCATATGTGTATGTACCTTCTAGGAATGAAGGGCCTATCAAAATAAGGCATTGGTTGTGCCTTTGGAACCAATTCCTTTCTCAACCTCCTTAGTTCTTCCTCCTCAGCCATCTGTTAATTAATCACAAAATCCAAACAAATCAACATATAATATCAATTGAATTGATTAGTCATTTCAATTTTATTTTCTTTACCTTTTGTTGCTTCTCTCTTTCCATCTTGTATTGTTCTATCACAGACAATTTCTCTGCTACCTTCATTTACAAAAACAAACATGGATTGATGAATTTGGGTTGCAGGCCATAATTATCATATTACTTTTCATAAGGGATTAATAGAAAGTTCTTTCTGAGATCCACCTGATGATCGAACTCTGCGCGTTCTACTGCCCTTACATCACTGTGGAGAACGAGATCTACTGGTCTTGTAATTTCCTTCACTGGAGGTTTCACAAGGCACTGCAAATGGAAATGTACATTTTTTTTAAGCATTAGTGGGATTCAAGAGCTGAAGTTCAGTTCAAAACATGAAAAAGGGTTATATGTGAATTATTGAAGATTTTTTTTACCTCTGGTTCATCAGTTGTCCATGGAAGACCTTGAGCAACTGGTATTCTTTGTCTTTCTTCCTCTATCATTGTTTCTTGTACCCTCTTCAGAAATTCTTCTTCCTTCTCCTTTCCTCTTTGCTGCAAATTCAAAAAGAAACAAGGAAAGCAAACATTGTGATTTGTTCATTAAGCTGAAACTTTCATGGTTCAGAAATTGACAAATAAAGATAAACATCAAAACATAAACAATAAAGAATCAATATATGGATTTACGTGATTACTAATAATATATTAGCTAAGTCTACAAGAGACGCCTGTACCATTGGAGAATTTATAATTATATAGCACAGTTGTCTACAGGTAAAAAACATAAATAATGAAAAGATGACAAATACATTTGAAGGGTAGATAACAGATTTAATGCGTTCCAATAATTTCTATTTTCTTTACCTCTGTTCTAAGCTTAAATGGCTTCTGCCTAGTGACTTTCAGCTGCTTTTTCTTCCATCTACTTCCACCAATTGTGCCTGCAGATTCAGCGCTCTGAAATTCAAAATAGTCGTTACAATTAGCAATCAGACCATTCAACAGTTCATTAGCAATGATCTTCACACAAAAGTCTTTACTTACATTTCTCCTGCTTCTTCTACCCCCATTCCTGCTTGAAATACTGAAGTTTGAAAGAAAACAACAAGAGTTAGCCTATAATAACACAATGGATTCATTCTCTTCAAATATACACTAATGTGGTAAAAGTAACTAGGGTACCTTCCACGGGATCCGTCCCAAGAAGAAGAAACTGAAGCTCGAGAATCCAAACCGAGATTTTCCGATGTCAGAAAAAGCTCTGACGGGCAAAACGAAGAAGACGATTCGATAACCTTTGGAGGAGGTAATCCTGGCAGTGCCCATTTCATCACCTTGCTCTTCTCTTCAATGGGCTTATCTTGGTTTTCTAATTGCTTCTCCTCATTCTCATCAGTCACCTCTTTTGCAACCTGTATAGTTCTTAGTTTCTCAAACGCCATTACCAAATGCTTTACTTTCCCGGATCCTGTTTCTGGAACACTATTCCTTGCTGTCTCCAACAGCCTTTCTCTTCGCCTCTTGATTATCGAACTACTTACTTGTTCAGGAGATGCGCTCTCTCCATTAACATCATGATTCTCTGTTTCAACCCTGTCTTCATTTTGAAGGTCTTGAATCATCAATTTCCTCTCCATGTCTTCTTCAAGTTCAATCTCAGCCCTAATTTCCCCTATCCCACCATTCTGATTCTTGAAAAACTCCTCCTGAGAAGCTCTCAGAGTCTCATAAGCCAAACACAAACACTTCTTCGAATCAATCCCATTTTTAACTTCACACTTACAATCCGTCTTAGACTTCCCGGATTTCTCCTTTTTTGCATTCTTCTTCGCCACCACAAACTTCCTTTCCCGGATCTTGTACTTCGGTGAGTTCAAAACCGCACTAGGGTTTCTCGCAGCCGATTTCTGAGCCGTCTTTGCAGATTTCAATAAAGGAGAAGATTTCGAGAGCTTCGGAACTGGGCTAATCGTATCATTAACATTCGGATTCATATTCTCGGAATGCCTCGAAACTTCTTGAATCATCTTCGATCTAGATCCCGTTGATTCTTTCACAGGGGTCACTGTTCCGCCGTTCTTGCCGATTGAACCCATTTGCCGGAGACTAGAATACAGATCAGAAAATGGTTAGAAATTGTCGCCGCCGGTGAGGGGGGGGGGTCGATTCGATCGTCTTCAGAAACGAAAGAGATTTGAATTGAAAGGATATATTCGAAACGAAGGGGGAAAAATGGAACGTTGAGAAGAAAACGCTCTGTGTAACGGCTAGTATTTGTGGGCCGTTAGATTAATATTTAAAAATGTGTTCAGTTTTGTGACCGTTGGATTAACTCTAGTGGAGCTTGGTTTTGATGGATTTAACTTACTCTCTTAAAAACCGTTGTGACAATGACCATTGAGCGAAAAGAGGCCCAATGATGAGTATGCTATTACAAATTTGTCCTTTTGCTAATTTACTGAAATTATTATCCGATTAAATTATAAGTTTAGTTGAAATCTGTTCTAGGACTCACTGACTTCACGATAATATAGATTTCTAGTTAAATATGGTCTTCAATCTAACATTTTTTAGAGCAACAATTGTGGTGCTCTAGAATGAAATGTCATGCCAAGTATAATTGAGCTAAGCTCACTTTTGGTCAATTTTACACGACATATTAGTTGTTTATAAATACATGATTAGTTGGTTTAGATGTTTTAATTAAAAAATCGATTTAGTTTAACTACATTAAAAGGTTCGAACCCTCCATTCCATGTTGAACTAAAAAAATAATAAGGTCATATACAAAAGTAAACATACTCGATTGAATTTAACATAGACTACCTTCATTAAAGTTGATAGTTTGAATCTCCCTACTCCCATTTGATGTATTAGGAAGGTTATACAAATGAAAGTTAAAATTTTATTTTAAACTTTTTAAAATATAGAGATTAAATAGACTTGATGTCAAATCGTTTAGGGGAATATCATATAAAAGCTAAGGTACTTAGAGGTTTAGAAGCCAAACTCACGATTTATAGTTACATCATGCTATTCCAAAGTACCTACTTTGATGTAAATATCTAGTAAGTGCGTTTTTAGAAAATACGAGACAAAATAAAGTACTTAGAAGTACTAAAGATAAAATCTAAAGGAATCTCTCAAAGACTGTAGGGCCCATGATTAAGTATTTTGAAGTTATGATCCAAACGAGAGGCTTGCAATCATCCCAATGTTTGATTTTAAGAAAATCATTGTAGAATCTGACTGTTTAGAGGTGGTTAACCTCTTGAATGACATAACTACCACTGACCTCATTCAGATGTCCTATCTAATTAAGAACACAAATGCTTAAGATCATGATTTTGGAGACATCTCATTTACTCACATCTTTTAGTGGTACAACATTTTTAGTGTATTCTCTAGTGAAAAAGACTTTGAATGAGCAAATATCTTCTCTTCTTTGTACTTCAAACCTTTATTGTTGTTTCTTTTTGTTGTCTCTTGATGTTGTTCTTTTGCATCTTTGGTTTGTAAAATAAACGTTGTGATTGCTATTTGTAAAAAAGACTTTAGATTGAGGTGTTTTGGTGATGTAAACATGTGTGGGTTTTTTAAGAAAAAAAAAAATCTTTTTGTTTCAAATTTATTCGATATCTAATAAAACTAAAAGTATATGCTCTCGATTGATAAAGTATAATTTCTCTTCAAGTTGGAGAAGGGTAAAATGACTAATTAAAAGACATCCAAATATATATAATTATATATATATCAGACAAACGGACTATCTAAATTATAGAATAGTAGAAGCGACAAATTTGTTGTACTAAAAAATCTATAAATAATAGACGAATGGACTATCTAAATCATGTAATTGCAACTAGCCGGAGATCGTTTTTGTTTGTACTAATAAAATTTGAACGGGAGACCTTCTAGTTTTTAGCACATATAGATGTTAGTTGAACTTAGTTCTTGTTGATATTTTGAGATTGTTTTTACTATTAAAAAAAATGAAGCACAAGTGAATATTAGAATTTGTATAAACTACAATAATAGAAATTCTATATTCGAATCTGCTGTCTAATTGTTGTACTAAAAAAATTATAAACAATAATTTTTAAAAAAATACTAATAAAGAAAAAAAAAACATAAAGTTCACCAAAATCGAAGTCCTTTCTTACACGATCATTCGAATCTGCTGTCTAACTGTTGTACTAAAAAAATTATAAACAATAATTTTTAAAAAAATACTAATAAAGAAAAGAAAAAAAAAACATAAAGTTCGCCAAAATCGAAGCCCTTTCTTACACATCGATCGTGGTAGCTCTCTTTTCCTGTTCTTCACTTCCAAACCACCATTTTCCCCCAAAACCCAAACCCTCGAAGAATCTCCATCCCTATTTGACCGATCAAGCTTCAAGGTTCAAGGTTCAAGCCTCCAATGGCCTCTCATCACCATCCCCATCCCCATCAACCCCATTTTCACCAATCCCATCTTCCCTTCGCCTGTTGCTGCTGCTGCGGCGGCGGCGGCGATTTCACCACTACCTGTTTCCAAACCCACCACCCCTCTCCTCACCTACCGCCATCTCCCTCCGACCCTCTTCTTCAAGCTCTTGCTTCTCAAATCCTTCAATCCGCCCAATCTCACCAATACCCAACTCTCCGTTCCCAAAAATTTCAATCACATTATCCATTTCTCAGTCCTCAAAATCAGAAGAAACATGAAATTCCTCAAGTCCTCCACCATTCTACTGTCTCTTCTCTTCTCTCCCGCATCGAAGCTCTTGAATCCTCTCTCCCTCGTGTTTTTGCTTCTCATCTTCCTTCCCAATCTCTCCGCCATGTTGCTGCCAGTACAATCCAAACCCATTTTCGAGCGTTCCTTGTTCGCAGATCCCGAGCTTTCAGCGAGCTTAAAGATCTCGCCATCATCAAGTCTAGATACGAGTCTCTACAATCGTCGTTTTCCAATGGATTGTACTTAAATCGTAACGCCATTTCTCTCGAAATAATGGATTTTCTTCTCCATCTCGATTCCATTCAGGTAATTTAAGTTTGGTGGGTGCTTTTTATTGTTCTTCTACTTTTATTGTAGTTGATTTTTTTTCAATGATCTTCTTCTCAGGGTAGTGATCCAATGGTCAAAGACAGCAAGAAGAACCTTATCAGAGATTTGGTTCAGTTCTTGGAACGAATTGATAACTTTGCTGTGAAGAAGAGGAACGGACTTCCAAATCTGAGGTTAGGCCAAAATGTTAGTAAATCTAGGGTTTCTTCTAATTCTAAGCATAAATGCTATGAGAATCAGAAGGAAACTATTGAGAAATTAAAGAACAGAGTTGAAAAGATTTGTGAGCGTTCGAGAATTCTTGAGAATAATGTGAAAGAAGAGGAGGAAGAGTTGGAGGAGTCCCCTAGGATCACTACCAAAGAGAAGAATCAAACTCGTATTCGTAACCTTGCAAAAAACCATCAAATTCTTCAACCTAGAGTGAAGAAAAGTGTTAGATTTGCTGAGAATGGAGACTTATCTAGAGTTTTAGGTAGCAAGAGTCCACATGAAGATTATGGGGTTATGGATGAAAGAGATTCAAGTGATGAACTTGTGGAGGATACTTGCAATGAAGCAATGGAGATCAAGGAATTTTCTGAGGAAGCTGAGGATGATGAAGAAGGACATGGAGATGGAGATGGAGATGGCGAATCTCCAGAGGCCAGTGATGGAGAAAGAAACCATAGAAGGAAGATGATGATTAGTAACAACGGAGGTTCTGCATTCAGTGCTCCTTTACCTTTGAAGATGGAGAATAAAGCTGATTTGATGAACAGAAAGTCTATGAAAATTTTAGGATGAGCATGTAAAACTTTAACCAATTTGTTAGCCTTTTTGTTTTTTAGATTTGAAAATCTTTATTGGTTATGGTATGATCATCTGGTTTCATGAATGTGATTATCTATCTTGTTTTGATATCAAAATACAAGAGGCTTATTTGGTTTCTTGTAACAAAGAACACCCTCTTAGACCACTAACTTGACTGTGTTTTTGTGTAAATGAACCCTCACTTTCTATTTGTTTCATCCTTTTGGTTTGTCCTTTCGTTGAACGGACGTGTTCCAGACCATGAACCACGGACGTGTTCTAGACCAAGAGGTTCATGGTTCAAACTTCCACCCAAAACCCCACTCTCAATTTCTTTTAAAAGGAAAACCACCACTAAGATCTGGAAGTATACATAGATACATATGGATATATATATATATTATATATGCATGTGAACAATGAAACTATGATATTTTGTATTTCTAGAATTTCTTTTGTTAAACAAAAGAAAGAGATCCTTAAAAAGTTGAGACTTTAAAGTTCTCTGTCTTCCTTGGATTCTTAGGATTGAAGTATTATTATTTTTATATATATAAGGAGAGTACGATTAATTTTTTTTTTTAATTTCTTTTCGTAATACGTCGATTGCTGGATGTAAGATTAAACCTCTAACCTCGTGATAAGAGGTCATGTCACTTTGGAAGGAATCTAGTTAAATTACAAGTTTAGTTTGAAAAAAATTGTTAGAATTTAGAAATTATAGGTCTTAACATTTGGAATTCACTTTTTATGCTGTGATAAATTTTCATAAATAGTTTTTATAGTTCGATAAAATTCTCCTAAATAAATTATACCGAACGAATTAAAGTTAAATTATAATTATAGAGTCCATTTCTAACTTTCTCAAAATTATAGTAACTAAATTTGCAATTTATCGACGTGGATTTTACCTAAGACTTACAATTTCTTTGTCATCATTAATTTTTTTTGAACTAATAGGTTTGTGATATATTCAATTTATTTTAGAAAAATTAATTGTCCTAATAAGATAAAAAGAATAATTGTTTTAAAGGACAAAAATAATAAAAATATTTATAAATATAGCAAAATTACTATAGATAGAACATAAAATTTTGCTATATTTATAAATATTTTTAACATTTTTGTTATATTTAAAAATAATCTTCAAATATTATTTAACTGAAAAATTGCAAAATAAATATACATTAGTTCGTTGAGGTTGAAAGTTTAAATTCATTATAACTAATTAAGACGTCTTGAGTTCCAAACTAATTTACTACGAGTTTTCAATATAAAAAAAAATATTTATTGTAATTTAAAAAATAAAAAGTAATTAAAAAATCTGTTAACTCTGGTCCACTCCATCTAATTATAAATTAAAAAATATATAAAAAAAGAAAACGTAAAGAATACCGATAACATTATTACAACTAAAATAATTGGAAGAAATAAATCAATCAAACTTATAATAATACATAAATGAAAATCTCCGCTTACCAAAAAAATGGTTCCTTTAATTGCATTACACCAAACCTAGCTCTCTTATTACAGATTCTTACTTTATCTCATTCATTCCCCAGAAGATGAATTGTTTTAGATCGAACTCATGATGAATCGCCCACAAAATGCTCTTCGAGAGTGATGAAATTTCAAAATCTCAGGATTTTCTTCAACATTTTCGATTATTGGGTAAGAATAAATCACCAATTTCTAGCCTAAACCCAATTGGAATCCCTTCGTTCTTGCTCATTGCGGTATTTAAGAACAACCCACAAAAAGAAAGGAAAAAGAAACCAATTTGAAGCAATCCCAGAAGAACAAATTTGGCTCTTTATGTGGGTATTTGCGTTAATGGGTTGTCGGTCGATCGATTGATGGGCAGTAGTTTAAGACTGCTGGAGGTGGTATCAAGAGGGAGGAGATTCGATGGCGCTATTTGGGTAGTGATTATTTCAGGTAAAAGTGGCGACCTGAAGAAGAAAGTGCGGAGAAGACGATGCGGCTTCATTTTTCGCCTAGCATGAGAAGCATCACGGTCTCGAGTAGTAATGGGTTTATTGACTTTATGAAGATCAAAGTTGCAGCTCGTCATATTTCTTATCGAACCCTTTTTCACACTATTCTCGTTCTCGCTTTCTTGTTGCCATTTGTCTTCATTCTCACTGCTGTCGTTACGCTTGAAGGTGTCAACGACTGCTCCTCTCTGGGTACTGTCAATGAACTTATTTCTGTTTCTGTTTACAAATTTGTTTTTCTGGTTAACGTTTATATGTTAGTGATGTCTTTTTAATCTGATTGTGATGGATCTATCTGCTTTTTGGTTGTGCAATTATGAAAGTTTTATGTCATGATGTTGGACATTTCAGAGTCCACTGCAGAAGCTAATTGATTTTTTTTGTTTTATTTTATTATGAGATAACCATAGATGACGAATCAAATTTATATTTTATGAAGTTTTGTTTTGTATTTTGTATATTTTGGGGTCAAATTCTTATCTAGGCTATAATTGAGGCTAAGTTTTCTTGTGTACATCAATCATAACTAATTTCAATGAGGTTTATCAGTGATGCAAATGACCCTTAAATTCTGATGATTAGCTAATTGGCATTTCATTATTCATTTCTATTAATTATAGTAATCTGTGTCCTTAGTTCCCTTCTTTCTGGTTGCTAGATTGTTTTGGCAGGACATGGGGACCTCGCCTTCTTGGTAGGGTTGATGCTTCAAAGGTGATGACCTGATTCATGTTTTTATTTTGCTTTTCATGGCCTTTTGTTTTTCAGTATTTACTTTTTGGACTGTTTCAAATTCTGTTTTTGTTACAATCAAAGCTTTATTGTTGAAATTGGCAATCGTATGCAGCAGAGGTTGGTGAGTGAATTTTACAAAGTATTCAACCAAGTTAGTACTGAGGAAATACCAGATGGTCTAAAGCTGCCAGATTCCTTTAGTCAGTTAGTTTCAGAAATGAAAGACAACCGCCATGATGCAAAAACATTCGCTTTCATCCTAAAGGCCATGGTATGTTAAGTTTATTAATTTATTTCACTCTATGGTAAAGAGAAAAAAGTCAACCGGGGCCCAAGGTTATTCATATTTTTATGCCCTGCAGAACCTCATGAGGTGAAAAGTGTAATGGAATGATTGGATTAAATTCAATAAACCTGCCAAAATTTGGAGTGTTTGTTAGCGATCATCTTATTTCTTAAAAGCTGATTATGGCTTATAGTCTATCGATAGGTATGCATTTGAGTAACCCAGGAAATATCAGTATCCTCACTTCTTTATCTAATATATGTATAGGAAACAAAAGTTATTTATATAAGCTATACGTTAATAAGTAGTTCTACTTTTGATATGCAGCAGTATGTTAACTTTCAACGAAGGTGCCCCTTCTTGAAAGGTGAACCCTCATTGTTCATTGTTGTGTCTAGGTGCTGTAGATATGCAACTATCATGGGTTGACCTAGTGGTAAAAAGGAGACACAGTCTCGATAAATGGCTAAGGTTAAGAGTTCAATCCATGGTGGTTACTTTCCTAGGAATTAATTTTCCACGAGTTTCCTTGACACCCGAATGTTGTAGGGTTGTCACTTTTAAAAAATAAATGAGCATGAAGGCATGCGCAATATTTCCTTTGTGATCTTTAGCTGGAGGATGCCAAATTTTGGGTTTTCTTAGGTTTTTATATCCTTTGTAAGAAATTGTGAAAGCATTATTAATGGAATCCCTCAACTTAGATTGGGCCTTAGAAGAAAAGAAGGAAAACCATAGAAGGAAGTTGAAACCGTCCTTCGATTATTGAGTTGGAAAGTAATAATGGTTGTTTTAACAGATTTCTTGAAACTGGTTGGAGTTGGTAGAATCCTCCAAAGTAAACTTTATCTGTGGATTTCTTTAGATAGGGGGCTGTTAATGACAATAAGAAATTTTGTAGACCACAAAGTGAGCAGGGACCAAATGAAGAAAAGGAAACCTTCAAGATATGGAATAAATGGACATCATGAAAAGAAATGATCAGATTTATTTACCAAGCTCTTCTGCCGTTAGAGAAGAGAGTGTAATGTCCTACGCTGAGCCTATAGGAACAGAGAATTTCTTCCAAAGGAAAAATCCAAGAATCTTGTAGAGAATAAATATTGTTGAATAACTAATTAAGTAAAAACTGAGTGTGTTTAGACTTCATTCAAAAGGAACTTCAAAATATTTTAATGGTTACTAACCTAAGTACCCAATAGATATGCTATCTAGTTTATCTTTTGTACGGACATTTATTCCATCCATAGCTGGAGCATTTGGAAAGAATTATCTTCAACTCATCCATAATTCAAAGAGATTAGTTCCAGTACATATCACTCAACAACTTTCTTGGGATGGAATCCACTTATATTCCCAAGATAGAGCCTTCTGCAAGATAATCTATTTATATATCTTCATCCGAAAAGAAAAGATAAACTTCATTACACACGATCTCAAAGAGAATACTTTGATAGGATTTGGAACTTTGTATTAGGAAAGCAAATTATACAGAAATGGGGAGGAAGATTTGGCGTGTCCTTAGCCAATAGTTATATTAAGGCTCCCCAGTGTCTGTCAGTGATTGAGAGAGAATGATAATGGAATTTTATGGATAGTTTTCTTTGTTCTTTTATAAAAAAGTGAAGAAGAAAGAAAGAAAGAAAGAGGGAGAATGAAATTTCATGGAGGTTACAGAGTTAATAAACCAGAAAAGTCGATTTTGTATGTATTTGTTTCATTTTTATAACTTTTGCCCTTCAAAAAAAGTTTTGTACTTTGGTTAGCGGATCTTTTTTTTTTAAAAAAAAAAAATTATTTTCACAGATGGAGAGATTTGAAAAGGAGATAAGGGAGTCCAAATATGCAGAGCTCATGAACAAACACTTCGCAGCTAGTTCCATTCCTAAAGGCATTCATTGTTTATCTCTGCGCTTAACTGACGAATACTCATCAAATGTTCATGCACGCAATCAACTGCCTCCTCCAGAGTTACTTCCGTTGCTCTCTGATAATACATACCAACACTTTGTTTTGTCAACTGATAACATTTTGGCAGCTTCAGTTGTTGTCAATTCTGCTGTCCAATCATCTCTCAATCCTGAAAAGATAGTTTTCCACGTCATTACCGACAAGAAGACTTATGCAGGGATGCACTCATGGTTTGCTTTAAACCCAGTCTACCCAGCTACTGTCGAAGTTAAGGGTACTCACCATTTCGACTACTTAACAAGGGACAATGTTCCAGTGCTTGAGGCTGTTGAAAACCAGGAAGGAATCAGAAATTACTACCATGGAAACCATATTGTAGGGACCAACCACACCAATACAACTCCTCGAGTGTTTGCCTCAAAATTGCTGGTTCGAAGTCCCAAATACATATCCTTACTTAACCATCTCCGCATGTACATACCTCAGGTAATCTGGATGCTGTAGGGGAGTCCCTTTTTTTTTTCCCTCTCTCTGGTGGTCTATTTTTGAAATATATAACTCATGGAAACAAGTTATAAATGGCATCATTACCACCACCCACCAGGTTTCGAGCAGACTATTTTATATGTGAAATGAAATTATAAGTTATCACTGTCCATGACTCTGATTAATGATAATCACAAACCTCAAAGATGTATTTGTAACACATATCAAGAAAGGCTTTCCTTGAACTTTCAATAAGAGGTGCATTAGCAAGAACATTTTCTTGCAGGGACAATTCTATAGGTTTCATTTTATTAGATCAAGTCTACTAGGAAATATTGTCTAAATACCATGGCTAGCCCCAAAGCCCTTTGAAGAATATTATGGATAATAAACATTATTTTACATGAATATCTAGTAATTCATTATTCTGTTCTTTCGACATTTTGGATTTAAACGTGAACTTGTACAATTTGGTAGTCTTTTTCTGCTCCTGAATTGTTCGATTTCATTGTCACCGCACTTGAGATTTTGAAAATTATCATTCTTCATATGATGTACAGCTCTACCCCAAACTGGACAAGGTGGTCTTTTTAGATGATGATGTTGTAATTCAACGTGATCTGTCTCCACTTTGGGAAGTTGACCTCGATGGAAAGGTTAATGGAGCTGTTGAAACTTGTAAAGGTGATGATGAGTGGGTTATGTCAAAGCGATTCAAGATCTACTTTAATTTTTCCCACCCCCTTGTAGCAACGCATTTGGATCCTAATGAATGTGCTTGGGCATACGGCATGAACATATTTGATCTTCGTGCCTGGAGAGAGTCGAATATAACAGAAACCTACCACTGGTGGCTGAGAGAGGTATGTTACAAATCCATTAGTTTAGGATTAATTTAATTTCTTGAGTTTGCTTATTGTAGGCAATGCCATCTACCATATGGCATTCTATTCATTCTGTTTGGTGATTGCATGATTGTCCGTAGTCACTAAAGAGTAAAGATGCAATTCTGTGATGATCTTGGATCAATGGCTTCTTTTCTATGTGGCAGAATCTTAAGTCAACACTGACATTGTGGAGGCTGGGTACACTACCACCTGCTTTAATTGCATTTAGAGGTCACATTCATCCAATTGACCCCTCATGGCACATGCTTGGCTTGGGATATCAAAACAAAACAAACATTGAGAATGTGAAGAAAGCTGCAGTTATTCACTACAATGGCCAATCTAAACCATGGCTACAGATTGGCTTTGAGCATCTCCGGCCATTTTGGACCAAGTATGTCAACTATTCTAATGATTTCATCAGGAACTGCCACATTCTAGAGTCATAATTCACGAAGTATAGGAGGTAAAAGGTAGAGAGACAACGCCATAACGAAGCAAACTATGTTACTCTGGAACTATTACTACTCCGCTAAAGAAATTTGGAGTTTTACATACATGACACGGTGAGCCACATTACTCAATGTTTTAGATCGAGTTATATTGCAGTATGCCCTGTGTCTCGACTGAGACATTATGTTTGCACAAGCATTGAATACCGCCTCGGTTCTCAAGAGTATATTTTGGAATATAGCAACACGCATACAATACCGAACATCCCGTCACATGGCTATTATCTATAGAGGCACAAGCGAGGCTAGGACAGGTCCATCGGTGAGTGCTTCTCCATATGGTTGGTCACCAAACAATAATTGTCTGCCCTTTCATCTTTTTATATTTCATGGTACCATATTTTCTGTTTTGTATTTGATATTATATGATGACTTTGAGGACAAGGCCTGACGGTTATTGGTTCATTGGATTGGAGAATTCTTCATTAGATGGGTTCTGTGTTATTTAGATTCGTTCTGTACTAGATATATTTTTAACAATGTGGAGAAAATTCTTTCTATTCTGTCACATCTACCATTATCATCATTTGAAAAAGGGAAACTACAAGATAGCATTTGTTTTTGGGTACCTAATGTAATGAAGGTCTAAAGGTCTAAATGTCAAAATTAATGTGGATTCTCTTAATTGTGTTGGTTAATATTTTTATTCTGTAAAGCTGTAAACAGAGTTATTCGAATCTCCATTAGTTTTTAGATGCTTCAAACACAACACTACAAGATAAGATTAATCGATGCATATAATAAAGATGCTTTTCATAGAACTTGCTAAGTTGGTGATGACAAGAAACCCACCAAGCTTTTATGCCACTTAAAATTTTTCACTTTTTCCCTTTTAAAGTCCTTATATTTCAAATTCTAAGGCTTAATAATGTAGTTTAGAGCCCTTGTTATCTATTGAACGATGAGTAAAATTTCACTAATTAATTTCTTAGAATTAGTGGATTCGGATATTGAGCATGGGGCAAGAAATTGAGTCTTCAGTTTAAGAATTAACGTAAGATCATAACTAAAGTAAACATGGTTCGACTAGAGACATAAGAGATTTATGGTTCGACTCTTTCCACTTTTTGAGGAATAGGTAGAAAATATTGATTTATGTTTCCTAAACTTAAAAGTTCAATAGACTCGAATCATAAGTTTCACACGACATAGATCAAACGAAAACTAGAGAAGGGTGTAGACGAATATGTTATAAAATTTCAGGAATTCAAATCGATACAACACTCAAAGTTTTTAGATATGAATAGATATTTGCCCCGAAAAGATGACATCAGATGAAAAAGGAAAAGAAAATTCAAATAAAAATCTCTTCCACAAAACTGATTGAAGAGGAATAGGCCACATTGAGATTGATTTGGACCCTCTTGGCATTTTTCTTTTCTTTAACATTATCTTCTTGTAATTAAAATGATGAAATTGATAGATTAATTGCACTTAATCCACATTAAATAACCAATTGATTGATTCTTCCAAGGCCTAACGGAGGAATCTAAAAGGCTCCTAAATTATTAATGGCCAAAGCAAACTAAGCTAAGCATCCAACAACGTTAGAAAAATAACATAGTTTTATTGGAATCCTTCTTGTTAATCAATCCATTACCTATATGCCACGTCTATTCTTGAATGATTTGGTACCCTCCACTTTTGTTCATCTCTAAATTTTTCTTCTTTTCTATTACCCACATGGATGATTTGATTTGGGTTTGTAGTTTTGAGCTTTGCTGTGAATTTATGGGGGAAAATTAGTTAAATTTAGAAGTAAAGTCAAAATCTTGCAATGTTTTTAGGTAATGGGTAATGTGTATTTTTGTAAGAAAGTTTGAATTGTGGCGTTTTCTACTTCCTCGGAGCTGTTTAAAATACGCGTAAATATTACGATTGGGTAATCGATTTTAATTTTTGGGAATATCAAGAAATCAACTTTTAAGAAATGGAGTCATTGACCCCAGATTTAGAAGACTTTGAAAACTCCGGAGGAGCCTCGTCTCGGAGTTCTTCTTTGATCTCTTCAACTGGTTTTTGTATTATTATTATTCATAGAGCTTTTGTTTTTTCTTCACTTTCAATCTCTGAATCGAGGTTTGTGGAAAAAAAGACAAGTACCCAGATCAATTTTTCAGCCGAGTTCATAGCGGTTAAGGTTAATCAATTTCTATGGGGTGTTTTTTTTTTGTTGTTGTTGGGTTTCTTTTGATTTTTCTTTTAGGTTTGAGGAACGATTTCTTTTTGCGATTCTGAAACTGCCCATATCTTGAAATCAGGAAGTGTTTTAGCCGAGCCTGAGTTATTGCTCTTTAGCTTTATCAGTGTTCGTAATTCTTTCTCTTTTTTTACCCTCTCGTGCTTCTTGTTGTGTTTTTAGAAATAGAAAGGAATTCTTTGAGTGAATTTGTTTGTTGGAATATATCTAGTCTTTTGGAAGACGCAACTGATTGATTGCTTTTGTCGCTGTTATTCTTTTTCTTCTAGATATAAGGTTGAAATCTGAAGTTTGTTTTGTTTTTCCATATGTAGCTGCCTTCATACTTCTGATTGTTGCATCTCCTTTTATGATTTACAACTTACAATGAAATTGATTTTTGTTTTCTGGGTTTCTCTCTTTTTTGCAGAATCTCCCTTGTGAGAATCTGAGGAAAAACATTTCTGCTAATTAAACGCATTCGAATACTCGGGTGGGATTTTTTTTATTTCTTTCTTTCGGAAATCCAATTTGTTTGTGATTGATTGAAGACATAAGTCAATATGGCTGGAGTGGGAGATCAATTGGAGATCAAGTTTCGATTGAACGATGGATCTGATATTGGCCCCAAAACTTTCCCTGCTGCCACAAGCATAGCAACCTTGAAAGAAAGCATTCTTGCACAATGGCCAAGAGGTGTGTGAAATTTGAACTTCTTTCTTTTAGTTCTGGCTTTTGGGGTGGTTTATTTTAAATGAAGTCCTATCCTATGCTGATCTTGTAGCTTTGTTTGTAATTGAATTATTTAAGTTTAAACATTTTCAGCATATTGGCGTCTGTTTCGTCATTTACTCAAAATCAGAGAAAATCTTTAGACGAAACACAACACAAGTAAAGCTCTGATCTGATGTAGAACTCAGCATTTTCTTCGTTCTTATTGTTGCCATTTCAGAAGAGACACTACACCCTGATGGGGGAAAAACGTTTAACAATCCGTTACTGGTGCATAAAAATCCATGATATTTGTTTTATGTTGGATCTTCTATAAGCATCTTGAACTCATTTATTAGATTTTATGCCTTTGAAAGAGATTCTATTAGAGAATGTTGGATTCTTTGTCACCTGATCACATTCTTAATACAAGAATGCTCTTTGTTTTCCATTTACTTTGGATCTTCTCGTTTCTCTCCTTTTTTATTTTGTCTCAATTGCAATGTATTTCTGTAATCATTCATTTTTCCCCCATTATGTGCAAAGTTGGAAACTCTTGGATTTGCACTTGATTAGGAGGCCTCTTCTAGACCTTTTATCCTTACCGATGTCTTCATTCATTTGATTGCTTTTCAACCTCTTGTATCCATCATATTCCTTTGTCTTTGCTCTCGGACCCTGATCGACTTGGTGTCTTGCGCTATAGCTTGAATCTGTGCTTCTGATTAATATATATATATATATACCCATTTTGTTTTTTCCTGAGACAGTAAATCTTCTAATATCATTGTACAGAAGCATTTATCAATACGATTTAGTGTCATATCCACTGTCCTCCCAACACTGTCACCAGATTCTAGATTAGTGAGAACTTCGATGTAGCTAATGGCAACAAGGATGATATTTTTATTGCACTAACACTAGCTAGATTTTAAAATGTTTCTTTTCCTTTTTTTTCTTTTTCTTTTTGTTACCATCCTATTGTAAATGTAGGAGGACGAATGATCACGATTATTATTGTTTTTTCTGAGGTACGAGTAATCACGGTTATTTGTTTGAGCAGAAAAGGAGAATGGTCCAAGAACAGTTAAGGATGTGAAGTTAATAAGTGCAGGAAAAATCTTAGAGAATAACAGAACACTTAATGATTGCAGAAGCCCATTATATGACATTCCTGGCAGTGTGACAACCATGCATGTCGTTATCCAACCACCAACTTTGGAGAAAGGTATAATCTGTTCTATAAAAGTTTAAATTATCAACGACTTAAGATAGAATGAATATTGCTTTTTGACATCTCACTAGGATTTGTCTGGAATTATCTTTTGCTGTATTTTGAAGTTTCCTTTCGTTCCACTTTAATTGTTTGACAAAGATTTAAGGTTAAATTGCAAATTTGGTCCCTTTGGTTTGTAGGAATTTAAAACTTAGCCCCTATGATTTGATAAAACCTTCATAAATAGGATTTTGAGGATTTTATCAAACTGTAGATCCTATTTACGAGGTTTTGTCAAATCGTAGGGACTAAATTCTAATTTTTCAAACCACTAGGACTAAATTTTAACTTTCTTTGAATCATAGGGACCAAATTTGCAATTTAACCAAGATTTAAACTACCATGCTAGACTCATCCTTTGGGATAAAAAATTATTTGGATGAATCTGCTATTTGGACTGTTCATTAGAGTTATCTTCTAGAACATAAAACTATTCAGAACTTTTGGAGTTCGGCTGAATGGCTTTTATCTTTGAAGGGTTTTGTAATAGATGTGCCTAGATGTCTTTGCGTTGTTATGTGTATATACATATGCAATTATTCTTATTTTGCTCAAAGGATGTGGAAAATATGATAGGATAAAGCATATCGTCGGGACAATTGTTTTAGTTTAAAATAGATTAGAATATACATGTTGAAGGACATGTTTGGGAGTGATTCTAAAATGGTTAAAATCACTTTGAAATAAGTTTTTTATCATTCAAAACCATTTAAAAGTGTGAAATTAAATATTAAATGAATTTTGAGTGATTGAAGATATGTTTTGCAAGTGAAAAGGAATGACATGAGTGATTTTAACCATTTTAGTAAAATTCACTCCCATGTCCGAAAAAACTGTTGTGGCTGTTACTACATATTGAAGGCAAGGCTATTGAAACATTGAGGTTCAAATGGGATTACTGATTGAAGTTTATCTTCTTTGGGTGAGCAGAAAAGAAAGCTGGAGAACAAGCAACACAAAACAAGTGTGTTTGTGTTATACTATAAACGGAACTCGTGGAAGTTCTCGACGCCATTTTTGAGTGCATAAAGAAAGCAAATTTTTCCTTTTAAAAGTTCTGATGCCAATAACAGCTTGGAATCAGTTGAAGAAGCTTATCCTGGAGCTTGTGTTATTGTTTTCACAGTAGTAAAAGCAAAAGAAAAAAAGAAAAAAAGAAAAAAGAAACAGACAGAGTAACAAAGATGGCGAAGACGATGGGATATTTATCGACAAAAGCCAGTTGTTAGATCAGATCCATGGCAGTTGAATGAATGTCTGGTGATCTATTATGAAAGGTTGTTGCCTTTTCAACATCCATTGTTAGCTTCATTTGTTGTTTAGATTGATTTTGTGTAACTCTTCTGCTATCTCAAATGTTTGTGGTGAAAGCTTTATATACTTGGAAGTTTCAGTTAGTCTTTTACCTTTTTTTTCCTTTCTTCTTCAAACTGTATCACCATTTGGGTCCAGACCCCAACTTCATGATACTTTTCCCAAACAAGGAATGATAATATTTCTTTGATTTTCTTTCTTGTATGCTTGAATGGAAAACTAACAGTTAAAATTTAAGCAAAAAATATTGAAGTTATTTGCATTTTAAAACAAAAAAATATAAATTAAAATCAAAATTATGATATGAGGTTACAAAAAATTCATTTTCACCACACTTAACTTGGCGAGCCCTGCCTCAAATAAATAAAATAAATAAAATAAATAAAATGAAATCTTAGGTCTTGAACTTTCCAATTTTAAATTAAGTTTGAATGTTTTTCAATTTTGTACAAATCTTACTATTGAATTGGTATTTAATTATGAAATATGTTGCTTCACACCTCTTCCAATGTTTAAAATATTTCCGATCTAGTAAGCTTCCAAATTTCAAATTGAGTTTACCATAAATTTGCCATTTCAACGATTTGCTTAATTTTCACTCTAATTTTGTCATAGGAAGGTTTTTCTAATCAATTCTTGAGGTTTTATACCTTGTACTAGTCATTTATTAAACCAAATATATATCCAGATGTTGATTCCATGGCCATGGATTTGAGGAATACAAGAATCGCTTAGGATGATGAAACCTTCCACTATAGGGGATTAAGCAACTACACAATGAATGAAAGAGGTAAGAGAATATGAATTTAATGAAGTATCAATCCTTTCACAACCAAAGAAAGTCACAACTTACAAGCAAAAGATCCAAAGTTGGCAGATAACTGTCAATTCAAAAACACATGAAGTCATGAGCCTACCCTTATTTTATGTGCAACTCATAAATCAATAATGCCAATTCAGTGTAAACCAGTGGTTATTAAGGAGCAGAAGATTACCAAGAAAAAGATAAGCAAAAACAAACACTTCCTATCTAACTGTGTACAGAAACCTTCCTATCAATAAAAACAGCAATCTATTTCTATGGCTACTGCAGTCTCAGCTTGCCAAGTTCAAGTCATCTTTTTCAACCTGAGCTTTATTTCCTACCACTCCATGCAGATCAGTTAGATGCTTAAGTCAAACTCAAATTCTCAGTCATAACTGACAATGTCAAGACTCGAGAGAAGGTTTTCCATCTTGCAGGGAAATCACTGTTTCAAATGCACCAACCAAGGCCTTAACCTTGCTCTTTCGAGTTTCGACGAGTTTACTTGCGGTTTCTTCAATAACATTGTTAAACAAGCCCTGGGCATCTTTTTTCCCTTGCACATCTTGGTGCCTCAAAACAACAGTTTCTTGTGCTGTGGTATTGGTTTCACTGTCAACTTCTTTTCCTCTCTTGAAGTTCTTCCTAAGGCCATCTCCAGCCTTTTGATTCTCCCCCAACAGCCTTCCACGCCTAAATTTAAGCCTTCTTGGACTGTTACTCTCGGAACGGATGTCAATAATTCTTCCCCTCCTGAAACTTAGTTTTGTAGATCGAGGATCCTTTTCTTTAGATGGCAACATCCCATGATTTTGAGATCTGCCATTTTTACTACCTTCACTTGAAGCATTATCCTCTGCTTCACTGCTGCCAATTTCATCACCTTCATAGTAAAAGTCATTCTCTGCTTCACTTTCTGTGTATTCAGATACATCTTGATCTTCTACATTTGCCAAAAGAGCTGGTGATGTTGGCGGTGAAAGCGATTCAGGTGGCAATGATGGCACTGCTTCCATGTTATCATCAGTTTCATCTTGATCAGGTTGCTGGGGTATTTCCTCATTTTCTATCTTAATGACATACAAGGTTTTCTCTTGGACCTCTTCACTCTGGAAGGTTTCCTCTTGGACCTCTTCACTACGGTAGGTTTCCTCTTGGACCTCTTCACTCTGGGAGGTTTCCTCTTGGACCTCTTCACTCTGGGAGGTTTTCTCTTGGACCTCTTCACTTCGGTCTTGTCCACGTTCAGATATTTTGATCATGTTACGAGTTTTAAGTGGGACACCTTTCAAGTTACCAACATGCTTTCTTGAGGTTAAGTTTGCAGCTCCATGGATAGAGTTCGAGGAATACGAAACCGTTGATGCTGCCATCACTTTCTTTGCAGCTTCTTTTGATGTCTCCAAACATTTGCCCATTTTCGAATAATTTTTCTTTCTCGAGTTGTCCAGAGACCCTGCAGATTTCAATGGCTTTACCTTGATGGACTTTGGTTTCAAAATTTTATCAGACTTTTCAGGTAACTCTCTACCTTTGGCTTTTGCAAAAACTTGAACCACAGAATCTTCTTGCCTTCTAGTAGCTGCCGATGCTTCAGGCTTCAAGTTCTTTAGGGATTTTTTCATACTTGACCTTGACGTAAGCAAAGTTCTCGGCTCAACCAACAATTTCTTCTTCCTCTCATTGAGAACTTCTCTCTGCTTCGGACTAGACAACAATTTCTTCTTTCTTTCATTTGGAATTTCTCTCTGCACTGGGGTCGGGAAGATAGGAGATTGTACTGGCAATTTAGGCTTCGAAGAGTTAGCCGAATCAGCTTCATATAATCTGGAAGGGGATGAAAGCTCAGACTTGCCCCGTGTTGTTGAAGTTGTGTTCTTTCTCTCAGAAAATACCACACAATCTATCGAACTTCCACCCTCGAGTGATTTTCTTGCCACATTTTTGGTCATTGATTGCCTTGACTTGGTTTCAGATAACCTGGAAGTCGAAGTTGTTTTCTTTCTCTCAGGAAGTACCACACTATCTACCGATCTTCCACCATCGAGTGATTTTCTTGCCACATTTTTGGGCAGTGGTAGTCTTGAATTGGTTTCAGATAATCTGGAGGTTGATGAAAAATCAGCACTGGCCCAAGTCGAAGTTGTTTTTTTTCTCTCAGGAAGTACAATACCATCGACAGAAATTCCACCGTCGAGTGATTTTCTCGCCAAATTTTTGCGCACTGGTAGTCTTGACTTAGCTTCGAAACTGTGATTTCTTCCATATTTGCAAAAATCATGACAGGAACCAGTAGATGCTCTTAGATAATTAGGCACAAGCTTTTCTACACTAGTTGAATAACTTGTGCATCCCATAGAGCTTCTTCTCGGATAAGTACCTGCAGTACCGATCATTTCGAGAGTCACCGGCACATCACCCTTCTCAGCCATCAGAATTTGACACAGCACCTGAATAAAAACAATAGCACACTAATAACTTAACAGGCTAAATAAAAGTTCTTGACGTAAATCAATTCAAAGGCAAGAAGAAAAGTAGAAACCAAACAAGATCTAACCACAACGATGGTTTCAGTGGTCCAAAAAAATTTCCCCAAGAATCTCAGTCTGAAGAAACCAATATCGAAACTGGTAAGCATCAACAATTAGAGGTATCATATGAAACAAACAAATAAATATGTCAAGCAGAAAAAAGGAAAAAAAGGGCTACACAAGGCTTCAACGACTACCAACTACCATCATCCAAAAGAATACACTTTTACTCAAAAATAGAAATTGAGTGCTCAAAATAACTCCAAGAGACATATATATAAGTACAAGTACTCATATAAGAAGTACTCTCTCATCAAGGTTTTTATTTATCCTCATGCGTTTCTTACAAGATAAAAGCTAGAAAACAAAATAGAGACGTTATATTAATCAGCATTCATATCACCCTTTAAGACATCAATAACATAAATGGAAAGATAGCAAAACACGACAAATTTAAAATTAAATGCAACAACGTACATCCAAGGAAAAAAATGAATCCATTATCAGCATAGATGAAAACGAACGTTCAGAAAAAGAATCAGTTCATTACCCACAAGCTTGATGAACAAGAAACGCTATTTCACTTTTGTAAAACATCCAACGCAGGAAGCAAAATAATTGGAAGACAAAACAAATGTCAGTATGAAATCACAAGAAAGAAGATAAAGGTTGTCTGGTCCCTGGAATTCTGCCATAGACTGAACAGGAAATGCTGGAAACAGACAAGCTCGCACCCAGGACAAATATCACTAATGCTTAGACAAACTCAAAAGTTTGAGAAGAAACAAGAAAGAAGCTGACAAAATCAACCCATAATAATTGGAGACATTACCAATCCCTTCCAATTCCAATACATTAATCTTAAATTGAAAAACAGAGCACAACCCAGATCAAGTCCAATGACAGTCCACTAAAATGGTCAATCATCACAGCAATCAACGTCATAAAACAGGAAGAAAACAAGAGATGGCCATTAATCAAACACCTAAGGGCATATTTTCAGACAAACCAGCATATGATGATTCAAAACCGAACAGGAAAAAAAAACACAACCCCATTTCAGAAATAAATCAAAATGATCCATTATTTCCTTACCGAATAAAAAAAAACCGCGTCAGAGAGGCCAACTTAGAATCGAATGATCTGGGATTTCGTTATTGGGCAAGAAAAACGAAAACCCTTGTCTTGAAATCACCAGGAAGCAAAGAAAAAGGAAACCTAAGAGGAAGAAACGAATGAATGAATTGAATACGGCGCTGAAAATGGAAGCTATGGGGGGAAAGAATTAAAAAAAAAGGGTCCAGTCTTTTAAAGTCGAGCGTGTCTTGGGAATTCCATTAATTGTTTAATGAAGAACAAAAAAGTCGGTTTGGATTCGCTTTAGAGATCGTGCAAGCAACTGTGTACTTCTATTTCTTCCCCGTTCGGTAGGCTTTTCTTATTCATCTCCGCGTTGGTTACACACAGAATGTAACTTCAAAAAAAGGAGATTAGAGAGAGAGAAAAAAGGGTCCCTCCAAAAGGAATCGGTTGCAGTGGGGAGAAAAAAAGGAACTTGCTCTGATCTTGGGGGAACCCAAGAAACTGAATCCAATCAATATTCAATAAATTTTCAATTATTCAATATTGGTTTGGTTTGGTTGATGAAAAACAAAAACAAAAAAAACCAAAACTTTCGTGGAAATTAATAATATTTCATAGAAAAAATAAATGGGTTTTGTTCAAAATTTAATTTTCAATTTTCCATTGATGGTATTTGCTCAATTTTCCAAAGAAATTCATTTTGACATTAACTTTGCTTTCTTATAAGGGAAATTGCCTTTCCCGCCAAGTTTTGGCATCTTGTTTATCTCACAAAATGTAAACTAAATAATTAAATATATTATCTAATAAAATTCTATAACCAATCAATATAACTCAACTTACATAAAACAACATACGTGTTAATCAAGGTAAAAGTTTCTAAATCAATTTAATATGTAACTAATTACGTGTAGATTGAAGATTTAAAATTAAAACAAGGGAAGTAGTACGTGGCGTTGACAATTAACCCTAAAATTATGTGTATTGATTTGAAAATTTTGAGAGTTTTCCTATTAATTATTAACAAGTCTAAAAAAATTGTTGTAATGATAAAACTGTTAAAAATATTTACGAATAATGGGATATCAACGTTTATCCCTATCTATGTTTAAAAAACTTCTAGATAGTGATATTTTACTATATTTGTAAATATTTTAGTTGATTTTGTTATATTTGAAAAATAATCCTAGTCTTTTTCGACGTTAATATCATTTAAGTTTTCTACCCTTCAAATTCAATGTCTTTAACAAAATAGTTAGACCTAACTTGTAAAGTTAATACCTTTGGTACTTCATCATCTAAAAGGGGAAAAATGAGTTGTTACTTTCAAGTTTCTAAGTACACAACAATAAATCAAAGTCTAATTTTATTTTATTTTATTAATTTTGAAAAGATGCATATGGCCTAGATTGTCCCATCCCACCTTTCACAAAGAAAAGGAAGAAATTAATTGGTCAAGTGGAATTTTCCTAATTATATGCTTATAAATTTCCAATAACACCCTTCACAGAAAAAAAAGCAATTTTGTATTTTTTTAAAAAAAAAATACATTTATAGACCTAAATTTCAAAGAATATGTATATTTGATGTCTGGGTTTTCAACATTTGAGTCTTAAGTTTTGAAAATGTATTTTTTTTTTCTTAGTTCACGATCTTTTTAAAAATGAGTTTAAAAGGTTTCTATGATAATTTATTGTTATTATTTTAAGTTAGAAGAATATTAAATATTACTTCTTCTCCCTAAAATTGTTTTTTAAAATTTAAAATATCAAATAATTATTAAAAAAAACGTAAGGAGGCCTCTAAACTTACTCTTAAAACTTGGATTAAAATTGTACATTTTTCAAATTTATGAATTAAGTGCTCCACTTAATCCCTAAGATATAGAATGCAGTCGAATATCACTAAGTTAACAAGTTGTAGAAAATAAAAGTGGTAAATTAAACTTCCGACTTAAAAGAGATAGAAAATAAAGTGTTGTTGACTTTATACAATAAGATTTTTAAATTAGATTAAAATATATAGATTGAATATACTCTTCATAACACTTATATGGTCAAATATTATAAAAGTTATTTAATCTCCCAAATTTGTAGAAAGATATGGATGGTGATTGGTCAATTATGACTAATTCTAAATAATTCTATCTTAGAAATTTAATTTTTACATAGAAGGTCAAAAATGGTAGTGATTAATTACATAACCTAACTTGATTGTGACTAATATATATATATATTGTATGTTTGGTAGGTTGACCATCTGTTTTCTCTACTTGCTTGCTTGGATGTTTTCCCTATTTAGACTTTGGCCCCAAGGAAAGCTTCTAAATTACTAAAAAAACAAAAGATCTCTTTGTTTGGTTATCATTTCATAAAACAATTATTTTAATGTAGGTCAATAATTATCTTAATAAAATATGTTATAAGAAGATCGATGAGAAAGATCACAATTTAGTCCTTACACTTCTGTAAATATAACAACCGAACCCAAAGTATTAGCGGTTGTGCACAAGAATTTGGAGATATAGTAAAAGGTAGAACAAACTCAAAATCTATTTGCGATAGGTGATAAGATATAACTTATAAGAGTCTATTTGGGATAAATTTGCTATATTTGCAATTCTTTAAAAATGTTTGGGATAAATTTGCTATATTTGCAATTCTTTAAAAATGTTGTTATACACGTAATTATTTACCCTAATAAACTGTTTGGAGCCCGTAATGGAATGAGTAGTAAATATAATGTAATACAAAACTTATGTTTGGATTGAGTGTTTTGGGCTTGATTTGTAATATACAAAACTCATTTTGTTCCTATAACTTTCAACCCGACCTTTTTTTCCATTGTTCTCATGCTTCACGATCTCATTTTCATTTTCATTATGCTCTCGATTCTACATGCATTCCAATACATATTAGATGTTCAATAATTCTAATTACATTTTAGCTCCGTTAGCAATCCTTGAAAGAACTACCCATATCCTACTTGTGTTTATTTGATCTCTAAGCTTCCAAAATAATATATTCACGAGCTTTTAATTTGCGACTAATACGTACCTAAACTTTGACAATGTCTAATAAGTCCCTCAACTATCAATCTTGACCCTAAAAAATTTCTAACATATTCAACATTATTAAAATTTATGGAATTCATTAAACATAAATTTGAATTTTATGTGTAGGTGAATTTTCAAGTTTTTATGTCAACAAAATATTGAATAGAGGGAAAATCTATTAACCTATTAGAAACTTTTGAAATGGAAAGTTGATATCAACCTGAGCAAACCATTCAAATTTTCTTATAATTTTCAGAAGCAAACTAGTTTTGTAGAATAGCCTCTGAAGTTTGAAAACATGAAAGAATGCAAAGTAGTCTGCAACCATGAATTGTGCACTATATATTTTCTTCTATTGGATATCAAATCACTTTCTACATTCTTTTTTTCATTGAAAATAACAGATTACCTTCTATATTCAAGTGTCAAAGATAGAACATTGGTTGGTGAATCTACATTACTGAATTATATATGAGTGTGCTAAACTTTACCTGGTATCTTTGAGAGATTGTCTTCCCTAGGTTACCTTTTTCTGCCCGATACGGTCTTCTTCACGGCTCCTACCGATACTAAGAACTGGTCAAGGGATGATAAGGTCTTCATATCATCTGGTGGAAAGTAACTGGCAGCCTTCCCCATGAGTGATGTAAAGAGAAGAGAGAGTGAAGGTCGGTTGACATAACGCTCGCCCAAAAGTTCGTCGAGAAATCCGAATGCAGTTAAGAAATCAGAACTACTTGCATTTACTGGAGCTGCAAAGTGCGCAGGGATGATTCTCTTGAACTTCCAATCTCGGACAATTCTATCGATCCAGTCCCTCACCTGAAAGCAGAATTAGTATAAGATATTAAAAGTTATAGATTTACAAAACTTTTATAATCCTTTTGCATATATGGTTTTCAAGGAGAAATTTTGTGACATGTGGTTAATTACCTTTTCAGGAACTTTGCTGAAGACAAGAGTCTTTACTATGGGTGAAACAATAAGCTTTTGTGACATTTGAGCAAAACTAGCATTAGGTTCCAAGAGATTTGAAGGCCCAAGGAACAATATCTGAAGAACCATTCTTTCCCACCCTGCATTACCAGTCACCAATTCATCAAACATAAATTATTCACGAGTTTATCATAATAGAGCCAAACTAAGCACTAAATCTTGAGGTGTCGAAGGCAGAGGACCAAACCTTTTTGACGGTTGATCTTGTTGTCAACAACTGGCTCTTCAGGGACTTCCTTTCCCTTACTTAGTAGTTTTACTGCCAAACCGTTCTTTGCTGACGCCAATAACGATTCTTTACTAATGCATTCGGGTGGCTGTCTAGGGACAAAGATCACAGCATCTGTTACCAGCAGTGTTTTTGATCGCTTATGATAAAAAGCAACCTCCACATATGGTCCAATCCCTGCAACAAACAAGCAAGTTAAGTTTTCAATAGTAACTAAGAGATTCAACTTAATACTATGTGGGCAATTCTTATTACCAACTTCTGGCGAGCTTAAGACTTTCTGTTCAATCTCATCGGCCCATGGAGCAGATAAATCCTCGTCTTTCAATGTTTTAGCTCCAAAAATCCCCAAAAATTCCAATGGCAAGTTCAATGGCCAACTCCATTGCCTTGGTGCCACCCATATCTGAGCACGTGGGAACTTTCTCGAAAACGGTCCAACAAAAATTTTGTGCTCATATGCAAATGTTGGTAAAATAATGTATTCTACAGGAGCCTCCAACTCTTTCAGAAGCTGTCAAGATGAGAAAACTTCACAACTTACATACAGGCTCGTACTTCTCATCTACAAACTTAAACTGAAAGATTAGAATAAATTCAATGTCCACCCCTACACGTGTGTACCATGAACTAAAACGGGGAGGCAAACATCATTCTAATACCTTGCCATGAATCTCAACTACACATGGTGACAATATGAAAATAAGTAAATAAAAACCCTACTATCAACGAGTATGGTATATCATCGATTGGTTTAAGTTAATCGATGAAGGTAGATTTAATATTATATCATTTAATAATTTACTCACTCCTAACCTTGAAATATGTAGAAGACCAACAAGTGAAATCATTAATCGAAGAGTAAAGATCAACAGGTGAAATCAATATTAATTGAAGAGAAAATTACATTACAAGAGTTTGACGATAGGAACTTTTGGACCCAGCTTTGATATCATCTTAAATTACCAATTGACTCGAAAACTTATGCAAATGAGTCAACATAAATTTAACAGAGTTGAAGTAGAAATAGGACCTGAATACACTCCTTGGTTGGAGCAATGGGTGCATGGACCCATAAGCCACCAGATTTGAGTTTGATGACTGTCATCCTAATGTTTGTTGAGACACTACTGAAACCCAATGCTTGTTCTTGCTCAAAAAGCCATATAGAACCTTTCACAGCCTAAAAAAACAAACGAAAGATTTAAAAAATTCAATCCTACACAAGCTGAAAATACTAAATAACATATACCCACATACCCAAATCGTCAATTATACAATATTATCAATAGATTCCATCAAATCAGACAGACCCAAATGAAAAAATGAAAGAAAAGGGAAAATGGTTAAACGTTTAACCTCAGTTCTTATAGTACGGCGATTAAGAAAGGGGCCAAGAGGAAAAGGGAATCCAGTGAAATTGAAGTAGAATCTTTCACTGACATTTCCATCGCTACTACTAGATGAAGTGGCGGAAGCAACAATTAAACCTAGAGGATGAAGTTTGGTCCTCGATTTAGGGAAACCCTTAAACGAGCGGCCAAGAAAATTGGGAACAGGGTCTTTGCGAGAGAATGGGTTTTGCCCTAAAATGGCGGATTCGGGGGAAGAAACAGCAATGGCTGCTGTCATTTCTCTTTAAAAAATTTGTTCGTTTTTTCGTTTACTTTCCACTCTTTAGCTGAATGTTTGATTGTTCGTCGAAGAAGATACAGATTGAATGGCAAACTCCAGGTTGAAGTTTCGACACGTGGAGGATTGTTAATCGTTTTTGCCACGTGGAATTTTTTAGTTAATTTTATATTTATTGTGGATGGTATAAAGTATTCCAATATATATGGAACTTAGTAGAAGAATCCGCCTGGGCTAGATGAAGATTATTGGGCCGGCCCTATCCAAATTATTAGCCCATTTGAGTCTTTAAACCGATTAAATGGTCGACTCAATAATTTACCTTAATAATAAAAATATTTATAAATATACTTTTTAATTATTCGTTGTCCTCTCGATCCAAGCATAACTCAATTAGAATACTGAGTGTGTTAGTAAT
Organism: Cucumis cinereus; assembly: GCA_037974625.1. NCBI lineage: Eukaryota > Viridiplantae > Streptophyta > Magnoliopsida > Cucurbitales > Cucurbitaceae > Cucumis > Cucumis cinereus. Next base: position 1,553,570 of record JBBPDJ010000026.1, read on the forward strand.
CAAGAGCTACGGCTACCTTCATATAAAGTTCAAATGGGTTTTCCCTTATTCGAATTTCGACATTAACGTCTAATTTTTTTCTACCTTTTATATATAGATGATTAATTAACATCATTATCGTTATGTACATTAACTATTGAAAAATAAATTTAAATTTGATAAGCACGCATTTTCTTCAATAATTAACCTCTCATAGTGATGGATTACGTTATAAAAAGACATTAACATAAGTTTTAAAGATTAAATTCGTTAAGTTTGTTTAGACATTACCTTACATATTTAATCTTAGGGTAGATTTCAAAAATATCTTAAATAATTTTGTTATTGGTTTAAAAAACACTAGTTAACTTTCAAAACATGCAACATAATACCTATAATCTTTGACATATTTTTGAAAATTATCATCGAAATTGAAGTTTATTACAATATTGGATAGAAAACGATACGTAAAATGAATGCAAAAGATGATATGAAACAATTGTAGCCACGTTCGAATTTTGAAGTGCATCGTTCGTGATTTAACTTTAATATTGTGATAGTTGAGTAATTTGATGTGTAGATGTTGATTTAGGACTTGTATTGAGGGAGAGAGCGATTGTGACCGATTGAGAATCTTTTCCATTTGCAATAATGGTTGCAAGTTAGGTTTGTCCTCAATTCATATAGTTTCATTCTATTTTTATATTAATTTTGTTTATATATATATATATATATATATATGTCTTTATCGATATAAATATTTACTTTATACAATTTATGCAACCACAAATAATATTTATTATTAGTGCATAATATGAGTAAAATGAAAAAAGGAAAATATTGTTTCATGCAAGTTCATTTCTAATTTTTGCCAATTTTAAATGCTTCTTCAATAACTACTTTTAATAAGTTTATCTGTAATTTTTTTAAAAAAATAATAAAACACACAAATTATAATTCTTAAAATTAAATGTTTCAAATTTAAGACGAGATAGAAATTAATTTCAAAACTCAACGAAATTTAAATATCAAATAAAAATAGATTAAAAATTTTGGGTTTAAAAAGATTTTTTTTTTCTTTTACTATTTTAGGACAAAACAAAAATAACTTTCAAAAACTAAAAATCCAAAACCATTAAACACGACCAATTTAAAACTTCAAAGATCAAACACACCTATTTATTTTTTAAAAAAAGTAATTTTAATAGGAAAAGAAAAGGTAGATATATATATATGGATAGTGGAATATAATAATAATAATTAATATAGGAAGCAAAATTGTAAATGATATGAGAAATAATTGATAATGACATGTACTAAATTTATTTGTTTGGGTACGGAAAAACGGATGATCATGATTTTATGACCATATAACATTACAATTATAATTAACCTAAGTTAGAGAAAAAAAATAAATAAAGTTTGTCCTTTTCATTAAATCCACAATTAGAAGCAAATTTGATTTAAAACTTATTATATATATATATATATATATCATATATTATGACAAAGTTTACCAAAAATTGAAGGACCCATTTGTAGTTGTAGGGTTATGATGTGAAACTTCACGTGTAGAAACAACAAAGAGATCCGTGGCATAGAAGCATATAATTATTTATGTGTGGTTCCAAAATTTTAATGTATATAAGAATTTGTAACAATTGTTTGTTGGGATGTCTACTTGTCGATATGTTGGGAGGTTTAATTTCGACCCATGATAAGAATATTCGTCGACATATCAAATGATATCGATCCATATTCAATATCGATAAATACTTTCATAATTTTGATATTTTTTTTTCTATTGTATTGAATTTCGTATCATTGTCATTAATTTGACATTTTATGATTTGCATGAATTTAGTGAATTACATTTAGTATCTTTACATTAAATTTATCTATATCCAATATATTTTTAAAAAAAAAACAAATATATCAAACGTATCGTCGATCGGAGTCAGAAGATCGAATATTCTACCTCAAAGATGAAATGTCATGTAATGTTGACTTTAATATTTTTTAAATGATTAGGCGCATAATTAATATTTTTTCAAATGTATTTTAAAAGTAATTTGTATAATTAATCATGTTTTGGGTCTCTCTTGTGAACAGTTGATATTTGTGTCGTTTAGAGGCGTGAAAAATCATCATCCACATTTTTTTTAAATCCTTTTTTCGTAAGCCCCTCTATTTTTAGTTTATTAAACTAAATAAATAAATAACACAAAATAATGTCTTTTTCCGAAATTTTAAGATTAAATTTAGTTTGTGGTATTAGTTTATTATCGCTTTTTTACAAAAATAAAAAACTTATTATCTATAAACCTAAATTATATCGACCAAAATAATATTTTAAATAAAAATTTCAAATTGGGAGTTTAGTTTAATAAATCTACCAAATGTTGTATCTAAATAATTTATTGAATTTTGTTACATTCTGACATTTTTAAACTAACATAATATTAATTTTGCTGTCTAATATGGCATCAAACTTTCAATTATATATTTATAATAGAGTTTTTTTTTTGTCAAAACAACTAGAGTTCAAGTGACATGTGAGTATTTTGTAATTACGAGATATGTGGTTTGAATCTCTCAATTATACGAAAAAAAAATTAATTAAACTTCTTTTTCTATATATATATATATATAAATTCACTAACTTGTCAAAAATTTAAAAATTAATAGTTGAAAAACAAAATTAAAATTTTAGAGAAGTATTATTTTCTTTGATAAAAAAATTCATTTAATTAAAAGAATAAAATCGACCAATCTACACCCTCAAGCTAAAAAACTAAAAAAGTAATGTTTATATTTGGTGTGTGCACGTGACACGTGTCAGTATTATTAAATTACAAAAGAGAAAAGATTTGGTTGGATTCTCTCAAATATTGAATCACATGAACTTTAACCATGATTTACATATATGATTAATTAATTATTTTTAACATAGCATGTCTTTGTCTTGGCTATGACAAAAGGGAAAAAAAAAGGTCGTGAAGCTCGTGCTAATTCTTTTGTATCTAATCAAGATCTTCTTTCTTACGAGTGTTCTCTAACGAGAGTTGTTAGGATTGAAAATACATTAGTCCACTGTGCAGCTCGTAGAGCTTGTGGATCAAGATGGACATCATTTTTGGAAAGTTGCTTTTCTTAGTCTTATTTCTTCTCAGTGAGGGTGATTGTATATATTCGTCTTGCGTGATTAATGAACCGTTTTGTTTGAGAAAAAAAAATGTTACAGAAATACTGGATTTATACGATCAACTTCTAGATTCGAAGTTTGATGTATCATAAAAGAATAATGATAATAATAATGGAATGAACAATCATTCTCTAGAACTAAGAGATCCTAAAGAAAAAGACATTTTAATAATTCAAATAGTAATCAATGCTCAAATGGCAGGTCCTCCCTTTTCTACTTTATTGAAATTGGGTGGGTGCATAAAAATATCTTATTTTCTATTTTAATTCTCAAAATGACAATTGTAACCTCTTAATCATAATTCAAATGATTGATTGTTTTATAAAGTTTAAACCCTTTTTTCCTCTAACATTAAAAATAATTAATATGTACCCTTGGGGTCTTTGTCATGCATCTACCTTAAAATCTTTACCTATATTTTGATTGTTTAATCTTTTTTAAGTGAAATTACAAAAAAGGGCACTCTAGGAAAATATCGAGGAGGTGTGAGATTTAATCTCCAAACTCTTGATATGTTAGTCATGTCAATATTTTTGGGTTAAGTTTATTTTGACATATTGTATCAATTTTCACCAAAAACTTTTAAGTTTATCGATTTAAGCTTCAAAACTTAGCAAATCGTATCAATTTAAACCTAGAACTTGAATAAATGTGTTTATTTACCGGTTTAGTTAAGTCTCAAATGTAATAATCTCATTTGAGAATGAAGAGAGTTTTTTCTCGTTAATGAACGAAGAATAATATAGAGTAATCTATTGAGAGAGCTTTAGCTACCAACGGCTATCAACAAACTAACAGAAAATAACTATTCTTTCGACTATACAACTGATTAGTTTTTATGATTAACACGTTAAAATAGATACAATTATCGAAGTTTAAATTTAAATTGTTAAAATGGATACAATTTGCCAAATTTGAGTTTTAAAATGATTAAATTGAAAGTTTAGGATTAAAATTGACACAAGTTGTCAAGTATAAGATAAAAATGATTTTCTTCCTTTCATTTTTTTTTTAAAGATATAGATCAAGTAACTTTTCGAAAACTACTTTAATTCAAACATAAATATAACAAAATATCACTATTTACTGGAGGGGACATGCCAGTAAATATCTGCTGCAACACATACTGCAAAGGGCTTGAATCTCTTTAAAAGAACGATAGATCCACTCCTAAATCTAATTGCTAATGTACTTATTTTCTCAATATTAACTTCATTTTTCTCTATCATTTATATTTTCTCGATCACCAACTCACTCGAATGTCAACTGATGCTAAGATCGACAAATCCAATTTGTATATAAAGAGAATAGGGGGTAAAAGGGTGAATGGAGATTTGGCATGAAGTTGTAAATTTATGGGCAAATCCTTTGGTGGTGCATGTTCTTTTGGGACCCATCAACAACTGCAGCTTTTTTCATGTTTTTCTAATAAAAACACCAAAAATTCTGTTTGTTTTTTTCTCCATAATTTTCCCTTTTTTTAAAATAAAAAATCACACAATACATTCCAGAAAATTGGAGATATATATTCTAAGCCCCTCCCTCCCAAAGGGCAAGGGCCAAATATATATAAGGTATGAAAGGCCATTTAAATTATTGTTTTCTTTAATATATATATATATATATATATAAATTTTCTAAAAAAAATATTATTTGAGAAATGAGATGATGCCTTTTGTAAGATTACGATGCACATCTTATTATTTAGCTCAAGAAATATTATTTGAGAAATGAGATGATGCCTTTTGTAGTACGCTCAAGAACATCACGAATTTTCTATTATTTAGCTCTCACTATATAATTACTAACTTGTTCATCTAAATGTTGATGGCATTCATTTGATTCGCTTTCTGAACATAATGAATTCATCGTGAGTATCAAAATTTGGAATCAACAAAGATTAAAATGTAAACTAATCGCAGTAAGTATTCGATGTTTGGGTGATTAGATGTTAAAAGTTAGAAGAAATTATAATTTCAATACTAAACTCAAACAATCATAACTTAAAATATTATTATAATCCCAAACTATAATAAGAACCGGCTATAGTAACTAATAGGAGTGTACATTGTTTGGTTGGTGGCGATTTTGAGATAAAAATATCGAAAATTTCAACTTTCAGTTGATCAATTTGATTTTTTTATCGGTGTTAATCAACTCATCGCTCCAAACAACGTAAAAGTATTGCAACAGGATTGAAGTGGAGTGACAAAAATATGAAAGCCCCACCACAGAACCGCCTCTCCCTGCTTCCCTCTTCCCTAGACCTTCCCTCATCATTCGTTCCCATTTCTAAACCTCTCTTCTTCACAAATCAATTTCATTCCCAATCCCAATCTCAATCTCAATCTTCTTCTTCACCATTCTCATGTCCCTTCTTCTTCTTCTATATCCACTCTCCCCCATGGTGGTTTCCCCATGCCTTCTTCCATGTCCGTACTACTCACTCTAATTTTCCTGTCCTGATTCCTGATTCCTGATTCCCAATTCTCTTTTCTCTCTCACTAACCAATTTCTCCTTCCCCCTTTTCAGGTGGAGCGACCTTTGCCTGAGACCATCTCCCCCTCCCCTCAATGCCGAATGCTACGCCTGTACCCAAGTCGGCGTTCCAGCCTTCCACTCCACCAGCTGCGACCACGCCCACCAACAACCCGAATGGGAAGCCTCCGCCGGCTCTTCCCTCGTTCCGATCCAACCCACAAAACCCTCACCACCGCCCCGACATTCCTCCGCCGGTTGCTTCGGGACGGTTCTCGACCCTAGAACCAAACCGGTTCAGAGATTGAACCGGGTTCTGCTACTGGCCCGGGGAATGGCTCTTGCGGTTGATCCACTTTACTTCTATGCTCTGTCTATTGGAAGAGGAGGGTGGCCTTGCCTGTACATGGACGGTGGGTTGGCAGCCGGCGTTACGGTGGTTCGCACGTGTCTTGATATTGTGCACTTGTGGCACGTGTGGCTTCAGTTCAGACTTGCTTACGTGTCGAAAGAGAGTATGGTGATTGGGTGTGGGAAACTCGTGTGGGATGCACGTGATATCGCTTCTCATTATGTTCGTTCTTTTAAAGGCTTTTGGTTTGATGCCTTTGTTATCCTCCCTGTTCCTCAGGTTTGCTTCCTTTTATTTTGGTCTAATTATTATTATTATTTTTTATTTTTTACAAAAATATTATTCGGTTTGAATTTGGAATTTAGCTTAGGTGAAAATTATTGGATTTTCAAACAAGATTACGTTATTTAATTCTTTTAAGAATGGTATATTGGGTAACCCATTCAATTTTTTTTTTTTTTTTTAATTAAGGTAGGTTGGGTAACCCATTCATTTTAAATTTAAATTTTAATATAATAATTGTATCAATTTAGACCTTGAACTTATATAAGTGTATCAATTTAGACTTGAACTTATATAAGTGTATCAATTTAAACCGTTTACTATGTTTTACTTGAACACACTTATGAAAGTTAAAGATTTAAATTGATACATGTACGAAAGTTAGGTGTTTAAATTATGCATTTATGGAAGTTTAAGGTTTAAATTGATACAACCCATTTAAATGGATAAGGTTTACATTGATATAACCTCTAAAGTTCAAGGGTATAAATTGATATTTGCCCCAAAAAATTAAATCTATTTTTTCATAATTTCTTAAAGAAAATTATTTTAAATGACAAATTTTTTAAAAATATAGCAAAATATCACAACATATATACAATAGACCAAGATATACTACTATTTGTGTCTATCATTCTATCATGATACAGTAGACACAAATAATAATATACTTTGATCTATTACAGTCCACCGTAGATAGACTATTATATTTTGTAAATATTTTGATTCATTTTGCTATATTTAAAAATAACATATTTCTTAATATATTTTGTATATTAAGAATACTTGGCCAAATTAAAAAAAAAAAAAGACAAAATTTTGAAAACTATTTTTTGTATAAGAATTTAAGAAATTTAGGGGTGAAAACATGAAAGGAGTATTGGTTTAGGGGTGAAAGCCTGAAAGGAGTATTTATGAGTTTAATTTTAAAAACATAATAAAAAACTAAATAATTATCAGACGAGATTTAAAATAACCTTTACTTTGAATTTTCTTCGGCTTGTTACTATACTGTCAATTTTCAAATTTTAATCTCTCGTTTTTAGTAAGTCTTAAACTTAGTCTCTCAAAGTCATGATAGATTGAAAAACTGAGTTGACCAACCAAAATCGATCAAATCGAAAGTGGTCAGTCAGAGATAAGGAGAGGTTTGGCTGGTGTCGTTCCAAACCGACAACATTTTTTTAAAAATTCCAAAAGCTTAAATCGATTGATCAATCGACCAACGGTAGGTTTGTACTCCTTTGTGGTTGGGGTTGGTTTGAACATTTATTAAATCGATCATAGTCGGTTTGGTGTAGGTTTGGTCGAAAAACCGACTCCGACCAATCGATGCTTACCCCTATTAATTAGGTGGGGTAGTGCAATAATAGAGTGGTCATGGGCTCTTATCTTTTGTTCTAACTTTTTCATAACATGGTACAACCATAATCCTATTATGAGTACCTTTTCTTCTGTATTTGTCTTTTTGCTTATTGTTCTTCTTTTTATATTCTATTATTAAAGTGCTTACTTTGTTGTGTTTGTGGAACTGAATGCACATGATATCAATCTAATCTAACGTCGAGTAGTTTATCTTCTCTCAATTATTGTAAAATCATTAAGACCCTGTTTGATAACTATCTTGTTTTTTATTTTTTATTTTTGATTTCTTGAAAATTAAGTTTATAAACAACATCACCTTTTAATAATATTTTAAGAAACCAATTCGATTGTTGCCTAAATTGATAATTATATTGTTTTTTATTTGTGAATTTTGAAAAATAGGCTCATAAACACTACTTTCACCTACATTTTTCTAATTTAGTTTTAAGAGTTTTTTAGAGATCAAGTCGAAGTTTTCAAAAAAATTGTTTTTAGAATTTAGAATTTAGCTAGGAGTTCAAGTGTTTAGTCAGGGAAGTTGGAAAGAGAGAGAAGTTGTAAGAAAACAAGCATAGTTTTCAAAACAGAAATGATTATAAAAAAAATCTTAGTTTTCAAAAACTTGTTTTTGTTTTTAGAATAGAATTCAAGTCTTTATTTTACAAAGATGAAAACTATAGTTAAAAATTGGGAGGACACAAAAGTAGATTTCGAAAACAAACTAAAAACGAAGTTAAGAAATCAAAATCAAAGTTCAAACTTCAATTCCTATTGCTTCACATAACATATTGGTCTTCTCTTATTAATGAAAAGGCTTTAGTTCTTCCTAAATTCATCAAAAATATCTATACCTTTAGCGACCTTAAAGAGTAAAATGTTCAAAGTTCTGATTGTGCTTCCTCTGTGCTCATCTTTTCTTATGGCAGATTGTTTATTGGTTGGTTTTACCAAAACTGATCAGAGAAGAGAGAATCAAACTTATAATGACAGTAATCTTATTAATGTTCTTGTTCCAATTCCTCCCAAAAGTTTACCACTCCATTATTTTAATGAGAAGAATGCAGAAGGTTACTGGATACATCTTTGGCACCATTTGGTGGGGTTTTGGCCTCAATCTCATTGCCTATTTCATTGCCTCTCATGTAAGCCCACCTTGTGTTTTTCATCATAGTCAGTTCTTTAAAGGTTGTTTTTTATTCTGAATCTGTGTTTCCTGTTAACAGGTTGCTGGGGGTTGTTGGTATGTTCTTGCAATACAGCGAGTTGCTTCTTGTATCCAACAACATTGTGAAAGAAACAAGTGCAACTTATCTTTGTCTTGCTCTGAGGAGGTGTGTTATCGGTTTTTCTCATCAGCTACAACTATTGGAAGTTCGTGTGGTCGGAATTCGACTGCTACGTTTAGGAAGCCACTATGTTTGGATGTTAAAGGTCCGTTCGCCTATGGCATCTACAAGTGGGCTCTTCCTGTCATTTCTAGCAATTCAATTGCTGTCAAAATCCTTTATCCTATCTTTTGGGGATTAATGACTCTCAGGTAAGTAAGGAAAGAAGCCAAGTGCTTTTCTAACTCTGTTTCTTTAGCTTTCTGTTTCTTGATAAATGATTGTTTAAATGTTGAAGCACCTTTGGAAATGATCTCGAGCCTACGAGTAATTGGCTGGAAGTGTGCTTCAGTATTTGTACGGTGCTTAGTGGATTGTTGCTTTTCACTCTTTTGATTGGTAATATTCAGGTGAGTTTTTTTTAGTTCATTATGCAAATGTAGATTAAAATTTTCTTCTTCTGTTGACAACAACTTCTCATTGTTTCACAAAAAATAAACAAAAAGGTACTTTTGCACGCTGTCATGGCAAGGAGGCGAAAAATGCAGCTGAGATGTCGAGATTTGGAGTGGTGGATGAGGAGACGACAATTGCCGTCTCGTTTAAAACATCGAGTTCGACACTATGAGCACCAGAGATGGGCAGCTATGGGGGGAGAAGATGAGATGGAACTAATCAATGATTTGCCTGAAGGTCTTAGAAGAGATATTAAACGTCATCTTTGTGTTGACCTAATCAGAAAGGTAACTAGAATAGCTTAAGCCTCATTTGATAACGATTTCGTTTTTAGTTTACCGTTTTTGAAAACTAGGTTTGGTTTTGAAATTATTAATAGAAAGTAGATAATGAAGCGTTGAAATTTATGGATGAGAGTGGTGTTTATAAGCTTAATTTTTAAGAACTAAAAACAAAGACCACGATGTTATCAAATGGATCTAAGGCCTTGGTTCTCTTTAGGATCTCTTTAGGATTACAAAAAACTTGTGGTTGTGGTTCTTTGTTTCCTTATTTAACCATCATCAATGTGCAGGTGCCTCTCTTTCAAAACCTGGAGGAGCTGATTCTAGACAACATATGTGATCGAGTCAAGCCACTTGTATTCTCCAAAGATGAAAAGGTACATATTTGAACGAACACGTGTGGTACGCCATTGTTCGCTAAAAAAAAGTATTTTTAAGCACTTAAAAAGTCATTTCAAACAAGTCGGAAGATAGATGAATGTTAATGTTTCCTTAAAACACAGATTATCAGAGAAGGAGATCCTGTTCCAAGGATGTTATTCATAGTGTGTGGACGAGTAAAACGTAGCCAAAGCCTGAGCAAGGGCATGACAGCAACAAGTTTTATTGAACCAGGAGGATTTCTCGGTGACGAACTGCTATCGTGGTGTCTTCGTCGCCCATTTCTGGAGAGACTTCCAGCTTCATCCGCTACATTTACTTGCATTGAACCAACAGAAGCATTTTCCCTGAAAGCAGACCATCTGAAGTACATAACCGATCACTTTCGCTACAAATTTGCGAATGAGAGACTGAAGAGAACAGCAAGATTTTACTCTTCCAACTGGAGAACATGGGCTGCTGTTAACATACAACTTGCTTGGCGTCGATACAGAAAACGGATGAGGCGTCCAGTGATAGCTGTGGTGGAAAACGGAAGTAATGAACGTCGGCTTTTGCAGTATGCTGCAATGTTCATGTCATTCAGACCACATGATCATCTTGAATAGTGAATTGCTGCTATTGCCTCCAATTCTTGAAATGTTTCTTCAAAACCCATTCATTCTTATCATTTTCCATATGATTCTATATCCATCTCCCAATAAAGACATGGAATTGGAAATGAAAGTGGAGACTGTTTCTCATTTGGTTGGAACATATTTCAGTGTCAAGAGTGAGATGAAGTGTTTATTTTCTTTATTTGATGTTAGATCATGTTTCTCAAGAAAGATATGGAATAGAAAATGAATGTAATCTCAAGAATGAAATGTAATTGTTGAGTGTTTTTCAGTTGGAAATGAAATGTATCTATGTGTGATGAAATTACGTATTCTTTCTCTTACAAGATCTCACACTTCTCGTGAAAAAAAATGGAGATAATGTTTAGACTAACTTGCTAAGTAGTCGAGGTTTTTCAAATATATAAAAAAGGTATCTTTAAACATTTCGAAAGACATTACAAATGAGTTTGTAAATGAATGTAAGAATTGAAAACAATTTTAGTTTGTTTGGAACAACTTATCGAGCAGCCTCGTGATGAGGATCTTACATTAGAAAAACAAAGGGATATCACAATATTTATAAGATAGATGAGTTATTCTTTACATTGTTAATTGATTTTATGATAGAACCTCATGTTACCTAATATTCTTGAGTGTCAAGAATGAGATACATCTCCCCCAATCTCGTCTCTGTATTCAAGATGTGGTTATGAATCATTTTAGGGATGAGAAGGTAAAGTAAACAATCAAGTTTTAGAAAAGATTTCATTCATAGCAGGTGATCTTCAAGCCAAATCAATGTCAGTTGACGCCTGTAGGCATGTGTAATAGAATTTCAATTGTGGTTAACAAAGAATGTAGATCACGCAAGGAGTTCTTGTAATTGTTAATTAAGATTTCATAAATTGCACTTTCTCAAACTGACAATCATTGTTTCAAATTTACACATAGGTCCCTCTGTTTGCAACCCCATGAAATTGGTATCACAACTTCACCAAACCTTTTTAGGGCCCAAGAGGCCAAGTAAGTTCTCCCAAAGGCTCACATTTCCCACATCCATTTGAATTAAATTAGGACTACAAGCTGCCACAGTCCAATAACCAGCTTTAATTTCATCTTTCAATTGGTCCTTTTCCCAACCACAATACCCATCAAAGAACCTAAAATCTTCAGCCCCAACAAGATTTCTCTTCACCATTTCTGCTGCACATCCAACACTTTCTTTAGTCCCATAATACATCCCTTTCATTACTTCCTCAAAAACCCCACTCTTTCCAACCCCATCTTCCCCATTTCTCTTTGGGCTCACTAGAAACACCCCCTCTTCCAATGGCCCACCAAAGTACAATGCCTGCTCCGAGAACGTCCCGGCGACATCCAGCGCGGTCGACCTCGTTTCCTTAATGGACATCAACGAGGGTCTGTTTAGTATGATCCCTGATGGACCTAACGGCCCATTGCTTAACAAAAGGATCACCGTTCGTTCGAATATGTGTACTCCATCAAGCTTCTCTGTAGCTATTAGAAGACATCCCTTTTCTGGTCCATGAATGACATGAGCCCATTTCTCACCTATGGAGATGGACGGTGGATAATCCACCACTGTATCAAGATTCACAAAGGAAGATGAAATCTGAGGCGTTGATAGTTTTTGAGTGGCGATCAATTTCGCTCTGAACGATCTCCAATCATCATCCTCTCCTCCCGATGATGGTGATCTAAACTGACAACCTGAAAAATAAACAACACCCAAGTGTTAGAGAATTCCACGTGATCAAACCAAGATCTGGTCGAACCCAAAAGAAGCTGTCATATTGAGGACTGACTTACATGATATTTTGAGAGATGATGGGGTTGGTGATTTTCTGGTATGAACTGGGAAAGAAGTGGGTTTGGAGGTGACAAAACAAGCTTCCATAACTTTGTAAGGATGTCTTCAATTTTCTTTCTTGCAAAGATGAAGGGAAGTGGAAGAAGGTTTATAAGGATGAAAAGAGAGAATTTTGAACCACATAAAAATAAGAACTTGCACTTTTTGATATTCATCTAATCCAAAACTGAGGGTCCCAAAAGGTATGGGGAAATGGATAGAACATAACACGTGGCTAGATGTCCAAATGCCAAATCACTGACTGTACGGATAATGGATCAGTGGAAACTCTTTTGATGACGTGGCGTTTTGATAGCCAGTGACTTTTCTTGGTGTATGTAACTTGAATGCTAAGCATTGCCTGCCCAATGCTGACTCAGTGCTGGAGCCCAACAATTCAACTTATGAATGGTTGTAAATTTTTGGTTATTTTTAAACTTCGATGTGGATGAAAATATCGAAAATTTTAATTTATAAAACTATCCATCTCGATAAAAATAGAAAGTGTCATAATGAATCAATGAAAATTTGAGTATGGCTTAAATAGACTATAACTGAAAAAAGTTTAAAATTAAAACACGTTACAAAGATCACATTAGTTTATGAAACTATATATACTTGTGTAATCAATATCATAAACTTGAAAAACTTGAATTGAGCTGATGTAGTTAGTTTAAAAAAACAAAATTTTTGTGAAATTTCCTCAAAATGGAAGGAAAAAATCCTACCAAAATATCGAGCTAGGCAATGCGATTCCAATGATTTTTTTTCACCATGGATATATATCAAATATTCGGTAAATTTTTTGCTAATTTCATATTTGCTTCTTTAATATTTTATAGACTTTTTAATTGGGCATTAATTAATGTGAATTTCTAATTGTATTTTTAGTACAATAAATATCCGAAAGTTAGGTTAATATCATCGAACTAAACAAAAGTTAATGTGAAATCAAATCATTGTTTCATTAACTCGTTAACCTGATAACGATATGTCACTTATTTAATTAATAAGTTATTTAATGACGTACTAGGTAATAAACGGGACAATATCTATTATAGCAGTACTCGATAGATTTTTTCTTTTTGTTTTTCAAATTCTTATTAGTTTTGAGTCCAACAAATATAAAAGTGGAAAGGGAAGTATGGAACGTTAAAGTAGCAATTAGGTTTGCATTAGGCTGAATAAATGATATTTTCCAAGAAACATTTATGAAATGCTTCTTCCAAAAGTAATTATGAATTTATGATTAAGGAACCAAAAAAGGATAAGTTTGAAAAAGTACCAATGAATCTTGCACACTTCAAAAGTTGTATGTAATGTAAAGCTTTGTCTTTACATTAAAGGTAACATAAAACAAGAATGCTAAAGAGGTGTTTTAGAGAGTTTTGGGTAGGCGTTCGGGACAAGTGATAGGTTAATATAGTTGAGTTATAATAGTTTGTTTTTGGGTGTAAATTATTTTTGTTTGAATTGTAATAGTATGTGTTTGAAGTGTAAACTATTTTAGTTTAAAAAAAATTTAAAAGCAATGAAAAAAAAATTGGTGAATGTCAAATAGTAAAAATGATAGCAACTGTAGAAAGAGGTAGTTATTATAGTCTTACATAGTTTTTTGCCCCAAACATATCGACGAATTTAATATAGGCCTATGGGAGCTGGAACTCGCCCTCAACTTTATGCCCTCTCTCTATATATATATAATTGAAAAATATCAATATTAGAAGGTAGCCTAAAACTGTCTCCTAGCTCTATCTAGACCCATGTTCGAGCTCCATTGTTTATATTTTTTCCTAGTGACAAAAGGGAGAAGACACCAATCTGCATAAGAGTGAAAAAGAGACCTAAATTATATTTTAATAACATAAAAGAGTAAAAAAAAAAAAAAAACTTCCATCTAAAAAGGGAAATAAAGGAATAAACAAAAAGAGAACAAAACGTCAAAATGAAAATTAAAACCAAAAATTGATTTTTTTAAGGTTGGAAAGCTGAATACGTCGGCTGTAAAGTCGAAGAAGGCCAGCAGCTGCAGGTAAACTCATTGGTGGTAGTGGTAGGTAGCTTCCATGACCAAGAGCGTGTTAGGTGAAACCACAAGTCGACGACGACGACTCACTTCCTTCCTTCACCAACACCACCTCTTAACTTAAATTTCCCTTTTCCCCATCTTCTTCTTCCACTTTCATCTCCCCAATTTTCCCCTTCATTATTTTTCTTCTAAAATGGAGGCCACTTTGTTTTTTACTTCCCCTTCTGCAACTCCTTCCCCTCTTCTCTCCAAACCCACTTCCCTTTTTTCCTCTAATCGTCGATTCTTGCCTCTCTCTTCCTCTTCGCTTCATGGGGTTCTCAATCTTCGCTCTGTTCAAGCCTCTGTTGCCTCTGTTGGGTAATCTTTTTTTTTTTTGAGTTATGGTCTCTGATGGGTTCTGTATACTTATAACATTGCTTCCATGTTTAATTGTTCTATGCTGCTCTTACATTTCTGTTAGAAACAATTAGTATGTTCTCCAAGTTTCAGCTTTTGAGTTGGGTCATGGTTTTGGTGTCGTATCGATTTTGTTTGATTTGGGAACTATCGGTTACTCCCTGATTAAAATTTCTCTTTGAAATCTCGTTTAATTTGTTTTATGGATCAAATCCATGTTTGGGTCTGGATTAAACCAGACAAAATTGATTTTAACAATTTCAAAATCACTAACAAACATGTTCTAAAAATATTTGCTTTTTGAGTTTGGTAGTAGTTTATTTAGCGGTAGATCTTCTGTTTAGAATTGTGTTATTCTTTTCCAAATTGCTGTTGGAATAACTTGAATTATCGAACTTTCAAACAACTAAGCACAGGGTCTTGCTGTTTGTGAATTATTTTGATATTGTTAAAGCTAATTTTAGCTCTAGAGTCAGAGGAGTTAGTTATATAAACTCTCTAACTCTATTAGCACCTCTAAATCTGTAATATGATACTTTTTCTTTCTATGCATTTGGATGTATCTAATACATTGTTAGTGAATTAAATAAATTTTTATGTCGATTTCTCTATTTTTTATGTTTTCTGTTTTTTTGTTGGCGGATTTTGTATATGGTGTTTGTTGTTACAATTCAAGCATTTTTCTGTCTGTGACTCTGTTTCTGATTGAACAAGCTGTAATTTTAAGGATTTGTTTCTGCATTGTAGACGTTCCCCAAAAGCTAGGGTGGATATCAGTGAGAACTTGACCTTAGAGGCAATAAGACACTCATTAATCTCTCAAGAGGACAGTATTATCTTTAGTCTTTTAGGGAGAGCTCAATACTGTTATAATGGAGATACATATGACCCCAGTGCTTTCTCCATGGATGGCTTCAATGGCTCTTTGGTGGAGTACTTGGTCATGGAAACTGAAAAGCTGCATGCTCAGGTACTTGGAAAGTTCTAAAAGGAGGAACAAGAAAGAGTGAGTGTGAATGTTATATGTGTTTGATGGAACTGGAACCTACTTTTGTATTATAGGTGGGAAGATACAAGAGTCCTGATGAGCATCCTTTCTTCCCCAACGACTTACCAGCTCCATTGTTGCCTCCACTTCAGTATCCACAGGTGTGAATTAACCTCCATGGACACTAATAGCTAGTTTTGAATGATTTTTCAAATTCTTCAAAAGTACTTTTAAGTACGAAACAAGTGTCAACTAATCTTTAAAAGTGCAAATGAATGTTTTAAGCACCTAGAAAGCCATTCCAAACATGTCTTATTGGTTGATCTTAAGAACGTACGGAAAGTTCTGAACTTGATGTCCATTATAATGCAAGTTAACTTAAAGAAACAACTTTCCCAAAATAGAATTTCATCATTGGAATTAGAAAACTATATAAAGAACTGATCTTTCTGCAAACTACTGTCTATCAACGACAAATATCTCGTCCTTCCAATCTATTTGTCGTGCTTTCTTGTATGTACGATATGGGAAAATGGTGTGACAAATAACTTTATTTGATTCGCGATTCTAATTAAAAATAGGTACTACATTCTGCCGCGGATTCCATCAATATAAATAGCAAAGTATGGAGCATGTACTTCAGGGATCTGATACCAAGATTAGTCAAGGAAGGAGATGACAGCAATTATGGTTCAACTGCTGTTTGTGACACCATTTGCTTGCAGGTTTGCATCTAAAACTATCTCAACCATGTAGACACTTACTGCTGCAAAAACTTTCCATGACTGAGTTTCTGGATTTGTTTATTTCGATCATTGCAGGCTCTATCGAAGAGAATCCATTATGGAAAATACGTAGCCGAAGCTAAGTTTCGGGACTCACCCAAGGCATATGAGGCTGCAATTAGGAAGCAAGTAAATTTTCTTGTTTACTACATTACATTGCTTGACCCTGATGTTATTAATTGCCTTCTTTTGCAATCAAATGTCTCATGTGACTCTGGTGCTTGGTTTTGAAGGACAAAGAGCAATTGATGGATATGCTGACGTTCCCGAGTGTCGAGGAGGCGATAAAACGGAGAGTCGAAACTAAAGCCAAAACATTTGGGCAAGAAGTTCCTGTGAACATAGAGGAAAAACATGCTGCCCCAGTTTACAAAATACAACCCAGCTTGGTTGCTGAACTTTATGGTGAATGGATCATGCCATTAACAAAGGAAGTTCAAGTTCAATACTTGTTGAGAAGATTGGATTGATTTCCTTAACTTTTTCATAATCAATGTTTAAAATAGTAAATATAATTAGAGCAACAAAAGGTGATACGATTGTTATTGAACAGTGATAGAAGTTCACTAGTGTTACAACAAAATAATTAAGAATTTTCTTGTACTTAAGTGATTAAGGTTATAATCTTCAATAAAATATGTGTATTAGTCACGAGGTTTATGATTCAAATCTTTCGCTTTCTATTTCCCATTGTACTAAAAAAAAGTTGTTATATGAAATATTCATATGATTATTATTTAATAACAAATTAATGTTTCTTGTACCAAAGAGTTTGATTGTTTGTTTCTTTTTGTTCTGCATTCGTTAAATTATTTGAAATATTAAATCTTAAAATAAATAAATTTAAAAATGTTTTAAGAATTTAAAGATATTTATAATAGATTGGTTAAATATGGTGTTGAATAAAAAAAATTGACCACTTATAGATCATGTCATTGACTTAAATCAAAATATTTTCTCCATATTTTTTATAAAATAATTTAAGAAGTAAAATATTTTAATTTTAGGAAAATTATTTTAAAAGATAAAACTTTTGAAAATATTTACAAATATAACAAAATATCACAATTTATATATGATAGACCATGATAGACAACAGATGATAGAAAGAAAAATCAGTAACTAGGAAGGAAAATCAGTAATTTTTTAGAAAAAAAAAATTAGGGACTAGTTTCAATATGACATTAACAGTTAACCTAGTGATAAAACTGTTATCTTTAAACCTTCTACACCTAGGTTCAAGCCTCACCGTTATGAGGTATATGTAAGTTTTGAAAAGTATACAAGATAGATCCAAATAGACGAGTGAGAGATATTTATTTTGTTTTTTTTAAAAAAATAAAAAAAACTTGTAATTTAAATAAATTAAAAAAAACAAAACAAAAAAACAATCAAACCCTAAAATCAGATTTCCACAGCCTACGATCTTCATTTTTTTCATCAGTTCGTCTTCAACGCTAATTCGACTGAGCAACTCCATTTTCCAGACCTACGCCGTTCGCCGCCGAGCCTCACTTTCCTTGCCAACCTCGCCGTCGCCACTGCCGGTCAATTTAAAGCTCTCCTTTTTCTCCCTTTTTTTCCACTCTCATTATTGGGTAGGTACTTAAATAATATACATCTTCATCCTCTCAATCCAAGGGCAATATATATATATA